>CM052815.1:501548-604429 GCA_028533885.1 Nasua narica | reverse complement strand
CCCAGCAGCCCCCCAGCATCTCCCCCCAGCCTCCCAGCACCCCCAGCACCCCAGCAGCTCTCTCAGCATCCTGGCTCCCCCCATCCTGGCCACCCCCTACCCACCTCTCTCTCTCTCCGGGATGCCCTCTGTGCCAAGCCTGTGGTCACAGCATTTCTGAAGAGCGTGTGCCACCTGGTGGCCGTTGTCTGAACTGCAGGCACAGTTCCCCAAGCTCAGGATGAGGGCTCAGCTTGGGCTGGGGAGGCGAGAGGCGTGCGGGTCGGTCCTGTAACCCTTCCTCTGGGGCCCAGGATAAGCGTGCCAGCGTATGTCCCCTATCCCAGGCAGAGAGTCTACTCCCACTGTGTCCCAGCTTCCTTCCGCCCCTTGGAGGACAGAGACCCCATGCATCTCCCCGGTTCCCCCGCTCCTGTCCCTCTCCACACGGCAGCCTTCTGGCGGGGGTGGACAGGGCACTCCAAAACAAATGTGACCTTCCCCAAGCTCCTCGTTGTAATAAACTTGGCTCCTCCCTCTGGGCCCCCAAGTGCTGCACACTCAGGCAGCCCTGTCCCCATGACTTTGTCTTCCGTTTTCTCTAGCTCACCCTGTCGCTCCGTCCCAGGGCACTGTTCGCTGACTGCGGGACAGTCCCGCTGCCTCAGGGCCTTTGCACGTATTCTGCTCTTGGCCTGCTATTTCTGCGACACGCCGCCTGACCGGCTTCTTGTCTGGTTCTGGGCCTCGGAGTGGCTGTCACTGCTTCTGAACTTGCCACTTGTCTCAGGACACCTGCTCTTTCCCGGTTTGGGCGTGCGGTGCGGCAGCTCTGTGGGTGGGCTTACAGCCTTCGGTCGTTCGTACTAACCCTAACCCCACAGGATGCCCCAAGGTGTCAGCTCCCCCCCGCCCCATCAGTTAGAGGGGTGGTCAGGACGGCCTCAGCCTTAGCGCTCTGGTGGCCTTGCTGGGCTTCCAAGGACTCCCCAGCCCTGGGGCTGCGTGGGGCCGGATCTCCAAGGGGGGTCTGAGCTGCCGTGGGAGGGTCCTGGCCAGCGAGGGGCGGCGGGCACTGGGAGACAGCGGCGCAGAAGGAGGCACATGTGAATTGTGTCCCGCGGTGAGTCCAGGAAGGAAGTGCAAGCGCAAGAGGGGCCCAGCGTGGGATGTGTCTGCAGAGGTGCTGAGGCTCCCCCATGCAGGGGGGACGGCCGGGGAGGTGGGCAGGGCTGGGGTGGAGGGGACAGGCAGGGACCCCTCCCGCAGCTCGCAGCCTCAGGGCGGGCCGGGCAAGCACAGGGCCCCCGACGAAGTCAGAGGCCTTCCTGGGGACGCAGAGGGAGACCCACGGCCGGCGAGGGGAGTGGGCTTAAGGAGCCAGGTGGACGGCCCTTGGCGCAGGCGGGCGCGGTGCGGCGCTGCCGGCCACCAGGGGGCGCCGCTGTCCGCGGGATGCGGAACCGCTGGCCGGGGGCCCGGAGCGCGAGCAGGAGCCAGACCGCAGCCCGGAGCGCGGGAGGGGCCGAGCGTGGGCTGCTAGCGAGGGGCGCCCAGAGCGGCCTGATGTGTAGATGGTGGAAAAAAGTCCCTGCAAACTGTGCTTTTCCCCCGAGAGCCCGGATTTCTGCCTGTCCTTCCCTGTGCGGCCTTGCCGAGCCCAGAGGGGTCGCCCCCGGTGAGGGGTCCCCGGAGATCAAGCGGAACCGGGAAGGGTCCCTGCGCCTGCAAAAGCCATTTCGCGGGGCGTCTCCTGCCCGCCGCGGGTCTGGCTCTCCCCCCACGGGAGGCCCGGGGCTCGTTGGCGGCTTCCCGGGCGGAGGCCCCGCCGTGTGTGCGCGTGTGTACGGGGTGCCCTGCGTGTCTGCCGGTGCGAGCGTCCCGCCGGCGTCCCCAGGACGGGCCCAGGGGAGGGGCCGCGCCGCCGGGCCCTGGCGGTTTCTCGGCCGCACAAACGGCTCTCAGAGGCACCTCACAAACGCCGGCTGTCCCGCGCCTTCCGGTGCCGGGCGCACCGGGGAATCCTCCCGCGCTGCTGTGGTTAAAAACCCCGCGAGCCGCGGCCCGGAGGCCTGGGGGATGAGGTCATCGCTCGCGGCTTCCTCCCTCCTGCCACCGGGGCTCCCTCAGCCCGCCGCGGTGACCTGGCCCTCCTGCCAGCGGGCTGGGCCCCGGGGCTCCTGCTTCCCCGAGACCCTCCCGCCCTGCGGGCCCGGGTTCCCAGCTGTACCCGGAGGCTCCCCACGCCAGGACCCCGGGCCCCTTGACGGCCCTCCACGGGTCCCCATTTCCTGGAACAAGGTCCGGGCTCTGTCCCCGGGCCCCCTGCCCCAGCGCACCCACAGCCCCAGCCCTCCACGCCCTTCCCAGGCCGGCAGGGATGGCGGGCTGGCTTCAGGGCCACGCAGGCGGTGTGGGGGGGGGGGCTGTGCACCCGCCCTCCTCTGTGTCCTTCCCTCACAGGGAGGGGACGCGACTCAAAGAGCTCAAGTCCCTGTGGCCGCCGTGCTCCACTAAGAAACCCCGAGGTCATCTTTCTTGGGGGCTACCTCCCACCCGAAGCAGTCTTCCCACCCACCCGCCTCCCGCTCCCCGGCTTCGGGACCCCCCTGTCAGCCCGTGGTGTCCCCCGCAGGGTCCTCCGGGAAGACCTCCTCTCCCTGCTTTGGGGCCTCGAGCTCCTCTGTGTGTGTCCCCGGCACACGGGGGCCCCCAGGAAGGCTTGGTCCCGCCAGCGGGCTCCACTCGGACGTCCTGCCGTAGAATGGGGGCCACCCCCACCCTGGCCGGGGTGTCCCCTGCTCTCGTTCGGCCAGCAGATGTTTGTGAGGCCCCTACTGCGTGTCGGGGTCGGTGTGCAGAGGGCGTGGCCCCTGGGGCAGGAAGGGGGCTTCGTGTCTGCAGCCTGCAGGGCCCTGCCTGAGGGGGGCCGGGTGCCGGGCGAGGGGAGGCGGCGGCGTGCTTCCGCACTCGCGTTCTGCTGGGGTCACAGCTGGGCGTTCAGATCTGCCGCAGGGGGGCTCTAGGCTGGCCCCCCGGTGACCGAACCCCCACGGGCCTGTCATGGGGCCGTCTCCCCTGTGCCGGGACGTGGGGGAGGCCCCGGCTGTGCCCCCTCAGTCCAGGTCAGGCCCTGGCACCCCCGTATGTGAACCGTCTTAGGGGCCTCTTACCAGAGACCGTTGCCCTCTAGGGACCTTGGCCAGCACGTCACAGCCCCAGGCCGGTGGGGGGTCCCCGAGAATGAACCCCTGCCCCCTGGTGACGATGAGCATCAGCCTGAGCCACCCCTAAGACCCCCAAAGTGGGGGCCTCATGCTTTAGCACCTCACTGGGCTTCACCCCCCCACCCCTCAGCCCACCGCCCGAGGCCGTCCACACTCGGGGCTCCCTGCCCTCCCCGGGTCCGCGCACGCTTTTCTCTTCGGCTGGGCTTGCCAGGGGCTTTGACCTTCCTGACCGGGGCGCCTGGCCGTTCCATCGTGGCCTTCCTCCCGTGCCCCTGTGCCTGCTTTAGGAAGGGGACCGTGCCCTGGCCCCCCCAGCCTGAGCAGGAGGAAGCCGAGGATTCGAGGCTGCGGGGCCCCAGGCGGCGGCTCGGGCCGTCCCCACCGGCAGGGGACATGGTTTCCGCACCTCCCCCCCAGGACCCCGCGCCTGGGGAGGGTTCCAGGGCTCAGGCTGGCTGCGTTCCTGGCCCTGAGGCAGCTGCTCCGAGGGGACAGCTGACATTCCTTCATGTGGGGGTCTGCACTCGGCGGAGAGCTGGGACAGCGGGAGTCCTCGCCGTAGCCGGGACCTTCTGCCCACATGCCAGGGCCCTGTGTGTGCAGCGACCTGCACTGGCTCGCTTTCCGGAACAAAGACATCCTCTGTGAGGCCCACAGCCGGGCCCGTTATCTGTCTCCAGAACTGTCCTATCGATCAAGTCTGCTCGGGACGAGGTGGGGGGCTTGGGCAGGGGGTCACGGAAACAGCCCCAAGTATCTGAAATCTCCCTGAAATGCACCTAAGTCCCCACGGGTGCCACCTGGAGGAAAAGGGGAGGCGACCCTCAGCGAGCGCATGTCTGCTGGCAGGTCCCCGGGGTCCGGGGGCGACTCCACGGGGCCCCAAGCGTGGCTGAACCCAGCCGGCACCGGCCTCTCCTGCCCTACGCGTCGCCCCAGTCCGGGCCTGGCCGTGTCTGCACAGCACTTCCTGCTTTCCGGCTGTAAAAGCCTGTGAGGCGAGGTGGGTGCTGGCGTCTTTGCTGGGGGCCCCGTGGGAGCCCGGGCCGGCACCCCCGTCCGTGTGCCCTGGGCCCCACCGGGCTGTCCGACCCTGCTCCCCGGGAGGCCGCCAGCCCCCCAGGGCAGGAGTGAGTGGCCTGCCTGTCAGGGAGCAGGGGCGCTGGGGCGGGACGAGCAGGGGAGCCCCACCGGCCCAGCTGCGGGTCTGTGGGCCCCACGGCCTCTCCGGCACCTGGTTTCCGGGCTCTTCTCCCCAACGCAGCCAGGTGTCTGGGTGGCCTCCCTCCCTCACCGGCCCCCATTGTCTCTTCTTTCCTCCTTGTGGAAATTGTGACGATTCAGCTCCAGGCTGGGAATCAGACACACAGCTGCCCCGGGTTGGGGGGTGGGGGGACGCACGGGGCGCCCCTGGCTCTGGGCAGGCAGGGGGCTCGCCTTAGCTTCCAGTGTCGGCAGGAAAGGAGTCCCTCCTGCCCGCCTAGAAAGTGACGCCCGTGGAGGGGGCATGCACCTGCCCCCGGCGCCCATCCCCCGCCCCCGCCCCCGGGGGGAGGCTGAGGCGCGCGCTCGGGGTCTGCCTGGAAGGTGCGAGCCCGGGAGGGGGCCTGTGTCTCCCCTCCTGCCCGGCCCGCCAGAACCCGCCGTCGGCGTCTGCCCGAGGCCCAGAACAGGAGTCAGACGCCGGGGTGGGGGACCTCGCTGTGGGCCCCGCAGGCTCCGCACTTGGGATTCAGTGGGATTAGAGGGTGCCGTCCGCGGGACAGGTGTTTCCTTTATGCTCTGCCGGAGGGCTGCAGAGACACTCGTCATTAAGTGCCACATGCGGTGGGGGTCTCCGACGCGGGGTGGCTGGAGGGCCGGGTTTTGTGAGGCCTTGTTTTCACATCTGACCCCGGCCAGCTGGAGAGCCTTGTTTTAAGCACAGGGTAACAGCTGACATAACGGGGACCGGGCTGAGCCGGCAGCGTGTCGCCGGGCGCGGGCGGGGCCTGGCACTGGCGCTTGGCGGGGGGCTCCCGGGGGGCCGCCCTGGGGAAGTCGTCGGGGTAATAGGATGAGCCCCGGAGGGGCCCGTGGCTGCGGGGCGCGGCGTGGCGGTGCCTGCCAGCTGTCGCCGCCCGGACTGCGGGCCGTCCGGGGGGCTGGTCGCCGGGCGGGGGCCACGGGCTGTGCAGGTGTCCGAGCCACCGCCCCGGGGTACGGCCTTCAGACGGGTCGTAATCAGGTTCTCTGCCTCCCCGGGTCACGCAGAATGAAAACCAGAGCCCTGGCTGTGCGGCCGCTGAAGTGTGTCATTGTGCGACTTCACGGGCAGGAGGAAGGGGGCTCGCGAGCCGCGCACCCGGCCCCCTCCCTCTGCCCCACTCAGCTGACCTCGGGGCTGGGGCACAGTGATCCTTCGCTGCTGTTTTCTGCTTTCTGGTTATAACACCGAGCGCTGGTCGGGCTGTCTGGGTGGAGTGAGCGGCCGGGGGGCTGTCGGGGACCCCCAGGGTTGCTGCCGGCCCTTTTTAAGAATGGGGCAGAAACGGCCTCGACCAGGGGCCTCCCCAGCACGCCACCTGTCCACCCCTTCTGCGCCCTGGGGCTCGAGGGCGCCTGGACCCATGGAGGCTTCAGGCTCACGGGAACTGGGGGTGACCCCCCGGGAAGGCGAGTCCCAGGCCCCCCGGGCTGCTGGCTGCCAGGCACAGGCCCCCAGCCCGAGGCCCGCGGCTGTTTTCCCGGCTCGGCTGAGGTCGAGGGTCGTTGAAGGAGCGGATGGGGAGGACGGGCGGGGTGTGGCCCCCGGGCCTAACTGGGGTGCGGTGCGCAGGCGTTCCCGGTACCGCCGAGGCGCCCTCTGCGGACACACTTGCGTGGACCGTGTGCTCTGGCCCTCCATGTGCCTGCACGCACACGTGCACATAGGCACACTCAGCCCCGGAGCTGCTGGCCGGCGGGGAGCGAGACCCCCTCGGGGCCGCGTTCCATGTGCACATTTAATCCAGAAACTGTCAGCACGGAAGCCTGGAGGAGAACAAAATGTCAAGTGTGTGCTGAGAGGCGCAGCCTGCCCCCTTTCCTGGCGGGCGACGATCTGGTCAGTTTCCGAGCTCGACGAGCAGAGGATAATCTGTGCATTCAGAGCAGCCTCGCCGGGGGCCCGGGGGCGGGCGGGCGGGCGGGCGTCTCGGCTTCGTTTTCAATTTCTTGAGCTGCCCCGGAGCCTCTTCTTGGGGGCCGCTCTCTGCACCCGGCCGGGGAGGGTCGGGGTCGAGCGCCACGGTCCTGGGTGTGGGGCCCGGGCTGGGGTCCCCACGTTACTCATTTCTCGGTGTCGCCCACCCCATGAGGCCCCTGCACCCAGCATTTGCTGGAAAACCTGGGCTGTCGCCATCTCCGTGACCTTGCTATTTCCAGGGAGCTGGGGAGCTGGGCTTGGTCCCGCCGTGGGGCCCTCTGAGCTTTCCCCGAGACATCCCCCGCTCACTTGGGGTCTCTGTGTTCATCTTGGGTTCAAGGTGACGTCCTTTTAAATGAGGACATCTGCTAGGCCGCTTGGTAGCTCTGGGACATGGGGAAAGCCTCTGGTCCTGGGGGCTCCTAAGCATTTCTAGCTTCTCCCCGGTATCCAGAGGCCCTAGTCCTAAGACTCCATTGCTGGCTCCTGGGTAGACAGACAGCGAGGGGCGGCGAGGGGGGGCCGGCCTTCCTGGTCTGGGAGAAGCTAGCTCCTGGGCGTGGCTGTCCAAGACCCCAGACCTGAGGCCCCGCCGGGGAGCCTAAAGGAGGCCAGTAGGGTCCAGGTCCCCCGACACCGCCTAGGTGGCCCACACATGCTGCTGACCCCCCCTGGACCCCTCATGTGGGGAAGTCGAGTGATGTTGGCACCTCTGACACCTGGGCCCGTGGGCGTTCTCAATCCAGAGGGTCGCGGACGGCGGCGGATGGCGGCGGACGGCAGTGGACGGCGGCCTCCTCGTCCAGGCAGGTGTGCGGTGGTGGGATGGTGGCGGTGCCAGGGAGGCGGGAGGGAGGGCCGTCTGGACCCGCCACAGGTGCCCCGGTCATGAGGCAGCGGCCCCGGGACCACGCAGGTTCCTGGACCTGTGGCCGTGCCCGTTCATCTCTGTGGCACTCTCACCGCACAGCAGCCATGGCGAGGAGGAGTAACCAACACCGATAGAAGCTGTATTTTAGGTGCCTGGTTTGGTGAATTTTGACCTGTGTAGATGCCACGAGACCATCCGGGCAGCAGGCTTGCCATCGCCCCCGAAGCGTCCCCGTGCCCGTGAGGTGACCCGCTCCTGCCCGTCCCACTCAGGAGCTACCTCCGACAGGTGCTGATGGACTGGCTTGTGTTTTCTAGAGTTTTCTAGCGCCTTCCTGCCTGGCTTCTTTCACCGTCATCCTTCTGAGGCTCGTCCCAGCGGCTGTGTGTGGGAGCCTGTACTTCGTTACCTCTGGGTCGATTTGTATTTCCTTTTTCTTGGGTGAACACCCGGGAATAGGCTGGCCGCACAGCGTGGTGGGTATTTAACTGTGGACGACGTGGGCAAGCAGTTCCCATTCTGCGTTCCTGCCGCCGCCGTGGCCCCATGGACACCTGGTGTGGTCGGTCTCGACCATGAGGGTCATGGTGTCTTGTGTTTTAACCTTGATTCTCCAATGATGGTGGTGCTGAGGGTCTTCTCATGCTCCACGGCTCTTCCTGGAACGTGTGAGGTGAGGTAGTTTTTCCGATCTTCTATTGTAAAACTGAGCTGTTTGTCTTATTATTAAGTCGTAAAAAGCTCTTTACATATTGTAGGTAAGTGGACGTCTGTTCGCAAATATTTCTCCCCGCCTACGGCTGCCCTTCTCGTTCCTGGAACAGTGTCTTTTAAAGACTAAAAGTTCTTCACTTTAACAAAGTCCCGTTTATTGCTTTTTTCTTTTTTATCTGCTTTTCGTGTCTAAGAAATCTTTCCCAAACACATGATTGCTAAGGTTTTCTTCTGGTAGTTCCCGTGCTTGCATTGAGGTCCGCAAGCTAAACGTATGTCAACTGTGTAAATTATGGGTTGAGGGTCATAATTTGATATGTGAGTGTCCGGTTGCTCCAGTGCTGCTTGTTAAAAAGAGTGTCCTTGACCTGGGGAACCACACGGACCCCTTTGTTAAAAGTCAACTTATGAGAGCACGGGCCTGTTTTTGGACCGTCTGTGGGGATGCCCTGACCTGCTCCTATGTCTGTGCTTCATTACGGGGGCTTTAGAAGAAGCCTTGCAACGAACTAAGATAGTCAGCCGGCTTTGTTCCTCTCTTTTGCATTGCCCTGATTATCCTTCGCATACCTACATAAATTCTAGAGGCTGCCGGTCAGTTTTTATAAAGAAGCTTGGTGGGACTTGGGTTGGGACAGCTGAGAACCCTGAGATCAGCAGGGGAGGATTGATCTGCCCAGATGGAATCCCCTGGACCAGGGGCGTAGCACACATTTACTAAGGTCCTTCATTTCCATCCGGATGTTTCGTCGTTTCCAGGACAAAGGTCTCGTGCATCTCTTGTCAGACGTCTAAGTGTTCCCTGCATTTTGTGCTGTGGTTCGTGGCATTTCTTTCGTACGTTTGGTTTCTGGTCGTTCATTGCTGGTTTTCCGAACTGTAATTTCGGTCTCTCATGTCTTGAAACTTTTCCGATTCGATTCTTACTTCTAGCAGGTTTTTTTGGTGGATTCCATGGTTTTTTTTTTTTTTTTTACATCGATAATCCCGTCTTCAAATAAAGGTCGTTGCGCCTCTTCCTTCACGGTCTGGATGCCGGCGCGCATCTCTTGTGTGAGCGTGCCAGTCGCTGGTCAGTGACATTGTTTGATCTTCAGAGGTTGAATGAAGTTCATGTCGCTAGATAAACCCTACTTCCTTCGTCCCATCGTGCTCTTTCTATACACTTTTAGGTTTCTTTGCTAAAATTTTGCTTAGGATGTTTGCATCTCAGTTCATGAGGGATATTTTCTGTGGTTTTCTGATAATGTCTTGGATTTGGTACCAGAGTAACACTGTCAGGGTCAGTGAGCTGGGCTGTGTTCTCTCTTCATACGAGAGAAGAATTTCTGCAGAATCAGTCTTATTTCTTCCTTATGCACATGGTGGAATCCGTCAGGAAAGCTGTCTGGGCCTGGGCTTCTCTTTATCGGATGGTCATTAACTAGATTTTAAGTGTACTTGGTAAAATATTCAGGCTACCTGTTTCTTCCTGAGTGAGCTTTGGCATTCTGCATGTTGAGGGACCTTGCTCACGTCACCCAAGGTGTTAACATCTGTGGGACATGTAGTGATGTCTCCTTTCTTGCTCCCGATGCTGGTAATTTGCACTTTTTCTTTTTTTTGGTGATCAGTCTAGGTATGTGTTCAGTGATTTTACCGATCTCAAAGAGCCAACTTTGAATGGGGTTTCAGTGTTTCTTTTTTGTGGTTTCATTGGTTTCTGTACCGATTGTTTTTTGTTGTTGTTTTTTTTTTTTATGCTTACTTAGCTTACTTGGCTGCCCTTTTTCTTGTTTTTCCATCTTGTTAAGACAGAAGCTGAGGACACTGGCTAGAGGTCCCTCTACTACTGGGATTTGGTGGGTATGCCTTCCCCCTAAGGACTGGAGTCGTATCCCACAGATCTTGATGCATTATGTTAGTTTCATGCCACTCATAGTATCTCCTAAGTTTTTTTTTTTGTTTTCTTCTTTGATGCCTGGATTATTTAAAAGTGTATGCCTTCCCAAACATTTGAGGATTTTTGAGATACTTTTCTGATACTGATGTCTACTTCAATTCATTTGTGGTCAAAGAAGATACTTAATATGATTTGACTATTTTTAAATGAATGAGGACTTCTCTGATGGCCCACCATATGGTTCGTGTTGGCGGACCCGGCACCAGGCACGGGGAAACGGCGTGTGTCCTGCTGTTGGGAGGACTGTCCCATAAACCTCGACGAGGTGACTGAGGTCAGCGGTGGGGCCTGCTGTGTCCTCCCTGGTGTCCTGGGTGCTCCCTGATGCCCATGGGCTCCCAGACCTCCAGCTCCGATGGCGAGGCCGTGCGTGTGATCTTCCAGGGCTGGTCCCTCTTGCACAGTGTAGTGTGAGGCCCTTGATTGGTGTATCAGTATTTAGGACTGTTATGTCCTCTGATGGGGGGCCCCCTTCTCACTATGAAGCCCCCTTCTTTATTCCCCGCCACGTTCTTTGCTCTGGAGTCCACCTTGTCTGATATTAACGCGGCCCCTCCAGCTTTCTTTTCCTTAATGTTCCCCTAGTGTATCCTTTTCATTTATCTTGCTTTAAACCTATGTGTGTCTTCCTGTTTGAAGGGTGTGCTGAGTCTTACCTGAGTGCAAACGTTCCTCGCCGCACGGGTCAGAGTTCAGCTCATTTGCATTGATGAGCATATATCCTTGGTCTCAGCTCCCTCATGAGTTGGGTGCGTTTTGTCACCGTGGCTGCGCTCTAGTTTTTCCTACGGGACGTGCGTCATTGGGGCCACAGAAACCCTCTGGTAGTCGGGAAGCCTCGCGCTTCTGTTCCAATGGCTGCTTCTGCACTCACAACCTGTCTCGTTTCCCGGCCTTGTTTTCTCCCGTTTCCTGTCCCGGGCCGCGTGCTGACTCTCGTCCACACCCCCGGACGCCCACCCACTCTCCAACCACATGCTGCACGTGTTTGCATTTCAGACCCCAAAGCCTGGGGAGACCGCGGGGTGCCCGGCAGAGAGACCGTGTGGCGATGTGGCTGCGGTCCTGAGTGGAGGGGTCGCGGGGGACTCGCTGAGCAGCGTGGCTCTGGGCAAAGCTGAAGGACTGAGACATGCCAATATTTTGGTCGGGGGCGTTCCCGGCAGAGGGGACGGCATGTGGGTCTGGCCCGTCTGTGCCTCAGCTGGACGGGGTGTTGGCTGCCTGCCTGGGCCCCCAGTGGAGCCTCTGTCCCCACTGCAGAGTGTCAGGGGACCCCGGGGCTCGGGGGTCCTCCATGTGTAGCTGTGGGCTCCGCGGGGACAGCAAGACCTGCTGGGAGAACGTGGACATGACTGGGAGGGCTGTGTGCCAAGAAAACATCTCCTTAGCGTTTGTATCATGAAGCCGGTAGACCCTTTTCCCTGGGTTCTTAGGCTCAGGGTGCCCGTCACCATCGGTGGACCGACGTCACTGTCACTGAGTGCTCGCGTGCACAATTGACCTTGGGGTCACTCTCGGTGCCCTCTCTGTGGGTGTTGACCACTTGGAAGGGCGTGAGCTGTCCTGCCAAGGAAGGTCACGGCCCCGCAGGCCCTCCGTGCCCCCTCCGTGCCCCTCCCCGCCCTGAGCCCCTGCGAGCCCCAGGTCCTCGGAAGCAGACCGCGCCGGCCGGGGGGCTCGGCACCCACGCGCTCCCAGCATCTCCGCCGTCTCCCGGCGTCTCCCAAGGGCGTGCCCTGGGCCCAGCAGGCCGGGGCCGCCGCCTGACTCCCCCGATGGGCGTGCGCAGAAATGGGGCCCTGCGCCCACGTCTTGGCCTCGCTGGCGGGTCTAGCGCTGAAGGTCGGCGGCCTCCAGCCAGCCTGCTCTCCTGCTCCTGTCTCCCACAAGCCTTGGTGCTCCTTGGCCATGACCAGGGCTGTGCTCTGAGTGTCCCCGGAGCGAGGGCACCCCCACGACCTCCGGCGGACAGGCTGTGCTGGGGTGAGAGGTCAGGCTCTCCAATCTGGGCCCACGGGGCTTGGTCCTGGGCAGCGGAGTGCCTGGGAGGCCCCGGGCCCATGCGTGCCCTGTCACACTGGGGCTTCCCTTCGCCCCGTGTCCAGAGCGTCCTGGCTGCCCGCCTGGCTCTCTGCGATGGCCGGGCCTCACCGGCCCCCACGACATGGCGGTCAGGACAGACCTCCGCCAAGAGCGAACGAGAGCCAGTCGCCGCTTTGTTTAGAACTCTCCGGAAGCTTCCCACGGCCATGAAGGGACGCCCACACCCCTCCCCGTGACCCGCAGAGCCCTTCGAGGCAGGGTCCCTGCTCGGCTCTGCCGGCCCCGCCTCCCAGACTTGGCCTCTCTGACGTCCAGCCTTTACCGCGCAGCTCACGCATCACTTCCTCGGCCTGCCCTCCACCATCCCTTTCCCCTCACGCACTCGCCAGCAGCGGGGTCCCCCCGACAGTGAACCTTTTTGGCCCCCATGCTGGGGTCTCTGCAGGGGAAGAGCCCTGGAGCCTGTGCTGGCTTTCTTCTGTGGGGGGCACCCCCAGACGGTCGCCCCACCGCCCCCACATCAGGTCGCTCTAGGGATTAAGTGAAATGGCGTGGGTGGAAGACGGAAGAAGCCAACAGACTCTGAAGGTCACAGAAAGCTCTGAACTCTGCAAATTCCCTACCGAGCAACGCTGAGCGTGCACGTGGGGCGGGCTGGGGGGCTGGGGAGCCGCCTGCAGTGAGCCGGCGCCCGCGCCAGTGGGGCCGGGGACGTACCTCCCAAGGTCGGAGTGCCAGGGTGGGGACCCGAGGCAGCGTGTGAGCCCAGGTCCCCCGAAGGCGATGGGACGTGGGCTGTGAGTCTGGGGCTGCTGGAGGGGGCTTTCTGAGTAGGGGACGGCTCACGAACTGCTGCAAGGAGCCTGAAGGGCCGCCCCTCGGCAGCAGGGTGGGCTGCAGGTGGCCCTGGCCTCAGCCCGGGATCGGGTGGCAAATAGGGTCAGGGTCTCAGGTGTGAGGCTTGGACAAATCTGGCCGTGGGGGTTTGTGGGTGCGTCTTTCCCGAGTGTCTTTGGTGCACCCAGCCCGGGGCCAGACTGAAGGTGAGGTGCCCTCAGGACCTCGCGATGGAGTGTGAGATGGGTGGAGGCAGGTGGTCATCAACACGTGAGGGGCTGGCGTGCTGTGCTCAGTCCCCAGGGAAGACACCGATGAGGACAGTGTGGGTGCCGGAGACCCCGGGGTGGGGGGAGGCGAGCGGGGATAGCAGCCCGAGCCCTGGATGGCGGGAGCTCGGCGGGTCTGCTGAAGGCCAGGCGTCCACTCTGGGCAGCTGGGGGGCCAATCTCGGACTCTGGCTATTTAAAAAGAAAAAAAATCCCCAAAAACCAACTCTTGGATTTAGCACGTCTCTCCTTTATTGGTAACCCATGTCTTACAAAAGGATCAGTGTGCTTGTGTGTCTCTCAGGTGGGCTGCGTTATTTGTCCCATTTCTCCCTGTTTTCCACTCAGGCTTACGGGGCCCTAACTTCCCAGCAGGGAAACCGCCTGACTCTAGGGGTCCGGGTCAGTGGGTCATGGCACATGTCTGCAGGGCCACGGCCATGGCCGCGGTCACCATCTAGAACGTTCCCGTCACCCCCGAAAGTGCCTTTGCGCCCCTTGGCAGCTCCCCCCGCCCCCAGCACCTGGTAATCAGGGATGTTTCCTGTCCCCGTAGTCTTGCCTTTTCCAGAACGTCATCTGAAAGGCATCTTGCAGTGCAGAGCCTTTGTGCCTGGCTTCTTTCACGGAGCAGAACGCATTTGAGCTCCATCCATGTTGTGGCCTGTGTTCACTACTTTGTTTCCTTTTAATTGGAAAGGATAAAATGTACCACAGTTTGTTTATCTATTCACAGGCTGATGGACATTTGAGCTCTTTCCAGTTTTCAGCTGTTATGATTAAAGGCGCCCTGATTATTGGATACAGGTTTCGAGTAGCCCTATGTCTTCGTTCCTCTGGGGTAAACCCCTCCGCGCACTTGACGCCCGCTGACCTCGCTGAGGCACCGCGAGCTCTTTCCCATAGCTGGCTCCATGTCGCGTTCCTTCCATCCACACACTCCGGTCTCGGTTGTTGCCGGGGTTCTTCCGCACTCAGAACCGCCCGGACCACGCTGCTGTAGCAGAGCCCACAGCTTCCATGGTGTTTCCCCAGTGGCCAGCGACACCCAGAACCTCGGGCTCATTTGCCACACACGCAGCCTCCCTGACCGCGGGCGCGGCTGCTCGCCCACCGTGCTCATTGGGTCTTTGTCTCACCCCTGAGTTATAGGACTGGTTCCTACCATCGAGATGGAAGTCTAGACTTTAGATCTGGATGGTCAGATACACATTTTTCCAATACCCGCCCCCCCCCCCCCCCCGAGCTGCGGCTTCTCTGGCCTCCTAATACCGTCTTTCCGAAGAGCTGAAGTTTTCAATTTTGACGAAGTCCAATTTTTCAGGGTTTGCTGGGTTTTTTTTTTCCTTTAAAGGTTCATGTTTTTTGTATTCTGTCTAAGAAATATTTGCCTAATCCAAGGTTACAAAGACTTTTTTTTCTCTATTTCTGTAGAAATTTTCTAGTTTTATGTTCTGTGTTTATATCTGTGATTCATTTCAAGTTTAATTTTATACGCAGTGACAGGTATTAAATCTTTCCTGCATGTGGTTATCCAATTGTTCCAGGGCCGTTTTTCCATCGAATTAGTTTGACACCTTTGATGAAAATCAGTTGACCATATGCGTGGGTCTGCTTCTGGACTTTCTAACCTGCCCTGCCACTACCACACTGTCTTGATTAATGTGACTTTTATAGTAAGCCTTGAAATCAGGCTGTGTTAATCCCTCAATTTCGTTCATTTTCCAAAAGTATGTTGGCAGTTCTAGCCCTTTGCATTTCTACCTAAAGGTTAGAGTCCGTTTGTTAATTTCTACCCAAAACAAAAAAAAAAGACAAAACCGAAAAACCCCCTGCCTGAATGTTGATTAGCCCTGGGGCGAGTCGGCCATACACTTAAGTCCCCTGCACGTTCTCGATAACGTTTCGTTTTTCTGCTTTCTGAACACGGTGGGGCTCTGCACGTTCTTCGATATTTTCCATACCACTCACCCGTGTTGTATCGCTCGGGGGGCACAGCTCTCACACGTCATCGGTGTGGTTTGTTACTGTTTCGTGTTTCTGACACCGAAACGGTACGGTTTTCTCAATTTCACTTTTGGATTGTTTGTGGCTAGCATGTTGACCTTGTATCCTGGGGCTTTGCTAACCTTATTAGTTCTGGAAGCTTTTTTTGGGGGGGGGTAGATTTTTTAGAATTTTCTATGGAGATGATCGTGTTGTCCCAAACAAAGTCAGTTTTGTGTTTCTTGCTTTTTTTTTCCCCCCTTTTCAATCTCCATGCTTTTTGTCTTTGTTCCCGCCCAATGCCAGGGCTTCTACGATGACATTTAGTAAATAGGAGAGAGCAGTCCCCCTCGCCAGGTTCCTGGTCCCGGTGGGACGTTTAGTCTCTCGCGGGGAAGTGTGATGGGAGCTGTGGATTTCTTAGGTGCCCCGACCCAGCCAGGGACGCTCCCTCCTTCCGTCTGCTGCCGGGGAGAGTGGCTCTCTGGCCCAGCCGGTGCACTTCATTTGAGGCTTTTTCTGTATCATTGAGAACATCGTATGCGTTTTCTTTCTGCTCCGTTAATATGGTGAACGGCCCTGAGTGATTTTCAGATCGCAAACCAGCCCTGGGTTCTTAATAAAAAGCCCACTTGGTTGCGATGCGTTTCAAAAAATATATTGTCGGATTGGATTTGCTCAAACGCAGGGTCGAGTTTTGCGTCTGCGCTCATGAGGGATGCTGTTCGTGGTTCGCGTGCTAGCGGCGTCTTTGCTGCTGGCGGCGGAGAGCAGTTGGGAGGTGTCCCTGCCTCATGGTTCGGGAGGACGTAGGACAGAGCTGCTGTTGGCTTCGGTGTCTCAGAACTCACAGAGCCATCGGGCCTGCGGTTCTCTTTGGGGGAAAGTTTTTGGTTAGAAATTCGGTTTCTTTCACAAGTTCAGGACTATTCCGTTTATTTCTTCCCGAGTAACGTGGGGTAGCTGGTGTCTCTGGTGTTCGTCCCTGAGGAGCGGGAGCCCCCACCCATCTTGTGGCCCCCGCATCCGTCCCCACTGTGGGATCTTGGGCTCTCAGGCCATCCAAACACGGGGGACCCTCCTCGGTGCCCTGAAGGAGTGCGGGCTGGTGTCTGGCACCCCAGAGCGGCCCTAAGCCCCCTCCCAAACCCCCCGCTGCTGACCCTCCAGCTGGGCACCCCCTGCGGCCACGGGGGTGACAGCATGGGGTGGGGGTGGGGGAACCCCGGGACGGGACCTCCTCTGTCTCCATCCAGCCCCGCCCTCGGGAAGGCCACCCCTTCTCAGAGGAAAGAAATTCACATCCACGGCCCTTGGAGCCCACAGCATGTCCGCTTTTGTCCTACGCTTTTCCTCTGTAAACTCTGCCCCTAAAACAACATACATCCTTCTGAAGCTGTTCGCATATTAGCTCTTAAAATAGCAAAATCCGTGCACGATTTCCTCCCAATCCCTTAAAACATTCCTGAAAGGAAAAAAAAAAAAACTATTTAAATTCCCCGCCTGTCATTAGGAATGTGTGGAGCCGGCCGCTGGGACGTGGGGTAGTGGGGCCTCCGCACGCGCACCCCGCAAAGACCCAGGACAGACCCCCCTGGGTCCCCGGAGCCCCTCCGCCTCGGCTAGAGTAAACACCATTCAGACCGAGGCAGAGCCTTTCAGCAGTCCAACCGGATAATTAGAAAGGGTTTTCATCCCCGAGTCTCTCTCGGTTTGGTAAAGTTCTCGTCCTGGGTAAATTCTTAAATAAGACATTTTTAGAAGCTGGGGCGCTCCGCAAAGAAAGCAACGGCCTCCCCCTCTGCCCTCACTGCGCCTTCCCCGCCGGCTGAGGTGGCTGCCACAGGGGTGGGGCTTCCCTGGGGTTACAGCCCTCAGCAGTGAGGTTCCGGGGCTGAAAATAAACCCCATTTAGCCGGCCCGTAGACGGAAATAGCCCCGTCTGGGGAAGACGGGAGATTTGCTTTAAATACGTGTAAAGCTGGCTGCCGGGCGGCTAACGGTGTCTGCAGCCGGCCCCTGGGGGCCTCTGGGCCTCCTGCTCCCCCACCACAAATTGCAGGGTGGCCCGCCCGGCCGCTCCCGTGTGCGCGAGGCCCCGGGTATGATTCAAGGAGCTCTGAGCCCCAAGGCCACACGGCGGGGCTCAGTGCGGGGCTTTGGGACCCGCTTTCTGGAAAACCCCACCTGCCCGCTCGACTGTTCAGAGCACTGAGCCCCCGCCACACACACACACACTCCCACAGCTGGCTTCTCCTGCCCCCGGGCCTTTGCTTCTGCTGTCGGCCTGGGATGCCCCCTCCAGCATTGTGGGTTTTATCTTCAGAGCCAAGGTTTTTCCATACCGTGGGGAAGGCATAGGCCAGTGTTTGCCTACGCAGAGAAGGACACTGTCTCACCAGGGCCTGCAGGACTCTTTCCCAGGAGGAAAAGGCTTTGGGGGCTGTGCCCTGGATACCCGCAGGGACCTTGGTCAGGCTATTGGTCTGATCTTGGTGATAATCCGGAGCCCCCGGGGTGCCCCTGCTGTCCCCCACAGGCCAGAAGTCTGTGATCAAGGTGTCGGCAGGGGCATGGCTTCTGAGACTGGGAAGGAAGGTCTGTCCCAGCTTCTGGGGGTCGCCAGCCACCTGCGAGGTTCCTTGGCTCATGGATGCATCACCCTGTCTCTGCTCCATCCTTGCACGGCGGTCTCCCTGCACGTGCCCGTCTCCCCCGGACGCCAGTCTTACTGGTCACACTAATGACCTGGTCTTAACCAATTACATCTGCAAAGACCCTATTTCCAAATAAGGTCCCATTGGCTGGGGTTTGGGCTCAGAACTTCAGCACATGAGATCTGGGGAGGTACACTTCAGCCCCAACAGTGTCTGGCCAAGGGGCGTGGGATGAGCCTGTGAAGCAGGGGACACCAGGGGTCATTCTGACCTGTCCTGGTATGAAAGGCATGTGGCCCTCGGGGACTCTTGTCACCCGTGGTGCCACTAGCTCTTGGTCTGCACCCTGGGTTTGATGCTGTGCTCATAGCCAGGCACTTGGTCGAATGAAGGGTGACAAGAGAGGTCCCTGTGGTCAGGGATTCTCGGAGATGCGGCCGGGTTTCATGAAGTCTATGGAGGTGATGTCGGAGCTGTTGGGACTGAAGGGATGGGGAGGAGTTGAAGTCACACAGATTCCAGCGAAGCCACCGTGGGAGAAACTACAGCGGAGCTCTTCTGATTGGAGCAAGGGTGCTTATGAGTTTCAGGAACTGAGGGCACAGCGATGGACAGATGGGCACAGTTCAGCAAGGCGTCCACACTCAGGAACGAGGCGGGAGGGGTAACACGTCGACCACCTGTTCACCTCGAAGGAAAACGAGAGAAACAACAACATAAAATAGCAAATAGTGGGATGGGAAGAATCAAACCAGATGGACCCGGTTGTACACTAAACGTAAATGGCCTGAATATGTCTTCTAAAAAGCAGAGGACTACGAGAAAGGCTTTCCTTTTTAACAAATGTGTTGTTGAGAGGAGTTCAGGAAAGCAAACTAACAGCGGACAGTTGAAAAACAAAGGAGCAGCCAGAGCGGTGCCACGCTGGTACAGGGGGACTACGCGGGTCAGGGCGCCCTGTTGTGGGGTGTGGGCGGGGCCTCACTGTGGGGGCGGCCCCTCCCTGCTCTATGGCTCCGCCCCTCCCTGCTCTGTGGCTCCACCCCGCTGCAGCACAGCCTGGTCTCGGGGCGGGATCACTCCACTGCCTTCTTTTGGCGCGTGGAGCCCTGATTCAGCGGGAGGAGTGGGGAGGAACCTCGGGGGCACGTTTTAAAGCCAGAGCTGTCACTGAGGGTCTTGGTGCCAGATCGGTTCTCTTTCCTTATGCCCACCGAACACCACGCCGGTGGCACCAATCCTGCCACTTGGCTGGGAAGAACCACGCAGCAGGTTTTGAGAGGTTAAGACGTAGTCGGCTGTGATCAAAACCCAGGACAATTAGAAATAAACAGCTGGGAGTTTACGACGCAGGCCCTGCTGCTTGGGAAGTACGCAGGGCTCCTCTCAGCCACGGCGTGAAGCGAGCCTGCTACATAGGGTCGTGCAGGTCGGTCCCGTGTGGTGGGAACAGGGTCCCGCCTGCCCAGCCCCCCCGCCCCCACTGGGGGTGCCTGTGCTCTTCCTGCCGCTGCCCAGTTCCTTACTGGTGGCTTCTTGGTATGGCAGTCTCGTGTCCCCACGCAGCTTGACATTTACTCACTGAAAGCTGGGTCCCAGCCCCGGGGCACCTCGCTGAGCCCCCCCGAATTGTGTGTAACTGCAGTTGGCCTTGGAGAGGCACCCACAGTCTCCGGGCAGGGAAGTGCCAGAGGGCAGCCTTTCCTCAGAGACCAAGCCGGGCAGCCTGGGACGCAAGGGTAATGGGTCGGGGGCTGTGTTAGGGCCGCAGGTGGGGCCCAGTGTCTGGTCCTGGCCTTCCCCTCCCTGCACCCCACCAATACACATTCGCCACGGGGCTCGATCCCCTCCACAGGGCCACAGGCGACGGGAAGTGGGGTTCGCATGTCCCCGTGGACCGACGGACAGAGGAGGAGGTGGCTGGAGCCCGAACGGAGCTGGGGGGCCTGGAGGGCGAAGCAGCCCAAGCTTCGGCCGCAGGGACCACGGGCTGGAAACCGCGCTCGGTGTTTCAGGCTGGGTCCGAGGCCGTGTGGCCTCCAGGGGAGTTTCCCCGGGAAGCCCCAGCCGGAGAGGCCCCGCCCCACCGGCCCGGAGCCCAGGGTGCGAGGATGAGGGTGGGGGTGCAAGGGCAGCCCAAGGGCCCGACCCCGGCCAGGGGGCCGAGGAGCAGGGGTCCCCGCAGCCTCACTGCACCCCCACACGTGAGGGAGGCAGCAGCCCCCCACCGGCCCGGACAGCAGTCTGCTCGGGCAGCAGCTGAGGTGGGGTCAGTGCCGCGGCCCCTCCCCAGGCCAGGGGCCAGATGGCAGCTGTTGCCCCCTCGCGGGGCCCAGCTGCTGGGTAGATGGGGACGTGCGTCCCCACGGTGATGAGACAAGCCTCCTGGCCTCTCCTGCTCGGCCTGCAGAATGGCCACCCCAGACTGCCAGCAGGGCTGGTTCTCGGGGGAAGGTGGCCCAGTGCCCCCTGAGGTAACCCCAAACCTGGACAACCTTCCACGGGTGAGGCGGCCCCCAAGGTGCTGGCTGGCCCAGGCTCTCCAGCCCCAGGCAGGGGGCTGCTACCTCCTCACGGGGCCCTCATGGGAATTCGGGGTGGCTCGCCCGTTCGGGAGAGGCTGCAGGGGGACCCCAAAGCACCAATGACTTCGGGCAGGTGGGCCCCAGACCTCCGTAGGGATGGGGATCCGTGTGGCACCCACAGGGAGTAGTGTCCTGGGGGCACCGTGGGTCTCCCTGGGTCCCTCGGCCCCTACCTGGGCGAGGGGATGTCGGGGAAGAAGCAGGCACGGCCCCCCACGTAGAGTTTGCCCTGTGGCCCTTCAATTACGGAAGTCGACGCCAGGGCTCAGCACTGGACCGTGCTTCCAAAATGAAGACAGACTCCGGCCTTGGGGAGATGGCCAAGGAGGTGGGGAGGGGTTCCCTGGGCCAAGACGCGCCCCACTGCCCTGTCAGGGGGCTGGGCAGGCCCGGGAGACACAGGTCAGGTCCAAATGGAGGCGTTGAGGGCTTGGGGTGCCTCATACAGGGTCAGGGTTGGGTTGGGAGGGACCTCCGGGCTGCAGGCAGCCGGGGGGCCTGAGACAGATCTGGGGAGGCCTTGGGCGTGCCGGGCCCAGACCGGGCCGGGGTCTCTCCTCCGCACCTGCCCCTGGGAGCTGCCCTCTATCTTGGGCCCTTTCAACATCACCGTGGCATGTAGGTCTTTCTGTGGCATTTCCACAGACCCGAGGGGCTCCTCTCATTTCAGCCTCCCCACTGCCCCAGGAGGTGGGCACCCCCAGGACCCCTGTTTTGTAGATGACAACAGACGCTCAGGCGTTGCAAGGGTTGAGCGTCCCTGCCCTGGGAGTTCAGTGATGCTAGGTCTTGCTGTCCTGCGGTGCGGTGGGGGCTTTCGGGGGCCTACCCCCCGTCCCAGCCCAGAGCTCCCCTCGGGCATCAGGGCCCCCTTCCCTGTCGCCCGGGTGGCTGACTCAGGGCCGGGCCCACAGGCCCTGTTAGGCCACCTCAGGGAGCCAGGACCTCGGGCAGGAAGGCTGTGGGGCTGCACATTTGGGGTCTGTGGGGCAGGAGCGGTCCCAACGATGGGGGTGGGAGCCGACGGGGAGAGGCAGGCGGGGTACAGTCCCCGGCGCAGCGCGGGCCCCTGCCCCCTCCGGGGGGCTGCGCCGTGGCGCTGGTCCCAGGGTGGGCCGCGCCAGCGGGGTGGGGCTGGCGTCCCACGGGGTGGGGGGCAAGTGTGCGCGGAGGGCCCAGCTGTGCCCAGCACATGTCACCGGGAGGCCCCGGAGCCCTGAGCACGGGCGCGCGGCTGGGAGCAGCTGGCCGCAGGCGGTCCGCGAACAAAGGGCGCTTTGAGCGGCCTGCAGGCCTGCTCCGTGCTCTCGGGCCGGCTGAGTGTCCTGGGAACGCCCGGACCGGCTCCCCCGTGGCTTGTCGGGTCCCACGTGGAGGTACGACAGCTGGGCAGGCCCCGCAGCCTGCCGGCCAGCTCCAGGCTGGAGGGGCCGCGCCCCACATTCCCCGGCTCGTAGGGACGCCTCCTGGGCCTGGGCTGGCCCCCCAGGTTTCCCAGGCTTTTGAGGGGAGAAGGGGAAGACCTTTGCGCTGGTCACCCATGCCCCTGTGCCGGTGGGGGGTCTGCTCCGGCCCCCACGACCCCCGCCTCCTCCCGGTCTCTGGGCCCCCTTCTCTGCCTGGCAATGTCCCATCTGCCCTAGAAAGTTGGGGCATCCTTCTCCCCGAAGAGGCCTCGGGGGGTCCGGGATCGCCTGCAAAGCCGTTCCCAGGCTGTGTCCCTGACCGAGCTGGCTGGATCCAGGGAGGCAGCGGTGCCCCTTGTCCTTGGCCCCAATTCCTGCTCTTTCTCCTCCCCCACCAACAGCCTGCAGGGCCCTCCGGCCCCCAGTCCCCGGCACTTAATCCTCGGTGGCTGGCCGTCCCCCTCTCCTGAAAATTGGGCGTGTGAAGATAACAGGGCAGTAAGGTCCCAGGACCTGGGGCCGGGCCGGGAGGAAGGGGCAGTGAGGTGGCCTTTACTGTTTAGCCAAAGGAAAAATACTTTCCGTCCCCAAAGTCGGGATGTAAGCTCAGCTAATCTGAGTGGGTTTAACCTTCAGGCCGTCCAGCCGCCTGTCGCACGTGAGCGGTTCGTGGCCGACGTTCCTGGCGTCTGCAGTGCCGAGCTCAGGGCACGCGGGCTTTGGACCGTCTTCCCGCCAGGAGGATCCGCGGACTGATGAAGAAGGCGCAGTAGATAAGCGACCAGCGACCTTCATCCCCCTCCCGGCGCCGCGGCTCCCCAGTTACGAAACGCTTGAGCCATCGCCAACCTTTCCCCCCTGTGCGCTCGCGAGCCAGATAAGCACCTGCTTTTCGGGACCTTTATCTCCCCTCCCGGGACGGCAGGTCTGCTGTCACGCAACCCCCGGACCCCGAGGGCAGGTGTGGGCCTGTGTGCGGGCCACGTGCTGCCCCCTGTGACCGGGGCTCTCCTCCCTCGGTTGACTTGGACCCGGTATCCTCCGAGCAGCGCAGTGGGGTCTCAGGTCCGTGCCTCTCGGTGCCGGGCTGGGGGCGAGTGCGCCTGGGCTGTGGCGGGTCCGCGGCTGGCTCTGGGGAGCGCCACGCACGCCCGGGCCAGGGCACGATGAAGCTGGGCCGGGGGGGAGCGCGGGGACCCCCACTCAGTCAAAGCCACCACCACAGGCTAGCCCTCTGCGCCTCCCTTCCCCTGCGGTCCCCACGGGAGGGGACCCAGTGAGGGCCGGGCATCGGGCGCTCCCTTCACCCAGAGCGAGCCGCGGTCGTGAAGACAGGGACTCGGGGGCCCCGGGATGGGGGCCCCGTGACCCTCCCAGCCGCGGGCGGGGGCCTCAGGGCCCATCTTTCCACCCCGTGGGGCCCCAGGCGTGCGTGTCTGTGTTGTGGGAAACCCACCCGGCGCTGCATTCACGGTCCCCGGGTGCGCACTCAGCGTCCTCTAGGGCATCCCACAGCTGTGCCGCCACCGCGCCCCTGACCCCGGGCTCTCCTGGCCCCCAAAGGAAAGCCCCTGCCCCCCAGCCCCACACCCACTGATCTGCCTTCGCCCTCCAGCCTTGGGCCAGAGGGCGCGCAGCACAGGGTCGGTCAGAACTGTGTGGAAGTGCACAGCTTCGGGCAGCGCGCACGTCCATCAGGCTGTCCCCACCGCCCGTGTCCGGAACTTTCCGTCCTCCCAAACAGAAACTCTGCCCCACCCCCATGGCCCCGGGGCCCACGGCGCCACCTCTCCCTGCTGCCCCCGGTCCGCGTGGCGCCGGCGGCCGGCTCCGGGTCTGGTGCTGCCCCACCGTCTGTGCGACCCCCTTCTCTGACCCCTCGGCCCCCCGCGGACAGGTGGCTCTCCCGGGTTAGCTGGGGCCATAGTGCCGCTTCCGGAGGTGGCGTTTTTGTTTCCTTCGGGTAGATAGCCAGTAGTGCAGTGTCTCGGTCGTCGGGTGGCTCCGTTCGCAACTCTGCGGACCCTCCGTCCGGTGCCCCAGAGGGGCCGCCCCGGCCTGCGTTCCCACCGGGCGCAGGAGGGTCCCCGCCCCCGCCGCCTCGCCCGCACCTGCCCCCCGCGTGGGGGATTTTGGCCGTTCGGACCGGAGTGAGGCGGCGCCTCCTCGTGACTGATCCGTGTCCCCGCGTGTCTCTGGAGAAACGGCTACTCGGACCCTTCCCCTGTTTCCTGATTGGCTTCTCGCTTAGGAGTGTGTTCTTGAAAATCGTTCTGTCACACACACGACCCGTGAGCCACCCCTTCCCTGCCACCAGGGAGACCCAAGGAAGAGCCCAGGATCGGCCTGGACTGAGACCCCTGGGAGCTCCCGGGTGGGGGCTTGTTGGCCGCTCGGTGCCCCTGTAAGCACTCGGGTCTGCACCCCGGTCTCCGCACCCACTGTGGCTCGCGGGCCCCGCAGCCGGGAGGCGGCCTTGCTTTGTATGACAGTAGCTGGGGCAGGAGGGTCCCTTCGTCCCTCTGGTTGGACTGTGGTCTCGGCGAGATCCCGGGCTCTCGTCGTGCCTGCGGGGCAGAGCTCAGGGCTGGGCTCCGGCAGCACCCCGGCCTCCTGGCCCGCGTCCTTGACCCGGGGGGCACACACAGCGTCAGGCGGGCCCCGGGCGGAGCGGGCCGAGAGGGCCTCTGGGCTGGCCGTGTCTTCGGTGGGGAGCCAGGCGGCTTCCGTGGGGCCGCTGAGCTTGGGCTGGACTGAGAACGGCATAAGGCCAGAGAGGGGCCGCGTGTGTTTGGGGGTGTTTCGGGGGCCCCAGCAGAGTCCCAGGCCCAGAGCACTGGGGACTGGGGTCAGGGCGGCGCCTGGGGCACGGGGCTGCCTTGGGGTGATGGGAGGCTGTCAGGACAGGCTGAGGGTGAGGCCCCGGGAATGTGTGGACACTGGTCAGTGAGGAGAGACAGTGGAGGCCTGAGCTGAGGGCCCGGAGGGAGGTAACAGCTGTCGGCAGGCTCTGCGGGGAGCTTGAGGCCCCTTTTGTTCACCTTTGGGCTTGCTTAGGGCCCGGTGTGTGAAGACAGATGGCCCTTGGGCCTGTTCCTGCCAAGGCGGGCAAAACTCAGGGCACAGAGGGTGGCGGGTGGGGGTGGGGGTCAACCCTCCTGAGCCTGGGCCCTGCGGCTGGCCTCCCTCCGCCCGGAACCAGGAAGAAGGGGCCCGGCCCTGCCGGGGGCCCGCTGCGCACGGCGGCTACGGTCCCTGAGTTGGTCGGCACCACGGATGACGGGGTCAGCCCTCCTGCAGGCCCCGTGCCTCCCGTGAGATCACCCGGGGCCCTGCTGGCCCCGAGCTGTGGGCTAGCCCGGCCGGGCCTCCCGAGCCTCCCAGGTCAGGGGACGGGCGGCTCCAAGAGAGAGCAAAGGGCCAGGCTGGCTGGGAAGCCTGCTTCTGGGAGTGCTTGAGCCCCAGGGAGCTCCTGGAGGTCCCAGCCAGCGGCGCCCAGGTCTGAGACCCCGCTGAGGCCTTGACCCTGAGCGCCACCCCACCCAGCACGCGAGGCTGCCGGTGGCGGAGGTCATTTGGTCTCTGAGCGAACGTCCATCCTTGCCGTCTCAGGCCTCCTTCTCGTCCTTCCCAGCGTGCCGGCCACTCGGTGTCTGTGGACTCGGCCCCACCTGGGTCTGGGCCTGGCTGGGCCTCCGTGAGCGTCCCCCGCAACCCGCCTGCAGCCCGCCGGGCCTCGTGCTGCTTTCCAGACTCAAACAGGATTTGAGGATTAGCATGGTTTTAAATTATTCCTACACCTCAGCCCTCCGGAGGGGAACCTGCCTCCTCAGACGGCCGCCCTGGGAGGGCAGCGCTAGCTCGGGCTGCAGACTGGGTTCTCCCAACCTGTGAGCAAGATAATTTGGGGAGTGGGGGAGACACAGCCACCCCGATGGTTATTTATTTAAAGGGTTTTGCTTTGTTTTGTTTTATGAGACGTTTCTAGTACTTTCAATCTCTTTAGGACACAACTGAAGAGGACCTAAGTAATAAGCAAATACATCCAAATGAGAACAAGAAGGACAAAGTGATGAGCCCCGGGGGTGGGGCATGCGGAGTTGGGACGGGGGCTCGGGGGACGGTTCCTCCGGGGACCCCGCCTGCACGAGCATGCCAGCGCCCGCGTCCCCACTCCGGAGACAAGGCTGGCGGCCAGACGCCGGACCGCCCCCTCCGTTCCCCGCGAGCACCCCGCTGACCACGGGCTCTTCCCGCCTCCCGCAACCCGGCAGGGCCAGGTCCTTGGGAAGCACATGAAGGAGACGGAGCCTGGGCACGCGCCACGCTCGGCCTGCACGGGTTTGCGCCTCGCAGTTCGTTCAGGAGATCCGTGAGCTGGGGCTGGGGAGAGGGGCTGGGCGGCACGTGGGCCCCGGCCCCGAAAGGTCACAGAGCCCATAGTTTGCACGCCTCCCCTCCCGGCTCGCTCACAGACCCCTGCGGGGCTCCACGTTACAGACGAGAACTTCTCTGCAAAAGGGAAGAGGTCACGTTCCCTGCGTTTTCTCCCGTTCTCCGCCGAGCTGACCCCCAAGCCCAGCTGGCTGGCAGAAGCGTCCTAGTCAGTGATTCTTGGGAGCCAGGGGGCCGTGTCCAGCCTCCCCCTCGTGGCGGGCTCCCTGGGAGAGGGCAGCAGTGGGGCCTGGGAGCAGGGACCCCTGCCACGGCTGGACTCCAGGGGCAGCACAGGGCAGGGGGCCCGCCGGAGGCCCGCGCGCCTGGTCTCTTTCCCGCGGCAGTGCCCTCAGGGAGGGTCCGTGCTGGCCAGGCATCAGTGCATCTCTTCCCTATAGACGGCCGAGGGCTCGTCCCTCGTGTGGACGGACCCTGCTGTGTCTGGGCTGCTCAGGGTTCCTTGAGATTCCACGTGGATTTAGGATGAGTGTTTCTATTTCTCTAAAATAAAGAAGCAACCAAACGAAACAACTGTGGGGGTTTGGGCAGGGAAGGCGTTGCCTCCGTAGATAATTCGGGGCAGCTCCGGCCTCTCTGCCACGCGCGCCTGCGTCTCCTTCCGTCTCTCAACCTGGGGTTTTCCCGTCTTCACTCTGCACGGCTTTGGCCTCCTTGGTTAATTCACGACTATTTTATTCTTTTCAACGCTGCTGTAAGCAGGAGCGTTTTGTCCTTTCTCGTGAAGGCTTTCGCTGGCGGTGGAGAGACTGCGGAGATCCGCGCTCGCTGACTCTATGCCCGGCCGTGCGGAATTCTAGTAAGATCTGACAGGTGCGGGCGCGTGGGATGCACAGAGGTTCCTACGCATGAGGTCGTGTCCCCGGGAACCGAGGTCGTCTTACTTCTCCTTTCCAACCTGGATGCCCTTCTCTCTGCCCATCTCCTTGCTCCGGCTGGACCATGGAGCCCGGTGGCGCGTGGGGTGGCAGGGGTGAGTGTTCTCTCCTCACTCCTGGCCGCAGAGAGAAGTGTGTGGTCTTACGGCTCCTGTCGTCCTTGCTGCGCCGTTTGCTGGGGGTTCCCAGGTATGGCGTGCGCTACGTGCAGGCACCCTCCGTGTCGTCCTGACTTGCTCCCTGTTTTTAGCACAAAGTGGTGGCGTTTTGTCACACGCTTTTTCGCATCAGCGCGGATCATGCTTTCTCCCCCCCACTGCCCTGTGAATGCGACGTGTCCCGTCGACTGGCTTCCTCACGCCGAACCGGCCTTGCGTTCCGAACGTAAACCCCCCGTGGTCGTAGCGTGGGGTCTCTCGCACGCGCTCCGGAACCAGCTCGGATCCCGGGCTGGGCCCCTCTGCTCTTCCGGGGGCTTCCTCTGGCTTTGGTGTCGGGAATGCCGGCCTCACGGGACGGTTAGGAGGTGCTCCCTCTTCTCCAGTTTTTTGGGAAAATCTGAGAGACTGTGACCGGCTCTTCTCTGAATGTTTGGTGGAATCCATCAGCGGAGCCTCAGGTGCACGGCTTCCCTGCGATGGGACAGTGTCGGTCCCTGGTTCAGTCCCCTCGCTAGTTACAGACCTATCGAGGTTTCCCAGGTCCCCCTGAGAGCACTTGGCAGGTTTGCGTCTCTTGGGACCTGTCCACTGCGTCGGGGACGTCTGGTTTCCCTTTGAACTTGATTCTCACACCGTCTGTCTCCGCTTGTCGGCTCCCCCACCTGCCCGCCCCGCAGGCCGTGTGTCCACCGCCCGTCCCTCCTCCACAGCCTGGACGTGAGCCCTCGGCGCTCTGGCTCCCGCTTCTCGGGGTAGCCTGACGGCGGACTGAGGTGGGGACCAGCATGGCCAGGTCCCTGACTGCGGTCAGCACTCCCGAGGGGCCCTACTCCACGGCAGACCTGGTGCCCGCCCTCCCTTGGAGGAGACAGCCAGAGGTGCCCTCGGAGACCCCCGCTCTCCTCCTCCGGGTGCCCACCCCCACCCCACCACCCTGGGTGCTCTCATGTCTGTCTGGGCCCCAGCGGAGGTTGCCAGGGGGCCCCGGATACGGCGTCCTGGGTGGCATGGGGGTGGGGAGGCGAAAGAGGGCCCATCCCATGAGGACGATGTTCCCCAGCGCCCAAACGAAGATGTGTGGCCTGAGTTTAGGGGGCTCAGTGGTTCTGGCTGCAAAATGGGGGCCCCAGGACCCCGAGTTTCTCTTGTCCTCGGGGGACATCCTTGGTGTGGACGTCCCCTGGGCCTGCACGGGCCCTGGTCTGAAGAACAGCAGGTGCCCGCCGCGGGCGGCCCGGGCCTCGGCCACTGGCCCGTCCAGGCGGGCCCTGCGGCGGCGCCCCTGCCCCCAGCAGACCAGGGCCCGGGCCGGCAGCTCCCGGGCGTCTCGTGGAGGCCCCGGCTCACTGCCCTCTGCCCCGCAGGAGATCGTCCTGGTGGTGTTCTTTGGGACTGAATACGTGGTGCGCCTCTGGTCGGCGGGCTGCCGCAGCAAGTACGTGGGCCTCTGGGGGCGGCTGCGCTTTGCCCGGAAGCCCATCTCCATCATCGGTGAGTCCTGCCGCCCCCAGGGGCACGCCGGCCCGGGCTGTCCGGGCACGGGCTGGGCACCCCCCCAGCAAGGGGCATCAGGCAGGGCGGGTCCCTCTCACGAGCACCAGCAGACTGAGCCCCCTGAGGCCGCGGGCTGACTGCTGAGCTTGGCTGCGTAGGCGGCAGCCTCAGAGCTGCTCGCGGGGCCGGGCTGGGTGGCGCTCGGCACAGCGTTGGGGGGGCCGTCTGCCGCCCCAGCGGCCTGGGAGTGGGGCAGGGAGGTGGGCCAGGCGGGCCTGGGTGTGGCCGAGACAGAGGGCCGGTCCCCCCCAGGGGCCATGTCCTCCCGACCGCCGGGCTCCCTCTCCCGAGCCGGCGCCTGGCCGGTGACATGCCGCCCCTCCCCCAGACCTCATCGTGGTCCTGGCCTCCATGGTCGTCCTCTGCGTGGGCTCCAAGGGGCAGGTGTTTGCCACCTCGGCCATCAGGTACGGTGGGCCGCAGGCTGTCTGGGCTGGGGGCGCCAGAGCCCAGGGCGGCGTGCTGGGGGAGGGGGCGCAGGCTGCCCGGGTCGCAGGCCCAGTAAAGAGCCCTTCCGGGACTTGGGCTGGGACCCAACCTTCTGGGGACCTCAGTCTGCCCATCTGTCAACTGGGGTGATCCCAGGCCTCCCCCGGGGGCAGAGGAGTATGGGGACGTGTGGGTTGGGCGGGGCCCCGACCCCGTGTTTGAGGAGGGGGCGGGTTCCCAGCCAGACTGGGGGGCGGGACTGAGTGGGTGAGTGGGGGCAGGGCACAGCGGCATCTTCCCCTCCCCCCACTTCCCCCCCCCCGCCCCCGCAGGGGCATCCGCTTCCTTCAGATCCTGCGGATGCTGCACGTGGACCGTCAGGGCGGCACCTGGAGGCTGCTGGGCTCCGTGGTCTTCATCCACCGCCAGGTGCGCGGCCTGTGGGGGGCTCGGGCGGGGGCGGGGGCAGCCACGCCCCCTCGGTTAGGGGGCAAGAAGCAGAGCGCGGGGCAGAAGTGCAGGATGGGGAAAGGGGCTCGGGGCTCAGCGCCGTGGGTGGGAGCCTTCCCGCGAAGGTGAGGCGCGTTGGGAGCCTGTGCCAGCCGGCCCGTCCCTCCGGACAATGGCCGGGGCCCCACGCCGGCCACAGAGGAGCGGGGTGGCGGTGCCTGGTCCCAAAGTCAGTGCGGGCAGGAGAACCGCTCACGGGAAGCGTCGGGAGAGCATGGAGCTGGTGCCGGGCCGGCCCCGCGGCCTGTGATGTCTGTCTGGAGCGCCGTCCCCGAGGCCGGGGACGCCGGAGCGCTCGGCCGACGTGCCCTCTGCCCCCAGGAGCTCATCACCACCTTGTACATCGGCTTCCTGGGCCTCATCTTCTCCTCATACTTCGTGTATCTGGCCGAGAAGGACGCCGTGAACGATTCGGGCCAAGTGGAGTTCGGCAGCTACGCGGACGCCCTGTGGTGGGGGGTGGTAAGTGGGGCCAGGCGTCTGCCAGGGGCGCGGCTGTGTGCGGGGGCCGAGCGCCTGTCCACCCCCAGGCTGGGGCCCGACCCAGGGCGCAGGCCGTCCCCCGGCCCGGCCGTGCAGGAGCGGGGGCTCAGGCGCGGGCCTGTCCCGGAGGGTCTCGGCTGGCCCCCGGAGCGTCCCTGCACCGAGGAGCACCACGTTAGATAGCAAACAACCCAGGATGCGACGGGCGGGGCTCCTCGCGGGAACGGAAGCATGCTCCCCTTTCCGGACGGTGCACCAGTCTGTGGGTGCTGTAGCTGGGCCCTGGCCCGAGACGTGCGGGCTCCCCCGCAGGGGCCCTGAGGCTGTCCCGGCCGCAGAAACGGGCTCCCTGGGCACACGACAGCGGGACCCCACACCCCGGCCTCACTTGCAGGTGGCCCGGAGCGCGGGCTGGGTGGCTCCAGGCTCCCGGGGCTGCCAGTCTGCGGGAGAAGCGGACGTAAGGTGGGGCGTTCCCAGCAGACCAGGCCTGCGGGGATGGGGGACATCCCACCGAGGCCACTCACTGCTGTGGACAGCCAGGTGCAGCCTCGGCTGACACACACGCGCCCTGCGTCCTGCCGTGTGCGCCCACGGGGCAGCCGTCGAGGGCGTGAAGGGCGCTGCTGGCCACACCCTCGGCCTGCACTGTGGCCTCCTGGGGAAGAGGGCCCTGGGCACCTCAGTGCAGTGTGGCCTGCGGCTTCCCCACCGTGGGGATCAGAACCCGGCCCGGGAACCGCGTGCACAAAGTCGTGGCACAGCCGGGGATGGACGCCTCCTGCGGGGAGGGGGAGAGCGTGGGCCCCAGGCCGGGCCCTCACGCCACCCACTGTTCCCCTTTAGAGCGCCCTGGGGTGCGGCCAGCTAGTGCCCAGGGGCGTCTAGAACCGAGTGGGGAGCAGCGGGGCAGGCAGCAGCGGGGGACGGCAGCACCTGTTACAGGCTGAGCGTGGCCGGGTGGGGAGCCCCTTGGACCTGGGGGTTGGGCGGCTGCCGTCCGGGCTCACTGGGGTCGGGGGAGCGTAGGGACAGGAGCTGTGGCGAAGCTTTGGGGCGGCACAGGGTCCGAGGGGCGCTGGGTGGTGGCTAACAGCCAAAGGCAGGCCCCAGCCAAGTCTGTGCCCAGCCTTCTCCCTTCCAGGAAGTGTGGGCCTTGCTCTCTCCAGGAAGTGAGGGAGGCTTGCCACCCTCCTCCAGAAAGGAGGACCGTCCCAGTTTGTCCGGGGGTGGGTGGGAAGCCTCAGGCCCCCCAGGCCGGCCCACACCCCGGCTGTGTGTGCGTCGTGGTTGGAAGACCGAGCACGCGGGGAGGGCCCCTGATGTTGGCAAGTCTGAGTCTTTTCTGGAAGCTTCTGGCGTGCCAGGCCGCTCGAGGAAGGGAAAGACTTGCTGCCCCAGCTCTGGGCTGCTTCCGGCCCCAGTTCTGGCCCCCGCGCACGCCCTTGGCCCAGGTGCAGCAGCCCCCGGCAGGTTAGGGAGGGAGGGCGCAGCCCCCCGCCGGGATAGCTGGCAGCGGGTGCAGGGCCGGAGTCCTGGTGACGGGCCTGTGTGGGGACAGGCTGCCCAGAACCAGGAGGAAGCGTGTGGCCGATCGCCCGAGGCCCGGCCGATAAGCGGTGCCCAGGCTTGGCGCTGCCCTCCCGCCTCCCCAGGCGGCTCCAGGAGCGGCGGGCGGGCGAGGCTGCTCCCCTGCCCCCAGCCCTCGGCAGAGCAGTGCCCCCACTCCCACACCTGTGCAAACATCCGCCTGCCGGCCGGGAAAACAGCCCCTTTGTGCCCAGCTTGGCACCGGTGCCCCAGCCCTCGCCGTCAGCTGCAGCCCCAGCCTCGGCCACCGCGGGCCCTGGCCTGGCCATTGTTCCCGCCGGGCCCTGCGCCTCTGGGCCGCCCGGGCCCCCCGCCCCCTGGGGCTCCGGGGCAAACGGCTCCCATTCATAGCCGCGGCTGCCCCTGCAGCTGTCCGGTGGGAGCGGCCCCCGAGGCTTGAGTTATGGGCTGTGTTCCTGGCGCGGCTCGGACAAGCCGAGATCAAGAAATGCAAGACGGGGCCAGCCCCGATTGGGGCTTTTAAGCGAGTTTGGTGATTTGCAACGGCGCCCAGTTGTTCTCTGCCCCTCGCCCGTGTCCTGGCTTCGTTCACCTCTCACAGGAGGGGGCGCCGGCCCCGAGGCTCCCTGTCCGGGGCAGACAGATGAGGGGGTGCTGGGCTGGGACACCCAGGGAGGGGGTGCGGCGAAGGCCGCATGCCAGGCCATTCCCGGTCTCCACGCTGTGTCCGTCCCGGGCTTTGTCTCCTCTCCCCACGCCCCTCTCCCCACAGGCCTGGGCTGGGGGCAGACCAGAGGCCGACCGGCTTTTCGGGGATGCGCAGCATGGACCCTAAAATGGGGCGTCTGGGCCCCCGGGAGGCGGGATGGGCCACGCCCTGCATGGGGAGAGCAGGGGGCCTGGTGCGCCGGGCCCTCGAGCCCGTCTGGGCTGCGGTGCCCTGGGGGTGGCTCCCGGGGTCCCCAGCATCTGGGCTCAGCGCTGTCTGCTGCATGGACGAGTGAGTGAGCTCGCGGGCTGTGGCGCCGGGGACAGCGGGGACAGCGGGGACAGCAGGGGGCCACCCCGGGAGGCTGTCAGACTCCCACAGTCTGAGGCACTTAAGACAAGAGCGGCGTCCTGGCTCCTGGTCTGGAGACCAGACGTCCGAGATCAAAGCGTGGGCAGGGCCGCGCTCCCTCCACAGGCTCCCGGGGAGGGTCCTTCCTGCCTCTTTCAGCTTCCGGGGCTTTCGGCGTCCCTGTGGCCATGTCTCTGTCTCTGGTTTGGAGCCTGCCTGGGGCCCGGAGGACCGGCACGCACCCCTGCAGCCGCCTCGACAGAGGCCCTGTTTCCAAACATGCTCCTGTTCTGAGGGCGCGGCCTCAGTTCCAGGTGGTCGAGCAGGGCGTCCGCCCCACGGCTGAGTGTCCCCTCCGGTCCCCCCGGCCTGACGCGGGCGTGAGAATGCCCGGCTCCCCCCGGGGCGGCGCCCCGTGCCCGGCTGCTGAGGTGTTTAAGACTTTTTTCTTCGGCGTTAGAACAAAATGCATTTGTTTGTGTTGAAGTTTGAGTGGAGGGCAAAGCGGTTTCTGCAAACACGGACTTCTCTGTTTAGCGCCCGGGGGTCTCAAATCCGGAGGCTGCTGGGCTCTGTTTACCGCCTGCGTCTTAGTTTAGTCTTTAGAGCGAACGCCCTGGAAGCCTGTCCCTGCATTTCAACCGCCATTTACTGTCTGGTTCCCGTTCACTCTCTCCTCGGCCGGCGGCTCCAGATGGTCCAGCCTCTGGGGCTGGACGGCCTCCTGGCCGGGTGAGGTCAGCCGGGCCTGGGGCTGAGTGAGGGCCGGGGCGAGGACAGGACCCCCCCAGCGGTCACACGGGAGCTCTGTCAGCACCGCCAAGAACATGGGGGCCAGCGTCGGGACCTCCTCTGTAGCTGGAAAGACTGAGGCCCGCGAGCCCGGGGTGGGCAGGCCCGGCCCCCACCCTAGCTCTCAGCCCACCCGTTCCAGGGCTTTCTCTGCCTGGCGCTCTCTGCGGTGTCTACGGGAGGCTGTGAGGCCGAGAACCGAGGTGTGCAGGATCGCAGGCTTGTGCCTGTAGACCACCGGGAGTGGGGGAAGGACCGTGGGCTCTGGGAGCCCGGCCAAAGGGCCTTCCCTGAGGAAGGATCTCGGCGATGGGTTTTGCAGGATGAGTAGGAGCCCACAGGGTGAGTGCCGCCTCTTGCACCTCCTGCCCACAGACGAATACGTGGGGCGGGGCGGGGGGTTCTTCTGTGACTTGGCAGAGGCCCCGTGAGGGTAGGAAGCAGGGTCCGTTTCTTCTGGGGTGGGGTTTCAGCTCGTGTCAATGAGGGTAGGAACTTTCCAGGTGTAGCCCTGTGGGAAGAGACACGGCCGGTGCCAGGGACTGCTGTGAGACAGGGATCCACGTGACCCCAGCAGCGTGGGCCCCAACGCCCGCCACCTGCGTGGCCCGCACACGTTACCTGATCTCTCCAGGCCCATCTGTAAACCGGGTAGGAACGAGCCCCCACACGCACCAACAGTTGGAGCAGTTAAGTCGGCACGGACGGGGGAAGCCTGGGGCCCGGCGCCCAGCAAGGAGGCGACAAAGGCTGGCTGCGAATCGTGGGGGACCCTTGCCGGCCACAGCTCTCCAGGCATCCCCCAAAGCCAGGCGCTTGGGCTGGGCCTGTCGCAGTAAAGTGTGTACGGCTGCCGTGGTCCGATCCCACCCGAGCCCTTCTGGTTTTGAGGGTCCGGCTCTGCCCCTGACCAGCCCCCACTTCCAGCACTTTAGGCCCCTGCTGACCCCAAGGACCTCGTGTTTCTGATCCGCGTCCCGAGGGCCTGGCGAGGCCAGCCACGGGGAAGGGGCTCCTGGGTGACTCACAAGGGAGGGTGGTGGCGACGAGGGGCGTGGACCACAGCGTCCACTTCCCAGGATGTCAATTCCGCGGCACCGTTGAACTGGCCTTGGGGCCAGTGAGCGTGGGGTCGGCCCATTTCTCAGCGTCCCCGTCTGTAAAATGGGGAGGCCACAGAGTGCCTCCTCTGGCTGGCGTGGGGCTCGCCGGGGGGCCTGCAGGCCCAGGAAGGCCGCAGAGCTGCTGTGGCCGCGAGGACTCTCCTTGGACCACGAAGTCCCCCCGGCGAGGCCGGCTCTCGGCAGGAAGGCCTATTTCTCCACGCGCGGATGTGACGTTGGGGGGTCGTTGCCGTCTTGCCCGGGGCAGGTGCGGCGACACGGCGAGCAGCCCTCGTCTCCTGCTCTCGGAGCTGCTGCCAAGCTCTGCGCAAGGGGATATGCAGGGTCCCTGGAGGACCTTCTCTGCCCAGGCAGTCAGGGAGGGCTTCCTGAGGCAGTGACATCCAAGCTGAGACCTCCGGCGGAGGCTCTGGGGCCCAGAGGCCTGCTACAGGGCTGATACGTCAGCCTCTGCGCCGGGCCCCGGGCTGTGCCCAGGGGAAGGGGAGACGGGGGTCCTGGCCGCCCCCGTGCACGGCATGCAGCCTGCGGGTCCTGTCGGAGCGCGGCTGGCACGCGTGGGCCCGTGAGCAAGACCACAGACTCACGGACTGAGCGGCTCTGGTCTGCGCGGGGTCTGTGCTCAGACACTTCGTTCTGCCCACGGAGAGGAAGCTGGCTTCTTCTGCGGGGTTTGCTTTCCATCACCTGCCTGGCTGGCCGGTGCCCCGGTCCCCATGTGCCAGCACGTGTCCCCTTCATGGCTGTTTCCTCCCAGCCGGGCCGGGGCCGAGGGCAGCCCTGCGGTGGCCGGGGCCAAGGGCAGCCTCGAGACCAGTGCCCGAGGACCCCTGCCCCTGCCGGTCACGGCCTGAGACCGTCCTCCTGGGCAGGTGGGTGGCCCGTGGCGGCACGGCAGCCTCTGGCCGGGGTTTGCTCTGCAGCCTTGCCGTGTCACGGTGTGGTGACCAGTGGGGTGTGCCCACTCGGTCAGTTACAAGGGTGAGGCCTCGCGCACAGGGCCTGCCCCTGCCAGCCTCGGTCTCCCCTCCGTGAGCTGGCCCCTGATTCGTGACGCCGTCCCAAGTTTGCCGAGTGAGCGCAGCACCGGCGTGAGCCCCTCAGCGTCTGCACCGGCACGGCCATCACGCCCACCTGTGGACAGGCGGCTGCGGCGGCTCCCGATGGGCCACCCGACCCCGCAGGGCAGCCACGGTTTCTGGGCTGGGCCTCCCATCTCATCAGAGGCTGGCCTTCCAGGGGCTGATTTAGAGGGGGGCACAAAACACCGGTGCCAGCTTCTGGGGACAGAACCTATGGGGGATGGTTCCGGAAGGCTCCCTCAACCGCCTGTCCCTTGAAATGTGAGCGAAGACACAGAGATAAGCACATGCGCTGGTGCTGGCCTCCGGAGGACCAGGATGGCTCGGCCCCCCTCCCCCCGCCTCCACAGCCCGCTCCCTCGCCTCCCACGTCTGCAGGTTCGCACGGGAGCTGGGCTGCTGGGGCGGCTGCCCGGTGGCCGGGGGAGGGCCCTGGGGGCTGCGCTGTGTCTCCCGCGTCTGTGGGCCCAGGACGTGCCGCTCTGCACCCGGACCACCCCGGCCGGGGCAGGAGACGCGCCGCCCCGAGCGCCGGAGTCTGTGATCTCGGGAAGGGCAGCACCTCTGTGGGGCAGGGCCTCCGGGAGCCACGGGCGTCGTGAACAACGCGGGCCTGGGACCCGGCGTGAGGGGCATGTGCCCTCCTGGTCGTCAGACTCGCCCTCGCCCCCCGGGTGCTCCGGTCCCGCCCCGCAGGCACCAGCGCCGCGGTCCGGCTGCGTGTGCGTGTGTGTGCGCGTGGGGCCCCAGCTCCGTGGGACCCCAGCTCCGTGGGAGGCACATCTGTGGCTCCACACCGGCCTCCACGGGCTCAGGTGGCCTGAGTCCAGGACGGGCCGTAGGCAACTCAGTGCGTTCTGTGGGGAGGGGGATGTGTGCTTCTGAGGGACGGGGGCCCAGGGGAAGCCCCGGGACCCCGGGCAGACGCGTGGGCAGGCTGCCTGGGTGCCGCAGTGGCGGGCCCTGGCGGTCCCTGGCGCTAGAAGCCGAGCGCTTGCCCGGACTCACCTGTCTCCTGATGGGCTTACGGGCGCGCCCGCCCCTCCCCTGCCTGCTCCAGCGGCTCCGAGTGGTCCCGTGTGTGTCCCTGCCTGGCCGTGGCCGCTGGGTCTCTCCCACCCTCCGTGCTCCGTGGCTGGTGGGGGGCACCCGCCAGGGTCTCAGGATGGACAGTCGCTGCCGCAGACCTTAGCACATCCCGTTTGGGCCTTGCCTTCTGTTGGCCTCTGTTCTGTGGCCGCCCTCTGTCCCCCGGTGCCCGCACGGGCTCCTCGGGGGGTCGCTGGCGACAGAGGGAAGACGCCGTGCAGACCACCCCAGAGGCCGTTCTCACCTGGCCTGGCCCGGAGGCTCCGAACGGGGGAAGCCGGCTGCTCCGAACGGGCCCTGCGGGACCACGGGGCGGGCAGGTGCCGACCAGGCTGGCATCCGAAGGCAGGAGGCCACTGTGCCTGCAGGTGTGAGCACGTGCCCCCAGAAGTGGGAGTCGGGCGTCCTCGGTCCGCAGGCTGGGCTCGGAGCCCACGCCAGCAAAGCCCACGGGCAACCCCGGCGCCCAGAGTCCAGGCAGGCGTGGTGGGCTCGTCGGGGCCGAGTGACGGCCGCAGCCAGGCTGGGTCCTCGAATCCTGCGGGATGTCGTGTCCGGGCTCCCGCTGGAGGCCCCAGGCAGCCGATCTCAGGAGCAAGCGGGACAGTAGTCTGGGGCCGGGCGGGGGCAGCGCCCGTGGTCCCACCGCAGCTCCGAGGGGTGGCTCCCCCACCGAAAAGGAGGCTTGGGCTTCTCAGGGGACCCAGGGACTGCGTGCCCAGTGCTCCGTGGGAGCTCCCGGCCTCCGGGGGGGCCGCCACCCAGCCGCGTCGGTGGCCCGGCTGGTGGCAGTGCTGTGGGCCGGGGCAGGTGGTGGGCCAGGCAGCCCCGCCGGGCACCCCGCCCCTGCACACACCGCAGCCTCGCCTCCTGCACGGCGTCGGCTCTGGGGGGCCACGGCTGTCCTCTGGCGGGGGCCCCGTGTCGGCAGAGCAGCGGGTTCGGGCAGGACAGCCGTCTGCCCTGAGCTTCCGGGCCTGACCCTCGCCCCCGGCCCCTCTCACAGGTCACAGTCACCACCATCGGCTACGGGGACAAGGTGCCCCAGACGTGGGTCGGGAAGACCATCGCCTCCTGCTTCTCTGTGTTCGCCATCTCCTTCTTCGCACTCCCGGCGGTAGGTGCTGCGTGGCGGGGCTCCCCCCATCGCCGAGGTGCCCCCCCGCGCCCCCAGGGCGTCCCCTGCAGCGGCCAGTGGGGGTCTCCGGCAGCTGCCGGCAGGGTGAGCCCCGAGCCGGGCTGTGACCCACGTCCTCCCCAGAAACCGTGGGCCGCGAGGGTGGCACTTTCCAGTTGCCTGCGGGGGCACGTGTGTGCACGTAGGGTGTGGGCACGTGTGAGACGTCAGTCCCTGTCACACGCGTGTGGACAGGGAGCTCCTTCCTGACCCGCCGGCCCTGCCCGTCCCATTGGCGATCCCGCGGTCGCAGCCACAGACCCCCAGTCAGGGCCACCTTCTGCCTGAGCCGGCGACCAGGCGCCCGCCCTGTGCCCAGCACCCGCCGGGTCCCTCACCGGGCCGGGCAGTGACGGCCTGCGTGGACCCGAGCCCCGGTCTCCGCTCCCCCCAGGGCATCCTCGGCTCCGGCTTCGCCCTGAAGGTCCAGCAGAAGCAGAGACAGAAGCACTTCAACCGGCAGATCCCGGCGGCCGCCTCGCTCATTCAGGTGAGGGCGCCGCCGTGGGCACGGGCGGCCTGGCGTCGGAGGGCCAACACCAGCGGGCGTCTGCCCCGAGATCCCAGAGCGGCTCTCGGCCCCAGTGCTCGGAGCCGATCCCTCTGGGGCCGAGACGCAGACCGTGCGCCGCGCCGACGGGTGGGCACGGAGTGCGGGGCGCCCGGCTCCCTCCCTACGGGGTCCTGTGGAGGGTGGCATCCTGCGTGGAGGCCCAGGGGACGAGGATGTGCCCTGGCCAGTCCTGGAGCGGGGTCTTTCCGTGGCACCCCCCAGCCACAGCAGCCGGCCTTGGTGTCCTGCTCCTTGGCCTCCTTCCGTGGCCAGCTCTTCACCGGTGCAGGTCTGGGGGGGAAGGGAAGGGGCTCTGTGGGGCCACCCCCGGGGGGTTGGGGCCCTGCTTGTGCAGTATGGGCTCCCCGGCACCCCATGGGGCTCACATGCCCCGGTGACTGCAGGTGGGGGTGCTGAGCCGATAGCGCGGCCACACCCTGGATTTCAGGGCCCCTCGGTGGCTGATGGGGACCCCAGGGCTGCTGTGATGAGGCTGGGGGCTGGAGAGACAGGGCCTAGGGGCAGCGGGGGAGCAGGGGGCCCAGAGACCCCGGATGCTCTGCCGCTCTGAGACCCAGGGCTCTGGGGACACACCGGACCATGGCCGGTCCTTTTCACACTAACAGAGACTCAGGCAGAAAACCATCTGAAAACCAGGCCCAGAGGGTCTGGGGGTGGGAGTGGGCAGAAGCAGGCCGCGGCCGGCCTGAGGAGTAGCTGGCCGGGGGGGACCTTGGGGCGCAGGCGTGGTCCGTGTCCAGCTGCGGACATGGGGCCCTCTGCTCAGGAGGACGGCTGCACCCAGTGCTGGATGCCCCCACGGACACCCTGGGGTCCCCCGTGGCCTCGTCTCCTGTGCCGTCTGCCCCAGGCGGGGCCCCGTGAAGGATGCCAGCTGTCAGGCGCTGCTCTGCCTGGGAGCCAGAGCGCGGCCCCGGGCTCCCCTCGTGCCTCGGCAGCCCTTCCGGAACCCGCCGTCTGGGGCCGGGACGGCGGACCTGGACGGGAAGGAAATAGCAGGGGCCATAAAGCCGAGGGGCTGGGCCCCCTCAGGCCTGGTTTTACGGCCCCACAGCCTTCTCCTTTTGGGGAGACCATAAATCAGGCCGTAAAACCAGCCCAGGCCGCTGTGGGCAAACTGCGGTGGGAGGGGATCTGTGCAGCGGATTCCTCGCGGAGCCTTGTGGCTCGGGGACGAGCTCCCGCGAAGCCCGCACTCGGGCCGTGCGTTCAGGTGCTGCAGACGGGCCCGCGGCGGGAGGACGGGCCCTGGGGAGGTGGGAAGCACGGTTCCTGGCTGATCCATCCGTGGCGGGACCCATGCCCGCCGCTGGGGAGAGCAGGCCTCAGAGGGGCCAGGCCTGCCTGACCTTGCCTGTGGCGCCATGAGGGCCGCCATGTCTATTCAGGGCCCCGTCGCGGGTGGCGTCACGGCCCCCGGGACTGTGCCAGCCTCGCGGCCAGCGACAAGCTGCCAGGGTGCGTCCTTGTCGGAGGCTCATGGCACCTCTCCTGTCCCCCACCGTCCACCTGGACATGGTGTGTGTGCCCCTTGGCTCCCCCGTGGTGGCATCCCCTTCTCCAGGTCATCCCTGGTGGTGGCTGCCATGGGCATCTCTCTAGAACGTGGGCCTGGGGCCCTTCCCCCCACGTATCATCCAGAGGCTCCCCGTGACCACAGATGGTGCCCAGGCCGTGGGACCCCACGTTCGGGCCTCTGGGAGGGGCCTTGCTCCTCCCACCCCGCGAGCCGGGTGCCTGCAGGCCCATGGCGTCCTGTTTCCGTGCCTGTCCCTGAACCTGTCGTGCGCGGCCTGAGGGGGTCTTTGCATCCACGAAGGGATCGGGCCGGGGGAGGGGGCGTCGGGGTGTCGGGGTCACGGACGAAGGCCTGCGTGGCGTCTGGGCTGCGTGTCCCAGGACACGGGGAGCCGGCCCGCAGGCCGGGGTGCGGGCAGCTCTGCGTGAGGCCGTGGGGCGGCTGGGCCGCTGACCGCCTCTCCCTCGTGCTGGTTCAGACGGCGTGGAGGTGCTACGCGGCCGAGAACCCCGAGTCCTCCACCTGGAAGATCTACGTCCGCAAGCCGGCTCGCAGCCACACCCTGCTGTCCCCCAGCCCCAAGCCCAAGAAGTCTGTGATGGTAACGGCGCCCGCCTGCCACCCATAGAGCACCCCTCGTTGGCGGGCGGGGAGGCCTCGGGGGCCCCGGCTCCTGGCCAGGGGGGGGGCCCTGGGGTCAGCTGAGCTCCGGTCAGGGCAGCGGCACCGCTCCGGGCCCGAGGAGGGGGTGGGGGGCACTGCTGGGCGCTGCCACCCCAGGGTCCCCATGGCTCCAGGGCTGTGTGGGACAGGGGGTGCGAGGCCAGGGCTGTGGGAGGCCCGAGAAGGAGCCCCAGGCCACAGGACGGGCTGGGGTCTGGCCGGTGGTGGCAGAGAAGGTTCTCGAGAGGGCCCTGATGTCAGGCTTTGTCTGCGGGGCACGGGGGGTGTCGGTCGGGACAGAGGTGGCATCCCGCCTCGGGAACAAGGCCTCGAGGTTGTGGTGCAGGGCGTTGGGTGGGCCTCGGGCGAGGGTGGGGTTCGTGATTGGCTTCTGGAGAACAACGGTGGCAGCCTCGCCCACACCTACCTGGGGGTGCCCAGCTCTCCCGGGTGTCAGCTGTCCCCAGAGCCCCTGCACCCTCCCCACTGCCCACCTCCTCCCTGTCACCTCCTCAGAGCGGCTCTGCCGCCCCGCGCTGTCCGCCGGCCACCCCCCCACGTGCTGTGGCTCCTGGTGGCCTCGTGGGCACACACCCCGCTGTGCTCTGCTGGGACTTTACCTCTTTGCCGGCTTCCCGCCCGCCCACCTCTCAGCCTGAGCTCCCGGCAGCGCCCGTGCGGAGCCCCCCGCGGGACCCCCGGCAGCTCCGCAGGGCTGCGGCCCTCCCGGTCTGCGGCCCTCCCGGTCTGCGGCCCGGGCTGGGGGCTGGGGGCTGGGGGCTGGGCCGGCGCTTGGCCCCTGAAGCCCGGCTCCCTGGCAGGGACCCAGCGGGGGGCGGCCAAGGGGTTCCGGGGCCAGCGGATGCCCGGGAACCGCCGGCTTATTGCTTGTCATTCTAGGTGAAGAGAAAGAAATTCAAAGTGGACAAGGACAACGGGGTGAATCCCGGGGAGAAGGTGCTCACGGTCCCCCACATCACGTACGAGCCCGTCTCGGAGGACCGGAGGCCGGACCACTTCTCCGTGGACAGCCGCGACAGCTCTGGTGAGAAGCTTGCGCCCCGGGCGGCGGCGCGGGGACGGGGACCCATCTCCCACGGACCTGGCGTCTGCCTGGCGGCCTCCCGACCCCCTCGCCCCCAATGGTGCAAAGGCAGGTCCTTCTGAGGACGCGGGACCCCACCCTGGAGGGACCCTTCCTCTTGCTCCACTCCACGCGATGCTGGCGGGGCCTCAGTCGTGACACGCGGCTGCCGCGCCGGGTCCGGCAGAATGGGGGCGGCCCAGCCGTGGTGACCCCCCGTTTGCAGTGGGGCGGGGCCGAGGCCTCCGGAGCCCGCTGTGTGCACACACTCATCCCCTTCCTCGATGCGCGTGTTCTTGCTGTTCGGGCATTTCTGTGTGCGTCCCTCCCTCCCGGGACCTCTTCCCGGCACCCCGGGGAGCACGCCAGCTTCCTGGCCGCCATCAGGGCGGAGTCGGTCTCCGCTGTGGCAGCGGGACAGGCTCGCATTGTTCCTGACGCTTTGTGCTCACGGGCGCCCGGCCCGCCAAGTGCTGGGACCTCCGGCGGCGGACCCCCTGATGCGTCCCCCTGTGCGGGGTCCCAGTCCCCTGGCAGCAGGGCGGAAAGCGCTCCGGAAAGGGGCTGCCGCGGCTCCCTGCGCCTCGGGGCTGCCTGTGGACCGGGCCAGGGCGCCCACCCCGCTGGGCACTGGGCCACCACAGCCCCATCCCGCGCGGTCGGGATTCCGCTCTGGCCTGAATCTGGCCACTTCGCTGGTGAGCCCCTGGGATGCACTCCCCTCCCGCCCCCCGGAGTGGGCACAAGGGACAATTGTGCCAACAAATGCCCGGGGCCCCCCCAACTCCGGATCCAGGGGCAGGACCATTGTCGCGGTGCAGATGGGGGCTGTCCACAAATGCTAATGGGCAGGTCGGGCGTGGGGAGAAGCATCTCTGGCTGTTTGCTGAATGTGGGGCGCTGCATTCAGACTGTTTGTTATTAAGTGCCCGGGGACGTCTGCGGAATGGTAATGAGGCACCGGAGTGGGGACGTCAGACTCCCTTTGTGGAATGCTTTTGCACGGAGGAGGTTTGCTTTCCCGCCGACACGATAAGCTAGCGCAGCCCGAGCCGCGGCGTTGCTGCAGCCGGAGCTGTTGGCCTGTCCCCTGGGGGCCCCGTGTGGCCCCCAGCCTGGGGGCGGTGGCCGAGGCTTTCCAGAGCCCCGGTGGGGGAGGGGCCTCATCCCGGGCAGATGCCGTCACGAGGAAGGGCCCTAGTCCCGGTCCCCACGCGGCGGGGCTCTAGCAGCCAGGCTGGACCCCCGCCCCCGCCGGATCCAGGCCTCACACCGGCGCCTCGCCCGCGGGCGCCATCCAGTTGCACCAAGGGGGTGGGAGGCAGGTGCCCTCCCCTTCCCGGCACTGCCTGTGCACGGCCGCCCGCCTCCATGGTTTCTTGCGCCCACGGTGTCTCTGGGCTTCTGTCCCGTGACACCTAGCGTCCTGGTCTCCAGAGCCTGGTCTGCACCCCTGTGACCCCCGGGCAGGTCTCCTGTTCGTGGAAAAGGCCCTCACCGGCCACGGGAGGACCTGTGGCAGCGGCAGGCAGTGTTGGCGGCAGGAGCCCTGCCCTCCAGGCGCACGTCCTTGTGCAGGTTCCAGCTCCCCTCCCCCCTCTGCTCACAGTGTCCGGCCCCTCGGGGTCTGTGGTCGGGAACCCACCCTGTGCAGGGCCGGTGGGAGGCCCCGGGGGGCAGCAGCGGCTCCTCGGCATCCGGGGAGGAGGAGGGGCCCCAGCAAGGGAGCCGGACCTGTGGGCTCAGCCTGGCCTGGCTCAAAGGCTTCGTGGAGGAGGTGGTGGCAGTGCTGGCTAGAGCTGGGAGGGAGGGAGGGAGGGAGCAGCGGCGGGAGGCGGGGTGCCGTGGGGACAGCCATGCCTCTGTGGCTCCACAGGGTCGCCAGCCTGGGCGGCCATGTGCTTTCCTCCTGCGAGGTGGGAGTGAGCCTGCCTTCCACGTGGGGAGGCCCGCGTGAGCTCCGGGCGTGCGGGTGCCGACGTGGCCGTCCTTCCTGAGACGGGAGCGGCGCCCCGGAGCCCACAGAGCCTGGGTGCTCTCCGAGCCCCACCCAGGATGGCGCGGACAGGGAGAGGACAGGACGAGCCGGCGGGCCGGGCCAGCCCAGCGGCGCCACGGTCCCTGTGGGGCTGAGGGTCAGAGGAGCCCGAGCCAGCGGGAGGGGGTCTGCAGCCCGGGTAGTGCAGGCGTGACCCCCGAGGGCAGGGCACAGTGGGAGAGGCTGGGGGCGCCGTGGAGAGAGAGGTCGCCCCTTCCATCGCACACTCGGCAGAGGCGAGTGGGTCCGGGGAGTCGCGCTGGGGACGTGCTGATGCAGAGCCCGGCCTGCGGGGGTCAGGGGCCCTGCTGCCCCTGCTCGAGGGGCGTTCCCAGAAGGGCCTAATTCGTGGGGCGCCGTCTGCAGCCGGCATGGTGCCCCCCGCCGCACCCGCCAGGCCTCGCCTCTCGCCCTCCCCTCGGTGGGCAGCCGTTGGTGCCGCAAGGGTCTGGCAGCGCCTCACGCGCTGCCGTCTACGGGCCTCCGCCCCAGGTCCCACCCCGCACCCCTGCCCCATGCCGCTGTGCCCCCGCGTTTGGGTTTTGCCTTCTTAAACTCTCCTCTGAACCAGTCGCTTATATACGGTCGACACCGGCTTATGTTCACCGACAAATTTGCTGGGTTTCTGCTTCGGAGTTTGGGTTTAACGTTCTTCTTCCTGAAGGGCCCTTGGTGGTTCCTTCAGGGAAGGTCTGTCGATGGTCAGCTCGGTTTCTATTGGTCTGAAATCATCCCGTTTGCCTCTGCTGTTGGGTGACGGTCCAGCTGGGGAAGAGGTCACGGGCTGAGATACGCATTCCCTCCGAACACTCCGCGGGGTCCGGCATCCCCATGTTGTACGGCTCCTCGGCCCCCCGAGGAGGTGACCCGTCCCCCTCTGGGGGCTTCCGGTGCCGTCCCTGGGACTCTGGGGCTTGGACGTGTCACCGCGTGGAGCCAAGCGGGGGCGAGCTCTCTCCATCCTGTCGCTGTGATGCCTGAGTCTGAGGTCCGCGTCTCTCACGCGGCGTGGACGTTGGCGCAGACGCATCACGGAGGATGGCCGCCCCTCGTGGCTCTGATCTGCCCTGGAGACGGCGACTCGGCCATCTCCGTCTGTCCTCCTTGGCCGTCCCCCGGCTTTCCCTGCTCTGTCTCCCCGGCGGCCTCCTCCCAGGTCGCCGACTGCTCCTACGTGTCTGACCTCCCGGTTAGTCGCCGCAGAGACGTTCATTTCCGCGTGCTCCCGTTTTTTCACTTCAGGGCATCGCGTGGGGGCTTCGCTCACTCCACCCTCGTGGCTCGAATCTCCCTGAGGGAGCACAGCTTGAGCCAGTCAGTCGCTTGACGGGCTTCTGTCGGCATCCGTGCCGTGGCGTCGCCATCCGTGCCGTGATGTCATCATCTATGTCACAGTGTCATTGTGCCAGGACGTCATGATCTACACCACAGCGCCGTCCTGTCATGACATCATCCTGTGCGTCACGGTGTCATCATCCGTGCTGTGACGTCACCGTCTGCAATTCTCGGAGAGTCCGCCTCGGGGTGCGGTGGCTTCTGCAGGTCTTTCCCACGGTGGCTCGTTTCCCTGGGGTCAGTGGGGGTCTTTAGCTGGGGCTCTCGTGTGTCCTGTTGAGGGGACATTGCTCTGGAGACATTGTCCCCTGGACGCGGTGGTCCCGTGAGCCCCCAGAACGTCCGCGTGGTGTAAGTACGGGCCATCTCCTGTGAGAACAAGCCTGGCCCGCGCGGCGGGAGGAGACTCTTCACCTGTGCTCCACGAGCGCAGACTGGTTTCTTCCTCGTCCGCGTTGGCCAGGCCAGGTTGGCGGGTTGAGTTCCGTTTCCATCTTTTCTGAGACTCGAGTCGGCCCTCTGCCGTTCTTCGGCCTTTCCGGGGGCCCAGGCTCGCTCGTGGCATCTCCGTCCTCCCCTGCTCCTCGCGCTGGTCACAGGCCCGGCTCTTCCTCCAGTGGCCCCGCGGCTCCCCCGGGGAGGGGACACCCGGGACTGCCCGTGCGGGGTCGGCACTGTGGCCGCTGGTCCGCCGGGGACACCCTCAGCCGAGCCCGTAGTAGACGTTTGTGGCTCCGGCGAGCTTTGTTGGGGAGTTTGTGGAGAGAGGGTCCTGACGGCATCAGGTTATTGCTGGAAACAGAAGTCCTCATCGTGGGGACAGAGTGTCCCCGGGGGCAGGGGATGCCAGGAGCTCCCTGCAGACGGCCAGGCCCCGACACTCGTGGTCGGAACAGCCCTGGGGCCCCCCCAACCCAGCAGCAGAATTTCAGAGGCTGCACCGGAGATTCTGAGTCGCAGGCCGGCGGGGGGCCCAGGAGTTCGTCTGTCACGTGCCCCCCGCTTACTCTGGGGACTGTCCCTGGGGACCCCAAGGACGAGGCCCCGCCCTGACCACGGGGGAACGGAGCAGGACTTCCATGGCCCAGGCCTGTCTCACCCGGGCCCCTCCTGGCGGAGAGGGTACGAAGGAGCTGGCTCCGTGCGGGACGGCTGTCAGCGCGTCAGCTGGGGCCCCGCGCCGAGACCAGGGACATGACGAGGACAAGGACACACTGCTCTGATCACCCCAGTGCGCATGGGCTGGGAGGTTCCAGCCAGCGGAGCAGTCCAGGAAAAGAGCGCCGGCGTCCTGGCCGGAGGAAGAGTCGAGGCCCTCCCCACCCGCAGGTGGTGCGGCGCTCGGCGTGGGCCCCGCGTGTGGGCGACAGGCTGCGGATCGAGCGCGGGAGCCGAGGCGGGTCACATGCAAGCGGTAGTTCTACCTCGGTGTCTGGCAGCAAATAACCGAAAGGCAAAAGTTTTAAAATACCACTTACTGGAGCGCCCGGGGGCTCAGTAGGTTAAGCACCTGCCTCCAGCTTGGGTCACGATCCCGGGGTCCTGGGACCGAGCCCCGCATCAGGCTCCTTGCTCAGCCTCTTCCTCTGCCTCTGTCCCTCCCTCCTGCTCATGCTCGCTCCCTCTAAAATTGTTTCAAAGAACACCACATACTGTAACGTTAAAAACACAAAACACTCAGAAGGCAGTCTGACGAGAGACGTGAGCGCTGAGCCTGGAGACCGTAAGCCGCTGCTGGGAGAAGCCGCGGGATCCCCGGGGCCGGGGAGAGGCGCCCCGCGATCCCGGGTCACTAGCCTCCATGTTCATCTCTGAACTCGATGCAACAGGTGTCAGAATCCCACCCGGCATTTTGTGGAAACTAATGAGCCGGGTCTGAACTATGCTCGCAGAGGACCCTGAAGTTCCAAAACGACGTTTAAAAAGAACAAAGTTGGAGGGCTAGCACTAGCATAGAGATAAGTAAATAGAATGATAAACAGAACAGAGTCTGGATAGACCTACGCGCCGTAGGGACGGGGGACTTTTGAGCGAGGCGCAAGGGCGTTTTGGCGGAGGGAAGCTCAAAGGTTCAACAAATAGCGTGGGAACCACTGGGGCGTCCGTCTGCCCTACGGCGGACCTGGAGCTACATCTCGCCTCACGTCCAGGAATCGACTCAAAATTTATCACGGAAATGGCAGCCCACGAGCTGCAGAGGAAGACTCAGGAGAAAATCTCTGTGACTTTGAGAACTAAGCCTCTCGACCATGACACCGGCAGCATGAGCCGTGATAAGAACCAACCATTTGGACTTTTCAAAATTAAAAACCTCTCTTTGAAAGATGGTATTAAGAGGATGAAAAGATAAAGCCCAGACGGGGAGAAAATATTTTCAAATCAGCCATCTGATAAAGGATTTGCGTCCAGAATGTGAGAGGGATGCTTACGGCTGAGTAATAGGACAAAAACAAAAACAGGCAAAAGGTTTAAACAGACACTCGTCAAAGAAGAGAAACGGGCGCCTGGGGGCTCAGTGAAGCGTCTGCCTTTGGCTCGGGTCATGATCCCGGGGTCCTGGGATCGAGCCTCGTATCAGGCTCCCTGCTCAGCGGGAAGCCTGCTCCTCCCTCTGCCTCCCCTCCACCCTGCCCCCACTTGTGCTCTCTTTTTTGCTCGATCTCTCTCAAGTAAGTAAATAAAATCTGTAAGAAAGAGAGAGAGAAATGGATAAGCACAAGAGAATGTATTTGATATCATTAGTTATTCGGGAGATGCAAATTAAAACCACAATGAGGGACACCCAGGTGGGTTAGTGGGTTAACCGTCTGCCTTTGGCTCGGACCATGATCTCAGGGTTCAGGGATCGAGCCCCTCATGGGGCTCCCTGCTGAGCAGGGAGCCTGCTTCCCCCTCTGCCTATTCTGCTCCCCCTGCTCATGCTCTCTCTCTCTCTGTCAAACAAAAAGTAAAATCTTAAAAAAAAATGCAATGAGATGTTACTTCACTATTATTATATTGGCTAAAATTAAGATAATTTGACCAAGTGCGATGACTGGCCCGGGGGAGACGCCACCACCCCACAGGTGCGCCCAGGACAGGCGCTGGTGCCCTCGGGAATCAGTCTGGAAGTTTCTTGAAATTGGATGTGCACTTGCCAGGTCGTTCAGCCATTCTGCTCCTCAGCGTGTGTCCTGGAAACACAAGAACACACACACACTGATGCGGGTTCAGGCGGTCTATTCACGGCTCGTGGAAACCGGAGAGATCCCAAGGGCCCATCCGCGTCCGACAGAACGCTTGTTTACATCGTGGGACCCGCGCGAGGATGCCGCTGCTCAGAAATAATGAAGAATGAGCCACGAGCACACACAACAGCCTGGGTGAATAGGATAATTATGATGAGTGGAAGAAGCCAGGCAAGGAGAAGAAGGGGAAGGGAAAGAGGAAGGAGGGAAGGAAGGAGAGGGAAAAAAGGAGCTCTGAGTGCCTTATTCTATCTGTAGGAAACTCTAGGAATCGCAGACTGGTCCAGAATGAGGGCAGGCCGAGCGCTGTCCTGGGATGCGTGGGGACGGGGGTCGGGTTGGGGGGAGCCCAGAAGGCCACAGAGAGACCCAGGGGGGTGACAGGGATGCTTGTGAGATCCTCACTGTGCCCATGGTTTCATGTGTCCAAAGTCACCAACATTGTATGCTGTAGCCACAGGCAGTTTGTTGTGTGTCCGTGATGCCCCCGTGAAAAAGAAACATAAAAATATTTTTCATAGCAAAAGAATACAAGTGATTTTTTTTAATGATGATAACCTGGAGACAGTGGTCACCGCTCACTCATACACACAGGGCTAACTTCATCAGGCTGTAGGGAAACTCTGTAAGTCCTGAAGACAAAAGGATAGGAGATACAAACACAATTCAAGAGAAAGGAGATGCTGAGCGTCTGGGCGAGGAACAGAGGCCGGCCGCCTGGTCAAGATCACGGAAATGTAAAGTGAAGCCATGGGGGCTTGACCTCTCCGACGGCTGGTCGCCGTGGGCCGGCGAGCTGGGAAAGCCGCAGCCCAGCCGCGGTCACCGGGAGGACGTACGATCCCGGCCCTTCAGAGACACGGAAGGCAGTCTGCGTGAAAACTCTGGGTGGACGCGCCCTCCCGCCCCTCCAGAAACGCGCTCTTCACTCCGCACATCTGCAAGATGACCCACGGTCGGATTCCTGCACTTGCTGAACAGCAAAAGATGGTGAACCACCAGCGTCCCTGCGTGGAGCTCAGCTCCCGGGGGAGTGTCGTCCCTGCACCCAACAGCCACTGGCCCTGTGCCACGGTCCCCTCGGCGCCGAGGGGAGGCGGCATCCCCGCCGGCCCGCACCTCAGGCTCGCGCAGCAGGTGTGTGTGGATAACGTGTCAGAGGAAGGGAAGCTCGGCTGACCTCTCCCGGTGTCCCGGGTTGGCCTGGAATCCACCATCTCTGAGGCTCGACGGCACAGCGAAGTTGGAAAACCGTCTGGGCTGGCGCACGTGTTCAAGGAGATCCAAGGAGATTTGTTCCAAATCAATGTGCTGCCTCTCTCTCGGGGCATGTATTCATTGCTATTTAATCTTCGAGGGTTGCAATTATGTTGCCACTTGGTAGAAACACAGTTACTGCTGGGGATTTTACCAGTCTTGGTGAGCACTTGGTTTCAGCCTTTACGGTTCTGCTCTTCCCGCGGCCGCCCCCTCCCCCATCTCATGAGAGGTTGATCCGTTTTATCTTATTTTTTTTTTTTCGTTTTATCTTATTTTATTATATACTTGCTTTCTCATTCTGTTTCCCTAACTCGGGCTTTTACATCGGTTCATTCCCTCTCTCAGATTAATTCACTTTTTAAAAAAACCTTAATGAAGAAGAGCAGTGGGTTGATTTAAAGTTTTTACTGCAAGGCGTTTCAGAAGTCAGATGTTTTCCTCTGGTGGCAGGGTTAGCCGCCGTGCAGATCTCGCTCTGAAGCATGTTCCTTGTCTCTGCCTTCTTGATCGTGTTTATGTTTTGGCTTTCTCTTTCATCTGCAAAAATGTTTTCTCACTTTTTAAGCAGAACATTTTTTTTTATCTCTGTTCCAGTTTCTAATTTAACGGGCTTATAGGGAGAAGATACGGCCTTGGAAATAGTTGTGTTTTTCCAGTAAAGATTTTCTCTGTGTCCAAGTACAAACATGAAAGCATTGCTTTTGTAAGTGGTCTGCGGGCCTGAGTTGAGATATATTCTCTATCTGCAAAACACAGACTTTCATTTGTATACACAGATAAAACCTACATTGCTACAGATCTCTCTCTCTCTGACACACACACACACACACACACACACACGTACGCACTCGTGCCATCATTCAGCTCTGTCCCACCTTTCCTGGCAGTGGTTACTACTGTTTTAAAATCTAACACCAAAAACATAAGTAAATAAATAGAATAGAATAGAATAGAGTAAAATAAAATAAAATAAGATAAGATAAAATCTAACACCACATCCTGCCAAATTTGGGGAACAGGAAAATTAAGTCCTTCTTCCTTTATAATTTTGTCGTCAGAAGTTGAGGGGCAGATTCGTGGGGCGGGGCTGAGCACAGCCTAACAGCCAGTGAGTGCCCTTCTCTCTTGTGTCACCCTAAGCCAGCCACCACCACCTTCTCTGGGCCTCGGTTTCTGGACCCGCGAAATGGGGATCCTAGCAGGGCCGCACCCCAGATTGTGGGGCCAACCAAGCGAGGTGGAATGTGTGGGCGCCCACCCTGGGCCTGGGCGTGGCCGGCTTCCCAGGGCTCCAGCCCCTCCCCCTCCCCTGCCAAAGCCCCCTCTCCACCGGGCTCCTCACGTCCCAGATCCGATCTTTCTTTTACGGCTTCTTGAAGTGGCATTGTTTCATCGTCTGCACACCTCCGACTCTGCGACCAGGTGTGATGCATGAGTCCTTCGTTCCGTGTTTGCTTGGTGCCCTTCGCCTCTAGGCCCGCGGGAGTAGTCTGGGGTTTACTCCAGTTTTCCCCGTGCTCCAGCTGGAACAGGGGCTGCTCGCTGCTGTCCAGGTACGGTGGCCTCCGGTCACACATGCTTTCCTGCCTTTCCCCTTCAGTCCACACGGCTAGATGGCCTCCGAGGCTGCTGGGGCAGTTCCTCCTGAGATTTCCAGTCTCTCCTTCACCCCCCACAGCGGGCACGAGCTACAACCTTTCCCACTGCCGGGAATCTCCTTTGCTTCGGGTTTGGACCAGTCTTCCAGAAACCTCCCCTGAACCGCATGTCCAAGTCCTTCTGTGTCTCTGTGCTCCCGGCCGGGATGCATTGGTTTGCCGGAGGCTGTAGAACGAAATACTTGTGGCCTAAGCCACAGAAGTTTCTGTCGCCATCCCGGAGGCGGCGACACGGGATCGAGGTGCGGCCTGGGCTGCTCGATCCTGGGCTGGTGGAAGGCCACCTCCTCGCCCGTCCCTGCTGTCTGTGCAGCCCTGCCATCCCTCCCTCTCTCCCTCTGCCCAGATTTCCTGCTTCCATAGCGACACCAGCCATAGTGGGAGTGGGAACCACGCTAACCGCCTCACTGGACCCCAACCTCCTGAGAGGCCCCTTCTCCAAAGGTCCCCTGCGGAGGAACTCTGAGTCTCAGGGACCCGCTTCAGCCCATAACCCAGGGACATGTGCATGACTGACGTCAGTGGGGGCTGCCTGGCCTCGCCCCGCTGCAGGGGGGCCCCCCCTTCCGGGCACCCCCTCCAGCCGGCAGCGGCAGGGCGGCATTCTCTCTGGCCAGAAGAGGGAAGCAGGGCCCCTCCCTGTTGGCCCTGCTAGGGTCTGGGGCTGAATCAGACCTCGTGGCGGGGCCGCCGTGGGCGCCGTGGGCCGGCGGGCAGCAGCCTGGCCTCAGGGAGGGCCTGGCAGCCCCACGGCTGTGTCCCCGAGCAGAACGTCTCTAGTTAGTGCTGAGCGTCCCGGGGGCAGGGGGGGGGGGATACTGCTCCCAAATGAAGTCCACTAGGCTGAAGGGACACCTTGGAGCTCTTGGAGGTTTGGGGCCTTTGTAACTCTTTATTTGGACGTCATTTTGAAGTAATCAGAAAAAGAGCAAGAATATAAATGAGATCTAAAACATCCACACACTCTTGCATCTGCCATTCGCCGATGGTTAATATTCGGCCCCCGCGTCCTTGACCGCGAGGCCCCCTTCCGATATGGACGATCACGCAGCTGGTCGCTGAGCCGTTACCACGTAAGCCCCATGCCCACGGACCTTTGCCCTCCCACTGGGTGGTTCTTCTAAATAAAAGGGCCCCCTTTCGCAGCGCCGCACACTTCTCGGCCTCTGCCCCCAGACCGGGGTCTGGTCCTTTCACCACCCTGACCGTCCGTGTCCCAGCGTTGCCGGTGGCCATGGCCGAGCCTTCCACGCACGTCCCCCTCCGGGCCGGCGTCCCATCGGGGGTCCCGGGGGACCCGCTCTCTGGGCCTCTTTACTCTGGAACACGCCCAGTCTCTGCCTCTTACGACATTCAAGTTCTGGGGGTGACAGTCCTGCCATTTCTTGGGGGGTTTGCTGCCTGTTTCCCTGTGGTGGGAATCGGCTTGTGCCTTCCCAGCTGGATGCCCTGTCGGCGACAGGGTGTCCTTCTTGGGGCGCCCGCCCCAATGCACACGATGTTTCCCAGCCCTCCCTGGTGACACAGCTTTAATGACCCATCCAAGAGTCATCCGACGTTGCTTTGCAGCCGATAAGCAACGGGGACATAATCTAAAGCCATGAACATATCCTGTTGCTTATGAAAAAATGTCCCCTGGATTTGGAGGCTTCCTGGAACCGGTCTTTATGAGGGTGATTGCAAAATGGTGCTTCTCCAGCCCCAGCCCTCTTCCACCCAAGCAGTAAAATCTGTCCAGTGAGAATGGTATTCCAAGGCAAAACATCTCCACTCTGTCCTGTGGGAAACGCTTTCCTTCTCCCCCATTTATTTACTTCTTTTGACTTATTATCTATACGCATGGGCTCGTGGGTTTTTGTAGGCTTCTTCCTACTGTCTTTCATTATTTCACTAATCCAAGGGTCCCGGATTTGGCCGGTAGAAACCCTTACAACCCTTTCAGCTGGCTTCTGTGTCCTTGTGACAGGCTCCCATTTTTAATTTTTTTTTTAAATTTTTGTTTGTTTGTTCTTTAGGATTTCTTTATGTTCCGATAAAACAAGATTCAGGTTTATTTCATACACACTCTGCTCCAGCCCCGGAGTCCGCCAATTTTCCAGGGAACTCTGGTTCTTTTTAATGGGGCGGTGGGGTGTGTGTGTGTGAAATTATTGGAAATAATTCACCAAACTCTGGGCCTTGGGTGTGCCTGTGGCTACCGGGCGTATTTTCTTCTCGTCCCTTGTGTGCACGGAGCTAAGGAAACACGCAGGAATGGATACACCTGCGAATACACAGGTGCACACAGACACACCCCGCAGAAATCCTGAACCCAAGCCCGTTTCCCTCCTTCTCCTCTGTCCGCACCAGGTGACCCTTACCTGGGAACCTCCTTCGTCCCCAGGCCCCATCAGCCCACAGACTGTCGGGTCACAAAGCACTAACGTGTCTTATTAGTCGCTTTGCCCTTGCCGCTGTCGAATCGTACCTGCCACCTTATTAGTAATTCTCCGCCTCCTCCCACTCAATCAAGACTCAGGTTGTGTGATCAAGGACTATGGTCTCAAAGTGCTTGGAATAGTGGTATTTTTCCCCTCTCGCCCTCTCTTCCCCGTCTCTCTCCTCTCAGTGTGGTTATGTCACTCATTTGGAAATTAGTTCTCTACGCTTCATTTTTTGTTGTTGTTTTTTAAAACGCCACTTCATGGAGGTATAATTTACGTGCCATAAAATTCACCCCTTTTCCGTGTGACTCCAGGAAATTTACCGACTTGTGCAATCATCACCACGATCTAGGTTTGGAACACCCCCCACCCCCTGTGAGACCCACCGCGCCCACGCAGAGTCCCCCCCGCCCACGCCGGGTCCCAGCCACCCCTCCTGCGACCACAGCAGGATGGATGTCCCTGCTCAAGACAATTGTAGAAAACGTAATCTTTGTTTTCCCAGTGGCTTTCGGCATGCTTTTGAGGCTCCTCCAAATGGTGGGACCTCAAAGTATTTCATTCCTTTTGATTGCTGGAAAGTACCTGTTGTGTGGACAGCCACATTTTTTGCTCACCCAGTCCCCAGTTGAGGGATTTTTTCGCATTGTTTGGCATTGTTTCCGCCTTCCGGAAATGTGGTTACGAGCTGTGCGCACACGCTTTCCTTCATCCGTGGAATGGCTCAAAGGGTAACTCTGTTTCTTTTCTTGAGGAATTGCCAGACGGCTTTCCAAAATGGACGTATCATTTTACATTCCCACCAACAGTTTGTGAGGGTTTCTGTTAATCTAGAACCTTGTTACTGTTTCTTGTTCGTTGTCTCTGTTCTCGCCACGAGGGTATCTCGCTGTGGCTTTGATTCGCGCTTCCCTAGTGACCAATGATGCTCAGGATTTTTTCACACACTCATTGGCCAGTTATGTATCTTCTTTGGTGAAATGTCTATTTGGATCTTTGGCTCATTTTTAACATTAAACTTTGTATTTTTAGATATTCTGATGCAACCATAAGAGAAAAACATAGAGAGACCCCATGTGCCCTTTACACGGTGGCCCTGAGGTTCCCGTCACTGGAAACTAGAGTCTACAGCACAACCTGGGTGGTGACGCTGAGACAGCTGAGAATCAGGCCATCCTGTGTCAGGGGTCCCTGGTGTAGCCTCTCCATAGCCACACCTACTTCCCTTCCACTCCTGTCCCCCTAATCTCTTGACACCGCTCACCTGCTCTCCACTCCCATAATGTTGTCATTTCGAGAACGGCGTATAAATGGATTTCACAGCACCTGAGTGTCAGCGTAACTCTGCAGACCCGTGCAGTCCGTGCATATCTGTCACTCGTTCTTCTGTATCGCCAGTGGCATCCCAGGACATGGGCACCCCCGTTGGCTGAAGGGCTCACCCGCTGAAGGACAGCGAGGGGGTTCCCCGTTTGGAGCTACCACAAATCCTGGTAGGCTGACTAGCAGCCCCCAAAGCACTGAGGTCCTGATTCCCAGCACACGGCAGAGGAGACGCTGCATACATGCTCAAATTAAGGGTATCGACACGAGGGGTGATCCTGGATTATCCCGGGGGGCAGTGTCGTCATAAATGTCCTTGCAGGAGGGAGGCAGAGGGGGGATTGGGCGACAGGAGAGGGCAGTGACGTGTCACCGGAAGCAGAGGGGAGAGACGCGGCATGGGCGTGAGGAAGGGCGGCGAGGGAAAGCAGGCAGCTTCCAGAGGAAAGAGAAGGCAGGGAGACAGAGGCTTTCCGAGAGCCTCGCAAGGAATCAGACCTGCCCAGGATGTTCGTTTCCAACTTACCTCTTCGGAGCTGCGGAAGCATCAATTTGCATCCTTTTAAGCCACTGGGTTTGGGATAATTCATGACAGCGGCCCCAGATAAAGTTGGCGGAACAGCCGCGGACAGGGTTTTGTGTGAACGTGCGTTTGTTTCTCCAGGGGAGGGCCCGGGGATGTCCTCGCTGAGGACGTCTTCTGGAAACGGCAAAGCCCTTCTCCCACGTGACTGTACTGACTTCTCCCCTCCGGCCATGTAGGGCTGACCCCGTTTCTCTGCGCCCCTGCCAACGTCTGGTGTGGATGCCGGTTTTCCTTCCGCCAGCTCTCATAGGCGGGCACCATATCTCATCGCTTTGAGATGAGATGTCCACTTTCCAGTTGGATTGTTTCTAACTCTTGAGTTGTGAGAAGTTGGTGCTTACTCTAGAGACTAGTCCTGAGCCAGAAACGTCATATGTACCTGTCCTTACCGAGTCTGGGGTTGTCCTTGTCCTTCTCCTCACCGGGCCCTTCACAGTCAGATATTTTAATTTCAGTGAAGTCCAAGGTACCCTGTATATGGATTACATTTTGCTGTCAAGTTTAGGAGCTCTTTGTCATACCCCGATCCTGAGTGTTCTGTCCTGCGGTCTCCTTGGGAACCACTCTGCGAGGGTATCCTTCGCATCCCACACGATCCAGCCGTTTGAAGTGTCCCGTTCAGCGGGCTCCCTACATCCCAGAGTTGTCAGCTGCCACAGTCGTAGAACCATTTCTCATCACCCCCAAAACGAAACCCAGCCCCCTCTAAACGCCATGTCCCAAGCCCCTGCTCCATCCCCTTGAGCCCGAGGCAACCGCCCGTTGGCTTTCTGCCCCTGTGGATTTGCCCATTCTGGGCATTTCACAGAAATGACGTCATCCCGTACATGGTCCTTCCTAACTGGCTGCTTCCACTGAGCATCTGGTGGTCGAGACCCCCCAATGTGTTGTCAGGCATAAAAGTACTTCGTTTCTTTCCACAGCTGAGTAATATTCCATTGTGCGGACGTACCAGGTGTTTAACGCATCCATTGGCCAACAGGCTTTTGGGTCACTTGTACCCACTGGCTGTCCGGGCGGGAATAATGCCAAATGTGAACATTCGCACAGGCGTTTCTGCGCAGCTTCGTTTCTCTTGGGGAAACACGTGGCCACGGAATGCTGAGTCAGTCTGATGTTTTTAGAAACTCACAACCCTGTTTTCCAAAGCAGGGGGCCATTTCTCATTCCCTCCCTGGGTGTGGACCCTACACCGTCCCTGTTACTGTGCGAACACTTGTTATTACCTGTCCTGTTGTTTAGCCAACTTCATGTGGGTGACGTGGAATTTCTATGTGGTGCTGAGGAGGACTGCCTGTGACTAGTGATATCGAGCGTCTTTTCGTGTCTTACTGACCATTTGTATATCTCGTTTTTTGGAAGAAATGTCTATTCAGATTCCTTCATCCATTTCTAAAAATTAGAATATTTGTCTTTTTGTTTCTGAGTTATGAAAGTTTTTCATCTATTCTAGCCACCATTCCTTATCAGATAAATAATTTGCCAATATTTCCTGCCCTCTGAGGGTTTCTTCTTGTTTTCTTTAGAATGTCCTTCGAAGCACAAAGCTCTAATTTCGAAAAAGTCTAATACAGCTTTTCTGTTGCTTATACTTTGTCATTGTCTTAAAAAGCATCGCCCAACCTTGGGCCATGAAGATTTATCCCTATGTTCTCTTATAAGGGCTTTGTTGTATTTTTGTCTTTAATCTAGTTTGGGTTAATCTTTGCATATGGTGTAGGGGAGTGGTCCAAATTATTTTTTTTTTTTTCATCTAGTTCCAGCATCATTTGTCCACAAGGTAATTCTTTCCCCATTGAATACTCCTGGTGCCCATGACAAAAATCAATTGACCATGGATAGCAGGCTTATATTCTCAGACTTTCATCCTATTCTGTTGATCTAAATGTCCTATATCTTGTCTTACGCCAGTAACCGCACCATTTCGAACACTGTTACTCTGCAGTAAGTTTTGAAATCAGGAAGTATGAATCCCCCAACTTTACTCTTTCTTAAGATTCCTTTGGCTACTCTAGGTCATTAGAACTTCCACATGAATTTGAGAGTCAGCGTGTCAGTTTGTGTAAGGAATGCAGCTGGGATTCTGGTGGGGGTCGTGTTCAACCAGTAGGTCAGTGTGAGGGAGTATTGCCAACAGGATACTATTGTCTTCCAATCCATGAACATGGGATGTCTTTCATTTATTTAGATCTTTTCTTTCAATAATATTTTGTGGTTTTCAGAGTATAAGTTTTGCATTTATTTTGTTCAATTTATCCCTGTGTATTTTTTTCTTTCTTTGTTGTGGTAAAGTATATATAAAACAAAACTTACCATTTTAACTATTTTTAAGTTTATAAGTCTACAGCAGTAAGTACATTTATATTGTTGTGCTTTATTCTTTTTTGATATCATACATGAAATTTATTTTCTTAATTTACTTTTCTGATTTTTTATTGAAAGTGTATAGAAATACAATTGGTTTCTCCATGTGACTATATCTTGCAATCCTGCTGAACCTGTTTATTAGTTATCCTAGTTTTTTAGTGGATTCCTTGAGATTTTCTATATATAAAATCATGTCATCTGTGAATGGAAATACTTTTACTTCTTTCTTTCCAAACTGGATGCCTTTATTTTTCTTGCCTAATTGTCCTGGATAGAACCTCCAATGTAATGTTGACTAGATGGATGGGAGCAGACATCTTTGTCCTGTTACCAATCTTAAGAGGAAAGCACTCAGTCTTTCACCATGAAGTACCATAGCAGCTGCGGTTTTGTACTCAATGCCCTTTATCAGACTGCAAGTTCCTTTCTATTCTTGGTACCCTAAATGCTGTTCTATCATCATGGAAGGGTATGGGATTTTATCAAATGCTTTCTCTGTGTTATTTCTTCTATGGATGATCATGTCGTTTTTGCCCTGTATTGATCTGGTATGTTAGATTAATTGATTTTCGCACGTTAATCCAACCTTGCATTCCTGGAGCAAACCCCACTGGGTCCTGGTGTATAGCTCCTTCTGTACGGCGCTGGGTTTTATTTGCAGGTATTTTGTCGAGAGTTCTGCATCTATTTTTGTCAGAGTCATCGTTCTGTAGTTCTCTTTTCTTGCTATAGCTCTTTCTGGTTTGGTAACAGGGTAATGTTGCCCTTGCAGACTGTGTCTGGGAGTGTTTCCTCCTCCCCCTCCTACTTTCTTTCTGGAAGAGTGTGTAACGAATTTTTATTCTTTATATTTTCGGCAGAATTTATCAGTGAAGCCATCTGGACCTTGTGGGCTTTTGTTTGTTTGTAGTGTTTGGATTACTGATTCCATCTCTTTATTTGTTATAGATCTGTTGAAATTTTCTACCTATTCCTAGTCAGTTTTAGTAGTTTTTTTGCTTTCTAGGAAATTGTCCATTTTATCCAAGTTATATAGTTTATTGTTATAATATGGTTTATAGCATTCATTGAAATCCTTTTTATTTCTGTAAAACCAGCTGTAAAGTTCCTTCTCATTTTGAATTGCAGTCATTTGACTTTTCTCCTTCCCATCAGCCTCACCAAGGGGTTGTCAATTTTGTTGATCTTTCAAATAATGAACATTTTGTTTTATTGACTCTATTACTTTTTCTAGCCTCTATTTCATTAGCTTCTTATTTCATTTCTTCTGCTTGCTTTAGGGTTAGGTTTTTTTTTCCTCTTTTTTTCTTCCAGCTTCCTACAGTGGAGAGTTAGGTTACCGATACGGGGTCTCTTCTCTTTTTTAATGTGGGCACCTCCAGCCAGAGATTTCCCTTTTAGCATTGCTGTCCCTGAATCCCACCAAGTTCTGGTATATTGTGTCAGCACTTTCATTCATCTCAAAGTATTTTCTAATTTTTCTTATGAATTTGTCTTTGACATATTGGTCATTTAAGAGTCTGTTGTTTAAATTTCACATATTTCTACTTTTGATCCATTGTGTTCGGAAAACAATCTGCATTATAATCCTTTAAAAAGTACTGAGGTTTGTCTTTTTTTTTTTTTTTAAGATTTTATTTATTTATTTATCAGGAAAGAGAGAAAGTGAGAGAGAGAAGGTCAGAGTGAGAAGCGGACTCCCCATGGAGCTGGGAGCCCGATGTGGGACTCGATCCCGGGACTCCGGGATCATGACCTGAGCCGAAGGCAGTCGCTCAACCAACTGCACCACCCAGGGGCCCCTGAGGTTTGTCTTAATGTGCAGCATATGGTCCCTCTCGGAGAACGTTCCGTGTGCACCTGAAGGGGCATACTCTTTGGCTTGTCGTGTTCTGTCGATATCTGCTGGTCTAACTGGTTTATAGTATGGTTCACATCTTCTCTTTCTTTACTGATCTTTTGCTTATTTGTTCTATACATTATTGAAAATAATATTTTCAATATTGTTGGAGATGTATTGGTGTCTCCAACAGTTGTCATTTTGGCTGTTTCCATGGCTACTTGGATTTCAGGAGAGTGCTCCAAGGAGCATGTGGTTACTATTCGCGTGATATATATTTCCCCATCCTCTTACTTTCAGTCTGTTCGTATCTTTGAATCTGAAGCATACTTCCCGGAGACCCATATTGTTGGACTTTATTTTTTAACTCCTTCTGATTAGCTCTGCCTTCTGATTCTTTAATGCAACCATGCTTAATGTTTTTGACATAGTTGAATTTGTCTGCAATTCGGCTTTTTGTTTTCTGTCTCCTGTACTTTTGTTCCCCTACTTCTCCGTTACCTCTTGCACGTAGTGAATATTTTTTGAGCAGTATTTAAGGTTCTTTAGTGATTTTTCACTACTTGAGTCATTTCCTTAGTGGTTGTTCTTGTATTTATCATATGCATCGTCAGATTTATACTCAGCTAAGCCTGGTTAGATACGGAAGGGACTCCTGTATTGCTTTCTTATATTTTACCCATTTCTGTGGTATTATTATTAAATATATTATACACACATGCTATAAGCCCAGTAATACACTATAATAATGCTTATGTTGTGGAACTTTGTCTATATAGAGGCTGAGGGGAAAAAAAGTATATAGTATTTGTTTCATTAACCCTCTTACTTAACATTTTTGATCCTCTTCGTGTATTCCCATGGATTCGAATTACCAGCTGGTGGCATTTCCTTAGCTCAGTGCAACTTCACAACAACAAACCTGCTTTGAGCTGATTTTGGTCAATATATTACATTCTAGACGGTACAAGCACAACAACACAACTAGGTACGTGTTGTCTTACACAATTACTTTCTAATTCAGTTAAAAGAAATGGGATGAAATACGCACTTACATTGTCAGGGATTAATACATAATTACTTTTATGGATGCTTTTTGCTTTCAGATTTTGTTTAAGATATTGTTTGTTTATTTGAGAGAGAGAGAGAGAGCATGCACAAGCAGGGTGAGGGGCAGAGGCAGAGGGAGAGGGAGAAGCGGGCTTCCTGCTGAGCAGGGAGCCCAACACGGGGCTCGATCCCAGGACTCCGGGATCATGATCTGGGCTGAAGGCAGACGCTTCACTGACTGAAAATAACACTTGTTATTTTCTGTTCATTAAAAAAAAATGTATCGTTAGAGTAGCCATCCTAATGGGTATGAAGTGGTATCTCATTGTGGTTTTGATAAGTATTTGCTTAATGATGAGTGATATGACTCTCTTCTCATGTGCGTATTGACCATCTGTTCATTCTGGTTGGAGAAATGTCTGTTCGAGTCCTTTGCCCATTTCTAAGTTTTTGTTTTGTCGGTTGTTGTTGAATTGTAGGAGATCTGTACATATTCTGAATATTACAGTTTCATTTTTCTTTTCCAGTATGTATCTTTTATTGACTTCCCTTGTGTTACTGCAGTTGTTATATGTTGAGTAAAAATGGTGAGGGAACATCATTGCCTTGTTCCTGATTTAAGGGAAAATCATTCAGTCTTTTACCACTAAGTATAATGTTAGACATAGGGGTTTTTTTAGGTAGACATAGGTAGACATTGTTTATCAAATTGAGGATATTCCTTTTTCTATTTTTTTTTGAGTGTTTTTATCATGAAAAGATGTTGGATTTTGTCAAAGGCATTTTGTGCATCAACTGATAGGACCATGTGAAATTTTATTATTTACCTGTTAATATTGTGCATTACATTGCATGATTTTGAATACTGAACCAAATTTGCATCCCTAAAATAAATAATTCTTTTCATATCTTGCTGAATCATATTTGCTATTTTTTAAAAGACTTTATTTATTTATTTGACAGAGACAGTGGGAGAGGGAATACAAGCAGGGGGAGTGGGAGAGGGAGAAGCAGGCTTCCTACTGAGCAGGGAGCCCAATATGGGGTGGATCCCAGGACCCCGGGATTGTGACCTGTGCTGAAAATATATGCTTAATGACTGAGCACCAAGGCACCCCTATTTGCTAATATTTTAAAGGGATTTCCACATCCACATTCATGAAGGATACTGGTTTGTACTTTTCTTTTTTGGTAGTATCTTTGGTTTTGTTATCACGGAAATTCTATACAAAATGAATTGGAAAGTAGTTCCCCCCCCCCTGTTTTTTGGAAGAGATTGTGTGGTGTTATAATTAATTCTTTAACAGTTTTGAAGAAATCTCCAGTGAAACCATTGGTATTTGGGAGTTCCTTCTTCTGAATTTTTAAATTAAAAATCTAATCTTCTTAAAAATTTTAATCTCCTTAATAGTTAGAGGGCCATAAAAATTACCTCTTTCATGTTAGGTATATCACAGTGTGTGCTTTTTGAGGAATTGGTCCAATTCATCTAAGTTGTCATACTTATGTGCGTGGAATTGTTTAAAATATTCTCTTAGTATCCTTTTGATGTCTTCAGTGTTTTTGAGTAAGTAGTTTTGTCTAGTTCTCTTAGTAATTGCCCTAGGTATTACAATGTAAGTATATGTAGTTTATTATAATCTAGTATCAGTGTTTTCTTCTTTGAAGTGTTGAAACCTTACTTCCCTTTGGTTCCTTGTACCTTTTTTAAATTTATTGAATAAATTTAACATGCAACATTGTGTAAGTTTAAGGTGTATGGTGTGTTGCTTTGATACATTTATGTATTGTAAATGGTTGCTGATGTAATGATATTTTTCACAATATATAACTAGCATGATATATTCATTATACTGTGTGTTAGATATCTGTGGCTCATTTACTACTTATTATAAATTTGTACCTTAAACACCATCACTCTCAGCCCTCCTCCCCCACTCCATTCCCTGGTAACCACCACGTTCCTCTCTGTTTTTTACAGATTTAGCTTTTTTAGATTCCACATGTAGGTGATCTCAGACAGTACTTGTCCTTGCCTGACTTACCTCACTTAGCATAGTGTGCCCTAGGCCGTCCATGTCATCGGAAATGAGAGGATATCTTCCTTTCTCAGGGCTGAAGATTATTCCACTGTGTATATGTATCTTTTTTATCCATTCGTGCATTAATGGGCACTTGGATTATTTCCATGTCTTGGCTATTGTGACGAATGCTGTCATGAACATAGAAGTGCATGTGTCTCGTTGAAATCCTGTCTTCATTTCCTTTGGACACATATGCACAGTGGAAGTGTCGGATTATATGATAGCTCTATTTTTAGTTTCTTGAGGGATCTTCATATTGTTTTCATAGTGGTCGGACCAACTCACACGCCCACCAATGGTATATAAGTGTCCCTTTAAGTGTCCCTTTCCCCCACGTCCTCATACGTTGCTTCCTGTCTTCTTGACAATAGCCAGTCTAGCAGGTGTGAAGCGATATCTCATTGTGGGTTTGGTTCAGTTTTTGAGATTTATTTATTCATTTTAGAGAGGGGGAGGAGCGGAGGGAGAGAGAGTCCCAAGCAGACCTGGTGCTGAGTGTGGAGCCCAACTCGGGGCTTGATCCCTTGACCCCGAGAGCATGACTCAAGCCAAAATCAAAAGTCGGACACTCAACTGGCTGAGCCCCCAGGCACCCCTCGTTGTAGTTTCAATTTTGCATTTCCCTGATGATGAGCAATGTCGAACATCTTTGCATGTGTCTGCTGGTCATTTTTATGTCCTCTTCGAAGAAGTGTCTAATTTAGTCCTGTCCATTTTTTAATCAAATTGTTTGGGATCTTTTTGTTTTTGAGTTGACTGGGTTCTTTATATATTTTGGATTTTAACCCTTTATCAAGTAGAGGGTTTTCAAAAATTTTCTCCGGGTTAGTTGTCTTTTCATTTTGTTGTTTCTTTTGCCGTGCAGAAGCTTTTGAGTTGGATGTAGTCCTATTTCATTTTTTCTCTTTTGTTTATGTGCTTTGGCATCATGTCCCCCAAATTATTGCCGTAACCAATGTCGATGAGCTTCTTCCCTACATTTTATTCTCAGAGTTCAGTGTATCAGTTCTTAATTGTTTAAGTTTTTGATCCATTTCAGGTTAATTTTTGTAGGTGGTGTGAGGGATCTAATCTCATTGTTCTACATGTGTTTCTCCAGTTTCCCAGCACCAAATACTAAAGGGTCTTTGTAGTTCCATAAACATTTTAGGATCGTTTGTTCTATTTCTGTGAAGAATGTCTTTGGTATTTTGATGGGGATTGCATTGAATTTGTAGATGGCTTGGGGTAGGATGACCATTTCATGGTATTTGATCTTCTGATCCATGAACATAGACTGTCTTCTCACTTGTTCGTGTTGTCTTCAATTTCTTTCAGCAAAGATTTGTAGTTTCCATTATGTAGACATTTTACTTCTTTGGTTAAATTTATGCCTAAATATTATATCTTTTTATACTATTTTGAATAGGGCAGTTTTCTTTCTTTCTCAGATGCTTTCTCACTAGTGAAAGGAATGTAATGGATTTCTTTTTTTTTAAAAAAAGATTTTATTTATTTATTTGACAGAGAGAAAGAGATCACAACTAGGCAGAGAGGCAGGCAGAGAGAGAAGGGGAAGCAGGCTCCCCACTGAGCAGAGAGCCTGATGCGGGGCTCGATCCTAGCACCCTGAGATCATGACCTGAGCCAAAGGCAGAGGCTTTAACCCTCTGAGCCACCCAGGCACCCCGCATTCCAGTCTTTAATGAAGATACCACTAGCGTCTTGTTATAGCAAGATACAAGTTATGTTGAAGAAGTAAGCTTCTTTTTTTTTTTTTTAAAGATTCCATCTATCTATTTGACAGAGCGTGAGAGATCACAAGTAGGCAGAGAGGCAGGCAGAGTTAGAGGGGGAAGCAGGCTCCCCGCTGAGCAGAGAGCCGGATGCGGGGCTCGATCCCGGGACCCCGAGATCATGACCTGAGCCAAAGGCAGAGGCTTTAACCCACTGAGCCACGCAGGCACCCCCAATGTAATGGATTTCTATATGTTGATTTTGTATCCTGCCACTTTACCAAAATCACGGATTAATTCCAAGTTTTTTGACTAATATTTTGGGATTTCCTATGTATAGGACCCTATTATCAGTAATAATGACAATTTTACTTCTTATTTTCCAATTTGGATGTCTTTTATTTCTTTGTCTTGCCTAATTGCTCTAATTAGGACTTCCAGTGCTATACTGAGTAAGAACGGCGAGTGTGGGCATCCTTGCCTTGTTCCTGGTCTTAGTGGAACACTTTCAGTTTCTCTCCATTGAGTATAGTGTTAGCTGTGGGCTCGTCATATATGGCCTTTATTATGTTTGGGTATGTTCTTTCTAGACCTAGTCTGTTAAGGGTGTTGATTATGAAAGGAGATTGTATTTTGTCAAATGCATCTATTGAGCTGATCATGTGGTTTTTATCTTTCATTTTATTGATGTGTGATGTATTATATTTATTGATTTGTGTATGCTGAAGCATTCTCGCATCCCAAGGGGTAAATCCCATTTGGCCATGGTGTATCATCTTTTTAATGCATTCTTGAATTCCATTTGCTAACATTTTGTTGAGCATTTTTGCACCTACATTCACCATATATTAGTCTACAGTTTTCTTGTGGGATCCTTATCTGGTTTTGGTACCAAGGTCATGCTATCCTGGTAGAAACAGTCTGGAGGTGTTCCCTCCTCCACATTCACTTCCCCTGGTCTCCACGGCTTCTAGTGACACACGCACTGCCATTCAAATTTGTGTTCCTCTAGAAGTAATGTGCCCTTTCTCTTCTTCCAAAATGGTTTGTCTTTAGTTCTCAGTAATTGATAATGTGTATTGGTGTAGATTTTTTGGATTTATGCTTTGTTTTCCGTTAGCTCCTTGAATCCGTAGGATTGTATCTTTCACCAAATTTTGGGAGTTTTAAGGCATTATTTCTCTGAATACAATTTTTGTCTGACTTTCTCCTCTCCTTTGGGACTCCAGTGATAGGAACGTTAGCTTTTTGCTTCTTGTCAAACAGGTCCCTGAAATTGTGTTCATTTTTTATTTCCAGCACATTTTATGTTACTCGGATTAAGTCTATTCTATTGATGCGGCCCCAGGTTCATGGATTCTGTCCTCTGCCCGCTTCACACTCGAGTCCATTCAGTGAGGATTATTGTGACTACATTTCTCAGTTCCATATTTACATTTTAATAGCATCGGTTTCTTTGCTGTGGTTTTCTGGATTTTTTTCATTTGTGTCAAAAAAATTTGTAATGGCTTATTAAGGCATTTTTTTAATGATGTCTTTCAACCTTCTCGAGTAATTCTGACATTTGACTTCTTTTGGTTACGGCATCTCTTGGTTATCTTTTATCACTTATGTTGTGACTATCCTGATTCTTGGCACAAGTGATTTTCAGGTGTGGATCATACATATGATCAGACTGGTCCCCTGCTGAAGTGCAGCAAGAGGGCCAGGTGACCCTGAGTGTTGGGCCTCCCCTGGGCCCCACAAGTCCCACTCCAGGTAGGTAGGGTTCTGTCTTACATGACTTCGTTGTAGGAGGGGGAGTAGAAGTTCAGTTTCCCTTTATGGCCACACACATCTTCCTGGTCGGAGTGGGGTTGCCAGCTCACCCTGCCGTGTTGCCTGAGTGAGCTGTGAGGCCAGCTCTCTAGGGGACCCCGCTGATCCCCCGACTCCAGAATGGGGTCGGGGGAGGACATTCCGTCGAGGGCCACACAGCTTGCTCTCGCGTGGGCACATGGCCCCATTCAGTGGTCGTCACTGGGCAGTGGTTCAGCACAAGACAGGAGATCAACGAGGCTATAAAAGACCCGAATACTGTTACTTTCCTGTTGGATTGTCTACTTCTTCAGTTCCGTCAGTTCTCGCTGAATGTATTTCAGGGCTCTGTTAGTGACATCAGTAACTTTTATTTCTCTGCAATTTTAGTTCTTTAGAACTTTCATACTTTATGATTTTTATTTCTTCCTAATGAGTTGATCCTTTTATTATTATAAATGTCCCTCATTGTCTCCAGTAAGAGTTTGTTTTAACGCCAATTTTGGCTAATATCTGGCATAGCCTCTCCAGCCTTCTCGTGTTTAATGTCTGCAGGCCATCTTTTTCCATCCCTTTACTTTGAACCTATTTGTGTCTTTGAATATATAATGTATCTATTGTAGGCAGTATACGCTTGGATCCTAGGCTAGGCAGTCTGGCAATCTCTGCTGCTTTATTGAGTGTTTAATTCACTTACAGTTAATATAATTACTGATATAGTAGGACTTACATCTGCCACTCGCTACTCATTTTCTGTAGGTCTTGTGTCTCTTTTATTCCTCTCTCCCTGCCTTCTTTTGTGGTGAAAAGACGTGTTTTAGTGCACCATTCTACGTCCCTTGCTAGTTTATTTTTTCTGTTTTTAAATTGTCTTCATCGTAGTTCAGTCTGGGGATTGCAGTCAGCATTTCAGCTGGAAGCAATCCACTGCAGGGTCACTCTGGAATAGGTCTTCAGATGTTTTTGTGTGACCCTTCCTCCTCTCCTTCTAGGGGCTCTAATCACACATACGTAGCTACTCCTAGTGGCACCTAATGGGCCTCCCTGGCTGCGCTGTTTTCTTCACCTGTTTTACGTTCTTCCCAACGAGCCCCCTGTACCAGTCTATCTTCCGGTTCATTGACCCTTTCTTTCTTCTGCCAGCTCCCAGCTGCAGTGTAGGCCTCTGGTTCTCCCTCTACCTTCCTGTACTTGGCAAGCCACGATGCTTACTTGATTTAGTTTATAAATTGTATCTATTTACCGATGTTCTCCATTTGATGAGTCACCAGCACCACCGTCCTTTCCTTTCATTCTTTAAATACGGGTTTTTTGCATTGCTTGATCGTGTTTACAGTAGCCTCTTTGGAGGCTTGGCCTCCGAAGGCCGAGTTTGGGGCCCCTCAGAGACCCTTTCTGCTGACTGTTCTTCATGCCTGTTGAAGTGTTACACTCCCTGTTTCTTTGCTTGTCTCATAATTTTTTGTCCAAAAAACTGTTTAATTTTACATAATGTAGGAACTCTGGATTCTGATTCTTCCCCCTAATCAGTGGTGATCGTTCTGCCTGGATTCTGCAGTTTCTGTCTCCTGCAGCGAGGGGCCACTGATGGTCTCTGCTCAGGTTGTTTGTTTGTGTGTGCGTGTGAATGTGTGTGTGTGTGTGTGTGTGTGTGTGTTTTAACATGCTTTTGTTTTTAAGCCCGGCTTTCTTTGTGTCACCCCCGGATCGGCATAGCCTGGTGGTCAGGCCAGGATTGGTCCGCAGTTCCGTTGGAACAACCAGAGCCAATGAGGCGCCCTCCTTTGCTGAGGTGATCTGCATGCGAGCTGAGACACTCATTCAGAGTTCAGGCCGCTCACAAGTGTCTTGTGGCTGGTACTTGGGCCCACATGGGGTCCCACAGGCAGCCAAGGAGAAGCAGATAACAGGTGTCCTTGCTTGTCTCTCTCGAGTGTGCGTGCAGTTTGCCAGATCTCAGGATTCCTGTAAAAATTCTTGCTGGTCTACTGCTTGTCCCGACCAGTACTGCCGCCTCTGGAAGCTGTGGTGCCGGCCTTCCCCGGTGCCCTGCTGATTTGCCCTGAGATTGCTGCGGTTTCACATAGTCCACGGGGTCTCCCGCGAGGCTCTGGGTCAGGGGCCTTCTTTGTTGGCCCCGGGACTGAGGGCCCTCAAGGCTCCTGCGCCACTGAGCTCGGGTCGGGGGACGGTAGCGGCCCCAAGGGAAAGTGCCACAGACACTGCCGCTCGGAGGTTTTCGTAGTTTTTTTCTCGAATAAACACCCCTCACTTCACCTTTGGTTAATTTCTGGGGTTCTTACGTCGTCGTATCTGACGGCCTTGCCCGGTCTTCTCACCCCTTTCAGGGAGAGGTTTTGCCAAGGTCCTCATTCCGCCTTTCTGGATTGTGTTGCCTGTTGCTGATTTCATGTCATTTCTTGGATAAGCAGCACATTAATATGCTTCCAAAGTCAGAGCGGCACGGGAAGGTCTGCTGAGAGAGGCTGCCCTCCTTCCCGTCTTCCCTTACCCCTCCCGTCCTGATTGTTTCCGCCCCCCTAAGTAGCCAGTTCCAGTACTTTCTGGTTGGTTTTGTACATGCGACAGCGTGTGTATGTTCTTTATCAAACATATGTGTTTATTTTCTCCTTTCCCCTGCTTGATTCCAAAAAAGGTGGTATTCTACATAGGTCCTTTTCTCACCTAAAACCGCCTCCTAGAAATCACTCAGCATCTGCTCGCAGAGAGCTTTGCCCTTCTTCGTCACAGCTCCACGGCGTTCCTCTCCGCGCGCGTGCTGTCGTCTTGCCGACAGTCTCCGAGGCTCGTCTGTGTGCGGGTTTCCCGAGGGCAGCTCTGCCCACCATTCTGCGGCCTGGGCTTGGATTAGTTTCTGACATTTTATAATTGCAAATAAAATGCTGCACGGAATAATCTTATGCATATTTTTACATTTTGTTAGAGGTATACCCTTAAGGTAAATTCCTAGGAGTGGGTTACTAGGTTGGAATACAAATACACATTTAGATTTGTTAAATATTGCCAAATCCCCTTCCCCGGGAGCAGAGCCGCTCTGCACTCACACCAGCAGTTGGGAGACTGTGCCGCACCGCTCGGTGTGGGAGGAGGGCTCTCGGGATTTTGAATTTTTATCCATCTGAGAAGTAAAAACTGGTATCTTGATTTAGCTTTAGCTTGCATTGATTTTTTTTTTTTTTTTTTTTTACAAGTGAAACTGCAATCCTTTCATAAGTTTAAGGGCTATTTTTATGGCTACTTTCCTGAGCTGTTGATAGCTTTTGCCTGTTTTTCTATAACCATTTTGGTCCTTTACTCTTTCCATTTTTATGTTTCGTGTACGTCGAAGCCATAAGCCTCCTGTCCGTGATACATGCTGCAAAGATTTCCTGCCATTTTGTCATTTGCCTTTTAATTTTGCTTAAGGTACTTTTTTTTTTTTCCTATGCACAAGGTTTATTTTATTATACCTGCAGTCAGATTCACTGATCTTCTCTTACGACATCTGGATTTCTAGCCAGAGTCGGGCTTGTTTATAGCCTGCGTGCAGTTTGTAGAGGAATTCACTCTGCTTTATCCTCGTATTTGTGTAGTTCTGTCAAGGGAGGTGCCCGGCCCTGGTGCCTTCATGAGAGATTTTCGTAGGAATGGTTGATAAATTCTTCAATGTAATCATATGTTTCTTCTTAAACCTATTAATATGGGGAAATATTTAAGATTTTTGCATCGACAATCAGAAATATTACAGGCCTTTTATTTTCATGCTCTATGTTTATCAGGTTCATATATCAGTGTCACACTGTGGAAAGTATTTGGAAGGTTTCCTTCATTTTCTGCGCTCTGAAGCAATATATATAGTATTCAGACTCTCCAGTTTCTAAAAGGTTTTGGTAGAATTCCCTTTGTGAAACCGACTGGATATGGCACTTTCTCTCAGGGTAATTCCTCAGTAACTTTTTCTACTGATTTTTTTGGAAATCAGTGTGCGTAAGCTTTCTATTTCTGCTGAGATCAATTTTAGATAAACTGTATTTTGCAAGGAAGTTATCCATTTCATCTGGGTCCTGCAAATTCTTTGCATAGAAGTGTACCAAGAAGTCTGTCGTTATTTTAAAAATTTCCTTCACAGGACGTTCTGCTGTTGTTTCTTTTGTATGTTTGTCCTTTCTCTCTTTGCTCCCTAATTAAATGGTAGTTTGTCTATTTTATTTCTTTCGTGTAACCAGGATTTTTATTATGTTAATTTGGTCTAGTATTTTACTGTTTTCTGCCTCATTAGTTTCTTTTATCTTTGTTATTTCCTTCCTCGTGCTTTCTTTTGATTTACAGTCCTTTTTTTTTAGCTCTTTCAATTGGCAGTCTGTGTATTTTTGTTTTTATTCATCTATGTATTTAGACCTACAAATGTGTGCTCAAAAAAGGATATTTTCTCTTGTCAGAGTGTAGGGTTCTCTGTACATATACACAAAAGACCCACCTTATAGATTATGTTCTTCAGATTTTTTATATCCTTTCCTTTTGGTTCACTTTGGCTGTCGTACAAACGTGGAATGTTAGACTCTCCCATCACTAATGTGTTTATAGTTTCCCCTGCGTATCTGGTAGTTTCTGTTTTCTATGGGCTGTGGTGTTTGCTACATAGTTTTCCATAATCGTTATGACTTCATTATGAAATGCAGCTTTTAGCATCATGAAGCATCCTTGTTCGTCTCATTTCATGCTTTTTTAGCATTAACTATTTTTTTTTTTCTGGTCCCAGAATCGTAACCCCTGCTTTCTTGATGTTTACACTTACCTGGTAGATCTTTACTCATTCCCGTATTTTTCAGACTTTTCAATCAATGAATCTTAGATGTTTTGCTTTGTTTTAAATGCCTCGGGTTGGATTTTGCTTCATAGGCCAATTTGAACGTCTTTTTCTTGTAAGAGGCATGTTTTTTACTGTCACTTATCAATACAGCCGATCTGTCTGTACTACCCCGTGTGGCCGCTATTGCCTCAATTATGTCGTTTTGATTCCGTTGCTGTGTTCTGTGCGTCCGCTGTTTTCTCATTAATTATTTCGGCATTTAAGCATGTTTACATCTTCTTTGTCCTGGCGGTTTCCTTCGTATCCCCAGTTTTGTTCTGGTTTAATCCCCCTTCCTCTTACCCCAGCTTATCCTGTCCAGCGTGCCGGCTTGAAGGGACCCCGGGCTGGCGTGTGCGCCCGCCCCACTTGGTGCGTACCGCACCGACTCCCCTCCCCTCAAGTCACTCTCCCTTCACTCTCTCAGATCCATCTGCCAGAACGTAGGATGCTCACGTATCATTATTCAGCCGTGACTTGAGCTGGGTCTTTGTGTGTCGTTAAATATGAATAAACGTCCTTCCCACTGCCCTCGCCAGAGCTCTCCCACCGTTCCGACGGCGGCACGTAGCTCATCCTGGGGCGAGCTGAGCGAGACACGCGTGTGCGAAACTTGTACACACATAAGTCTGCTTTTCCATCGCTTTCACGTGGGCATGCCAACGTGTCTGCGTTCGAAAATCCTTGGTAGGCACTTCCTTATATTCTTGAAAATGTTGTTTCACCATTGTCCTGCTTTCTGTCCTCTTTTTGAGAAGTCTGTTGCCAACATGCTTCTCTTGCCTCCAGAAGTTATTTCATCTTTTTGCTTGGAGGCCATCTTCTTTATTTGTAGAGTCTTACAGTTTTGCTCAGAAATGTCTCAAAACAGATAATTCTAGATAAATTCCCTGGTACCCACGTGGAAACAGAAGTGCAAAAGTTAGTTTTGTTTTGTTTTGTGATTTTATTTCTTTGAGAGACAGAGCGAGTGAGCGAGCACATGAGCAGAGGCAGAGGGAGGGGAGGACGCAGACTCCCCGCCGAGCAGGGAGCCCCACGCAGGGCTCGATCCCAGGACCCCGAGACCACGACCGAGCCGAAGGCAGACACTTCACTGACTGAGCCACTCGGGCCCCCGCAAGAGTTACATTTTATTGTATTTATAGAAATTTCCTTAGATTAGGTTTTAAATATGATTTCTATTGTTATTATTTTTATTTCCTTCTTCAGAGACTTCAGTGATATGAACGCTGGGCTTCCATTAACCACAGCCACTGTCGTTTTCTTACTGTATGTCTCTGTGTCTTTGAAGTCTTCTGTGCCTCCTCTATTTTTTAATGAAGGGATGTTCACATAATTGATTATTTTAAAGTCAACCAATCGGTGGCATTTAGCCCATTCACAATGATGTGCCCGTTGTTTCTATCATATCCAACAATTTCTTGCCAGATCCAAGTTCATAGGATTTACTCTTATGTCTTCCTCTAAGAAACTTATGGTTTTAGCTCTGATATTAGTATTTCATTTATTTATTAGCTTTTATTTCACTCTTGCGTGTGGCTTGAGGAAGAGGCCTGACTTCATTCTTTTGCCAGCTTGTCCCGGCACAATATGTCAAAGAGACTGTTCCTTCTGATTGAATAGTCTGGACGCCGTGTTGAAAATCAGTTGACCATGTACATGAGGGTTTATTTCTCGTGGGTCTGCTCCATTGTTCTGTATGTCCATCCTCTGCCACTACCACCCTGTTGTGATTACTGTGGCTCTCAGTAAGTTTCAAAAGTGGACAATGGGAGTCCTCTACCTTTCTTTTCAACACTGTCTTAGCAATTCAGGGCCCCTTGCAATTCCATAAACATTGTAGGATCCCCTTTTCCATCCCTGTTTTTTAAAAAGGTCATCGGAATGTTGATAGGGATTGCACCGAATCTGTAGATCACTGGGTAATACTGTCGTCTTGACACTACTAACCCTTCCAGTCCATGAACCATGGATGCTATCGCAAATGGGACTTAAAAATCATTTTCCCTCTCAGATTATTCATTGCAAGAGGATAGAAACACATGATTTTCTGTGTTGTTGACCACGTGCCCTGTAACTTCACTGATCTCACTCAGTAGCTCCGGTAGTAGTTTTCTTTTTTTTCTTTTTTACTTTTGAAGATTCTTTGGGATTTTCTATATATAGGATTATGTCATCTGTGAATAAAAATAATTTTACTTCTTCCTTTCCAAAATAGATGCTTTTCATTTTTTTTTTTTTTTTTTTGCCAGATTGCTATCGCTAAACCTTTCAGTACATTACTGAAAAGCCGTGGTAAAAATGGGCGTTCTTGTCCAGTTCTTACTTTGAGGGGGCAAGTTTTCAGTCTTTTCACCACTGAGTATGATGGTAGCGGTGGGTTTTCCATAAATGTTCTTTATCATGTTGAGGAAGTTTACTTTTATTCCTCTTTTTCTAGGGTCAATGGGTATTGATTTCTGCCTTTAAGGTGCTCATGTGGGTTTTTCTCCTCTTTCTGTCAATGTGATATATTACACTGATTGATTTTTTTGTGTCAAATCACCCTTCCGTTCTTGAGATAAATCCCTCTTGGCCATGGTGCATAATCTTAATATGCTACTGGATTTGGCTTACTTTTATTTTGTTGAGTGGTTTTGCATCTCTAAGGATATTGGTATCTTGCTTTTGTGTGGCGTACTTTGGCTTTGATATCAGAGTAATACTAATTTTATAGAATGTAGAGCAAAGTATCCCCCTGCCTTCTTTTTTGTTAGAGTTTGAGAATTGGTGTTAATTCATCTTTAAATGTTTGGTATAATTGACCAGTGAAGCCATCAGTTCCTGGACTTCTCTTCCTTAGGAGATTGTCGATAACCAATTCAAACTTTTTACTTGTTATATATCTGTTCGGAATTTCTGTTTCTTCTTGAGTCAGTTTTTGTACTTGTGTGTTTCTAAGAATTTGTCCATTCCACCTAAGTGATCTAATTTGTTGAAGTACAACTGTTTATAGTATTCTGTTATAATTCTTTTTATTTCTGTAAGGCCAAGCATAATATTCCTACTTTCATTTACTATTCTATTTATAAATTTATAAATTTATAAATCCTATTCTATTTATATGCGTTGTCTCTAATTCTTTTCTTAGTCATTCTAGCTAAAAATATGTCGATTTTGTTGATTGTTTCAAAAATAGCCAACTTTTTGTTGAGTCTGTTGTTTTCCTATTTTTTTTGCATCTCTCACCAGTCTTATATTATTTCCTTCTGTCTGCTAATTTTGGGTTTACTTTACTTTTCTTTTTCTAGCTCCTTAAGCTATAAAGTTAGGTTAGTGGAGATCTTTTTTCTTTCTCAATCCGGAAATTTGCAGGTAGAATTTTCTCTGAGCACTGCTTTCATCACATCCGTGTCTGGATATGTTGTGTTTTCATTTTGATTCATCTCAACGTATTTTCTAATTTCCCTTATGATATCTTCTTTGATTCACTAGTTTTTAAAGAATGTTTGAGTTCTTTAATTTCCACATATTTGTTCATTTTTCTTCTCTTATTGATCTCTAGTCTCCTTCCATTTTGACTGGAGAAGATACTTCATATGATTTTAATTTTTAAAATTTACGGATACTGTTTTGTGACTTAACATGTGATGTATCTTGGAGACTATTCCACGTGAACTTGAGAAGAATATATATTCTGCTGTTGTCGGGTGGAGGATCCTCTATATGTTTGTTAAGTTTAGTTGGTTTATAGTGTTGTTCAAGTTTCCTCTTTTCCTGTTGCTCTTCTGTCTGTTTTTTTCACCCATTTACTGAGTGTGAGGTATTTGAAGTCTGCAACTATTATTATAGAACTGTCCGTGTCTCCCCTCGATTCCATCAATGTTTGCTTCATGTATTTTAGAAGTCTGTTGTTCGAAGTATATGTATTTGTAATTGCTATGTCTTCTTGATGAGTTGACCCTTTCCTCAACATATAGTGTCCTTCTTTGTCTCCTATAACCATTTTTGACCTGAAGTCTATTTTCCCTGGTATGAGCATACCCACCCCAGCTCTCTGTTGGATACTATTTGCATAGAATATAATTTCTCATTCTTTCACTTTCAATCTGTTTGTGTCTTTAGATCTAAAATGAGTATCCTGTAGGCAGTGTAAGTTGTACACTTTCTTTTTAGCCATTCTGCCAATCTCTTTTGATTGAAGAATATAATCCATTTACATTTAGTGTAATTATGGACCAGGAAGGGCTGCCATTTTGCTATTTTTGTTGTATGTCTTCTACCTTTGTTTGTTTCTCATTTCTTTTACTGCCTTTTTTTGTGTTTAACTGATTTTTTAGCAGGGTACAATTATTCTCTTCTTAGTCCCGTTATGTATATTTTTAAAGATATTTTCTTGTTGCCATGAGGTTTGCATTTAATATCCTAAACTTATCAAACTCCAGTTTGAACCTATACCAACAGCTTCAATGGCGTACACAGCTTCTGTAGAGCCCCTCCCCCATGTTGTTGTCACAGCTCATATCTTTATACATTGTTTTCTCAGTGACACAGATGTGTAATTGTTTTATGTATTTGTCTTTTAAGTCATGTAGGAAATAATGGGGAGGTACAAACTAAAAGTTCAATGATACTGGTTTTTATGTTTCCCCAAGTTACCTTTTCTGGAATTCTTTATTTCTTTGTATGACTTTGAGTAACTTTCTAGTGACCTACTTCGGCCTGAAGAACTCTCTTCAGCATTTTTGTAGGGCAGATCTGTAGTGATGAGTTCCCTCAGCTTTTATCTGGGAATATCTTCCTTTTCCCCTTTTTTGTTTTTTATCTTATTTTGTTTTAATTCTGGTATAGTTAAGTTACAATTTGATTTTAGTTTCAGGTGCACAGTAGTGTCCTTTTATTGTGGAAAGATAATTTTACTAGATATGAAATTCTCAACTCATTTTCCTCTCAGCGCTTTAAAAATACCATCCCACTCCTTTCTGGCCTGCATGCTTTCTGAGGAGAAACCTAAGTTGATCTTACTGTGTGTTCTTGTATGTGATCAGTCGTTTCTCTCACTCTTTTCATCATTCTTTGTCTTTTCACAGTTTGATTATGATGTGTTCCTTAGAGTTCGTTGAGCTTCCTGGAGGTAGAGATCACATGCCTTCAAGAACTTTGGAAGCTGCCAACTAGTATTTTCTCAAATATTCTTCCTGCCCCTTTCTCACGTCTCCTGGGATTCTGATTATGGGCATCTTGGTATGCTGGATGGTATCCCACAGGTCCTTAGGGTCCGCCTGCTCCTTATTCCTTCAGATTGCTTTTCCTTCCATTCCATAGACCAGATAATTTCAGCTGGTTGACCTATCTTTGTGTTCACCAACTCTTCTGCCTTTCAAATATGCTAATGAAACCTCTGCTGAGTTTTTCATTTCAGATATTATGCTTTGCAGTTTCAGAATTTCTGTTTAATGTGTCTTCATTCATATTCTCTACTTGCTCATGTATTGTTCTCCTGGTTTCCATCACTGCTCTGCCTATGATTTCCTTCAGTTCTCTTGAGCATATCTGAGAAAGTGGATCAAAAGTCCCTGTTTAGTGAGTTCAATGTCTGGGCCTCCTCAGGAACATTACTGCCTCGTTTCTGCTGTGAGCGGGCCGCACTCTGTTTCTTCACAGGTTTCCTCCCTTTTTGTTGAAAGCTGGATATTCAAAGCATGATATGTAGTAACCCCGCTATCAGGTTCTTTCTCTTCCTTGAGACTGGTTTTGTCTTGCTGCGGGCTACGGCTGCTCAGGGACTTCCGAGCTGTTTTTGTGACGTCTGTAAACTCTGTCATGTCTGGTGTCTGAGGTCCCTGTTCAGCTTGTGTTTTGACAGAAGGTTCCTTGAGTGCCCAGGGTCAGGAAAACATAGGGAGAAGGGGGAGAAGAAAATAAAAGAATTCTTCCAGTCTTTGCAGGTTGGCTTTGTGCTCGGGCCCCGGGACATTTGTCCAGGCTGTGCACAACTCTGTCTTAGCCTTCGCTTCCTGTTCAAGGCGGCAGAGAGCCCACTGGAGGGCTTCACGTGTTCTCGGGACTTCTCACTGCGTGCGACCCGCCCGGGCACGAGTGCGGCCTCCTCAGTTCCTCTGTGTGCACAGTAGCTTCTGAGTGGCCTGGTTTCCAGACGGAATGCTTTCTCCAGCGTTTCTCCCCAGGCTTTCCAGGCCCCACCAGGTACCTCAGCACCAACCTCTCCGCACGCGGCTGGGATTTGTTGGGCTCCCTCACGGTGTTTTCAAGGAATGCCTATCAGCCCTCACTTCTCTACCCCTCTGGGAACCCAGGATCAAGGCCCCACACCGGGAACGAGGACCGCCATCCTCCAGCTGCCACCAAGCGGGGGTCTGGGGGTTCCGGGAGCAAGCAGGAATGCGACTGTGCCCCGACCCCTTTCGCGTTGCCTCTTTCCTGACTACTCTCTAGTTCTGGCCGGTTTGGGCTTGATTTTCCGATGCCTCTGTGAAGGGAAGGGTCCTTGGAGTTCCACAGGCCTCTCTGTTTGCCAAGCTCACTCACTTCCCTCCTGTCTTCGGACAGAGTGTCTTAAAACTTCCATCTCCTGAGTCGTAGCCACAGGCTGGCAGTGGTGGGAGGTGCTTGGAGTGCTGTTCGGATCCGGCTCATTTCTACACTCATAAGGTGATCGGAAGGCATGGCGTCCTGTGTCCTCATGCTGCTGAAGGACCCTCTGTCTATGGTTTTACCTGCACTTCCTGGTTTTAGAGTTCGGGGGAGGTTTGAAACAGAGGGCAGGGAGCAGCCGGCCGCTGGTCTCCGGGCCTGGCTGGAGGCCTTCTAGAGGCACACCTCTTCCTTCGTGCGCCCCTCTGACCCATCAGCAGAGTCTGTCACCTCTCAGGACCTTGCCCACCCCTGGCCTCCCCTCCAGTCCCCTTCCCGGCCATGCTGCTCTCTTCCCTGGGCTTTCGCTTTCCTTCCCTGCCTCCTCCCCTCCGTTCTTCACAAAGCAACCGAGGGCGTTCTTTAAATAATAAAGTGGACCTTGCTGCTCTCCTACTTAAAGTACTCCAGGGGCTTCCTGTCACCGTGTCTTGGGTCAGTTCCACTGGATACAGAGCCCGATTCAGGAACCCTTGTGCTGAGCACTGACTGAGGACGAGCCCCGGGGTGGGCAGCTGGGGAGCCGCATAGAGCACTCCTCAGAGCTGCCCCACCAGCTGCTCGGGGGCTAGGGGGCCTAGGGCATTGATCTCTCTGCCGGGCCGGGGGGGGGGGGGGTGCTGCCCTGCAGGGGGTCTACCCCGCTCTCACTGCCGGCCGAGCCGGCCGAGCCTGGGGGTGGCTGCGCGGGCCCGGAGGTCAGAGACAGTGCTCACAGAAGCAGCTGGCAGGTCCCGGAGTGTGGGGACGGGTGCGTCGTCTGCTGCTCTGTCCCCTCCAGGAAGCTCTGCCGAGCCACCTGACCCACTCGCGGCTTCAAGAGCCCTGTGCCCCCCACTCTCCGGAACCGACCGGTTCTTAAGACACACGTCATCCTGTTTCCCCGATGATTGGAAATGCCTCGTGTTCAACCAATTCGACTCCCGGGCCCACGAAGAGGCCAGCGGCGTCGGAAGGGGGCCCCTGTGGCCACAGTGAGCAGAAGCCACAGTGTCTTTTCACGAGGCGGAGGGGTCCGCGCGAACTTGGGGGACGGGGGTCGGGGGGGCGGCCGTGGCCAAGTTCCCCTCCGGGCCCCCTGCCCTCTCCCTGCCTCCAGGCCCTCCCACAGCCGGCAGGGATGGGGTGGGCGAGCCAGGCTGAGTTGATTGTTTTTGACATCAGTTGTTAACATAATTTTGACGTGAAGCCTCCCCCCAGCTCGGGGGTGGCTCTGTGTCCAGGCTCCGGCTCGGGGAGCCGTGGGGAGCCTCGCAGCCCCAGCTCCGGCCTGGCTGGGAGGCGGCCTGGGAAGGGACCTGCGTTTCTCAAGCCCGCGCCCTCGGGGCCTGGGGGTGGGGCCCCGGCAGATGTCTGGTTTGGTAGCCAGGGCCTGGGGCCGGATGCTGAGAACGAGGCCTGCAACTCATTTCCCCATTAAACATTCTGAGAACATCTGCACCGGTTTCCAAGGCTTCTCCCTCACTAATTGCTCTGATTATTGTGTGAAGTGAGACCCTGGCACGTTTCCGCGATGTTGTGATGAAGGTGAAAAGATCGCTCTTAATTAGATTAAAAACATTTTTTTCTTCCTCTGTAATTTTGCCTTGAAAATCAAGGCCACTTTTTTTGTTTTCTTCATCCAAAGACCTCCAGAAACTTTCCTCCCCACCTCTCCAGAGGTTTCTTGGGAATGTCCTGTGAGCTCAACTCTTGGAGAAGACCGCGCTTAGCCCAGATTCCATTGTATATTAACGTTTCCCGGGGCCGCTCGCGCTGCCGGGAACCAGCGCCTGGAACCATGTCTCGGGGGGCTCAGGCAGGGACTTCCTGGAGCACAGGGACCCCAGAGGGTCGCGGAGTTGTGTGGGTGGCTGTGTGGCTCCCTTTCCGCTTCCCGTGTGTGCTCGGGGCTGACCCTGTGCCGGCGCTGTGGCCGTCCGACCGCCCCGCCGTGTGGACCCCCCCTCGGGCGCGGCTCATACGTGCGGGGTGGGGGGAGCGGGGAGCCCTGCTGTGAGGGGAGGCGCTGGGTGAGGGTCCTCCGTGCCCTCCACTCGGGGTCCCTGGGACCGGCCAGGACTCCCCAGGTCGCCTCAGCCCTCGGCTCCCAGGTGGCCGCTGTGCTCACCGCCGCTCTAGCTGCATGTCCCCAATGAGACAGGAGGCCCGGCGCCCGGGGTGCAGACGGGGCCTCACGGGAGGGGTGAAGAGGGCGGGTGGACATCCCAGCAGGACAAGGCCAGTCCCCAGCTTCGGGAGCCCCCTGGTCCCCTCTGCCCTGCGCCTCCCCGAGCTCCCCTGGGAACTCGGCCCCCCAGCTCCCTCCCTTCATGTCTCACCCCCGTTTGTCACACGCATTCCCGAGGACGGTGTCCTGGTAACACGTGATGGAACCCCAAACTCAAGTGAGCTGAAGCACAAAAGGGACATTTTTTGGCTTGTACATCTGCACCCAGCTGTTTGGACCCCGGGCTGGGATGGTCTCGCATGCTTGTTCTCACTCTCCCCCCGCCCGTGTGCACTCCCCCCACCCGCCTTGCTCCCTCTTCTGCTCTCCCGCTCCCTCTCCCCTGCCCCCTGCGCTGGCCCCTGGGACAGGACGAAGACAGGGACGGCTGTCGCCTCAGGCAGCCCCTTCCCAAGGGGACAAGATGGCCACCGGCTCAGCAAACACAGCAGACAGAGTCTCCTTCCCCCATTGTTCCCGCCGGAGCCTGGGGCGCGGCTGTCACTGGCCCCGACCAGGGTGCGAAGGCTCCTCAAGGCCGGGCCCGGCCCCTCCTGGCTCCTGCAGCCTGGGGGTGAGGCAGGCGCAGCTCCCGGGGGGCGGCTGGCGGAGCCCTTCCCAAAGCCAGGCTGGGCCGCCGGACGGCAAAAACAACAGGTGTCCCCTTGAGCAAGGTACTTTCCTCGGGGGGCCGGGCACCAGCTGCGGGCACACATCCTGGCCCGCCCCCCGCTCCCGGCAGCTGCGGTGGGAACGGCTCGGACGCCCTGTCGGTGCCCCGCACTTCTCGCCTCTGAGCACAGACACAGGCGGCGGCCGTGCTGGCGCAGGGTCCGCGAGCTGGGCACAGGCAGCTGGCGCGGGCCGGGGGCCGCGGCTCAGGCTATCATGCAGGGCCCGGCTGCAGCTGTCCGGATGCCCTGGGGAGGGCTTCCCGCTCACGGCGCGGGATCTGCAGGCCTTTGGCAAATCCTCCAAAAGGGCTGGATTTCTTGGGGGGGGGCCAGCGCGGGGGCTCTGACTCGGGAAGGACGGGCAGCTTCCGGTTGTCCCCGCGGGACGGGCCGGCCCGAGGGCCGCGTGGAGGTGCGAGGTGCGGTCCGGCCAGCTCCCAGGAGCCCCATGCCCGCCCGCCCGGGGCCGGGGAGCTCTGCGCGGGACTCGGGTTACACCTGGGGGATTACGCAGGATTTTAATCAGTCACGAGAGGTGGCGGGGACGTTACCAGGGAGACTGTCCCCGGGGTGGAGGGCAGGGGGCCGGGGAGGGAGGGTGGACTGCAGCCTGGCCACGGGCTGACTTGCTGCTGGAGGCCCCAGCCCATCTGTGGGAGCCAGAGCACAAGGTTTTGCCCCTTCCGAACCCCGTCCTGCTCATCTAGAAGCAGCGGTGGAAGCCGCCACCCCATGGGGCCGCTGCGACAAGGGAATAGGGTCACCCTCGGAGCCGCAGAGGGGAAGGGGAGGCCCCCCTCCCACATCTCAGGGGAGCCGGGCACATCCCGGCGGCGGGGTGCACCGGGCCTTGCCATGTGGGCACGCGGGCCGCATGGGGAGCCACGGGACACGAGGGCTGGCGCCGCTGGGCAGGTGGCCTCGGGTGCACGTGGGGCGGGCCGGGGCTCGGGGCCCCAGGGAGCGCTCTTGGTGGGGCAGGGGACCAAAGGGTGCTGGGTGGGAACCTGCCACACACGGCTGCCTCCCCGACGTGTGGAGACGCCATCCCAGCGAGAAACACAACGCGGGCAGAAAGGACACAGAAATCACCCACTGTTTCCTCCCCCAGACCCGACACAGTTAGCATTTTCATCTACTTCCTTCCTATCTTTTTTCTGTGCCCCTATTTTTTTTAAGGGGGCTTGAAATGGCCCCACGGAGCAGGGCCGCCGGCTGGGAAGGAAGCTACTGGGCCGGTCGGTTCTGTTCTCAGGGGGGAGGGGGAGGCTTGGCAGCCGGGGTCCCCAGCTGTGCCGGTCGCCACGCCAGAGGCCGCGCTCGCCATCCCAGACCTCCCACTTTCCTAGAAAACAAAATTGTTTTGTTCTGCCCTGAAAACTGAGGCCCGGCCTCTGGCCGTCACAAGGCAAAGGCAGCCAAGGAATGAAAGCATCGGAACACGGAGGCCCTCTTAACGCAAGTGTGATTGCCTTGTTGCCGGGACCCCCCCCCCGGGGCTCGTCCCCAGGGGGTGTCTGGGGAGAGCTGCCCCGCGGGTGCCCCGTGCGCTCGCAGGCTCGGCCTGCTCGGAAGCCGGGAGGCCGGGGCGGCTGGTCGTCTCGCTCTGTCTCGGGCTCTTTGGATGTCGGGGCGACGAGCCTGCCCTGCTGGGCCCCGGCGCCTGCCCCCAAGCCGGTGCCTGAAGGGGACAGCGTGCCACTGTGTCTGCTGAGGACCCGGAGCCCCAGACTCCCAGCCGTGGGATGCGGGGGGTGGTCCGCGGCCCCCGCCACTGCCTGCCCCCGAGCTTCCCGCGGCGGGTGGGGGGCGGGCCTCTGACACACACTCCCGGGCAGAGCAGCGCCGTCCCTTGGGTTTGGAAAAGCACACCTGGGGAAGCCCTGCGTGCCCCTCACCGCGGGCCCCTCGCGCCGTTCCCAGGATTAAACCAAACAGCCCACGTTCCTCTCCGGCAGGTGCAGGCCCCACCCGCTCCGGGCGGCCAACTGATGTGCACAGTTTAATTTCCTAAAACGCCAGGGCTGGGCCTTTCTCAGGGGTCAGGTAGCTCCGCGCAGCCCCTGCGCAGCCGGCGGGCTCTGAGATGGCACCCGTCGTCTCGGGCGCTTAGAAAGCAGCCCCACTTTCCTGCCACCATTCTGTCCTCCTTTCCTTCTGTGTACAAGTGATGCAGACATAAAAATATGTATTTGTGTTCTTTTTCCTTTCCTTCTTCTTTTTTTTTTGAAAGAACATTTGAGTCCTGGATGGGGTTTCGGCTCTGACACTTGACAACTGTGTAATAAAACCCAGGGTACTTGAATCTCAGCCCCGAGTCTCTAAATGAGAGCAGCCAGAGCTCTCGCCAGCTCCCGGGCCTGGGAGCCCCTGGATGTCCTCGCATTCTTCGAGGCTTACCGGTCACTTTCCTGAGCTCTCTGGGAATGTCACGGGCACGGAGCCCGTCACTCAGAGCCCTTCTCCCGGGTGTGACTAAGTCATGTCTGTGCAGTTTCCTGCTGGACGTCGGCCCCTCAGCCCCCCGGGCCGTGCGTTCCCTGCGTTTGCTGACGTCTCCCTGACTGCGAGTCAGGCGTACCTTTGCGCGGGCCCTGCGGCCGCCCGGGTCTCCCCGGTGCCCTTGTCCACTGCCCCTTGAACACTACGTGCCTTAGAGTTTCCCCACAGACTTGCGGGCGTTCTTTCTACGTCCCACACGCGCTTCTTCCGCGGTCTCCCTTCTCGTCTGGAAGGTGGGGTTTGCCGGTGAGCTCTGGATTCCAAGTGCGGTCGCGTCCGTCAGCCTTTCCCTGGACGGATATTGTTTAAGTTTTAGGAACCCCTTCCAAACGCTGAGGTCATGGAGACAGTTCTAGAATCAGTGTGAAAGGCTTCAGACTTTTGCTTTTCTCCGTAAGTCTTCAACCACCGCAAACGCCGCCGGTGGAATTTTGGTGCCCGGTACGAGGGTCCAGCGGAACGTCTCTCCCACGCGGACCGCCGCCGTCCCCGAACGCGCTCTCCCACCCTGTGCCGGCCACCTCGGGCGCGTGGCAGGCGTCCCTGTGCGTGCGGGCTGTTTCCGGACATGCCGCCCTCTCCTGCCGGCCCGGCCGCCTCCCTCTGTGTCGGCGGCGCCCGTCTCAAGGGCCACGGCGCTTGCGAGGGGCGGGCACCTGGTAGAGAAGTGCTCTGAGTTCGCTGCCCCTCAGAAACATGACCGATTCTCGGCCGTCTGCATTTTTCCAGATCAATTTAGAGTCAGGAGCCAGGTTCCAACACACACACCTGAGGGTACCTGTTACGGCTCGAGGAGGAGGGCCTTTCCCTATTGAGTCTTCTAGAAAGTGGAACAAAAGCCTACTTCTCCCCATAGTTAGGTTATGTCTTCTTGAACAGATCTCTCCTTGGGGTTCTTGTACATCCTTGATCCAACACTGAAGAATTTTCTGTACTACCGTATACAGGAATTTTTTGTTTGTTTGTTCTTTTGATTTGGGGTTGCTGTGGGTTCTTTTGTTTTTTGTTTTTTGGCGTTTTTTTACTTTTGCTTTCAAAATAAGATTTATAGGTAGAATAACACAGAGAGTCCCTGTGTGCTTTTTACAGCTTCCCTTAACGTCAGCACCTTATATAACTGCACTGTAATCGCTAAAAGAAATTACCGAAGCAGCAACACTATATTAAGCGACAGGTTAGTTCATTCGTTTGGGTCTCCGCAGCGCGACTACTGTCCTTTGTCCCAAGATCCATCAACCACGGTGTGTTTATATCCAGCAGGTCTCGGGGGCCTTTCAGAGGTGGGAAACCTCGTCCTCGGTCCTCGCTCGGTTTTCGTGACTTTGGCATTTGTGAGGAATGCTGGCTGGCTGTCCGTGTCCCGCCGTCGGGCTCGTCCGGGATCTCGGGGTGAGGCTGGGGTAATAGGTTTGCGGGGAGCACACGTGAGGTGCTTTGCCTTCTGCATCTCATCGGGGTTCATGACGGCACAGTGATTTGTCGCTGGTGCGGCCAACCTTGGCCCATGGGGCTGAAGTCGTGTCAGACACCTTCTTCCCCTTTCTGTGGCCTCAATGGAAGCGGGTCACTGAGTCCACTGCCCTTGAGGGGAGGGGCCTGGTGCTCCACCTCCTGTGGGAAAGAGTCGGCGTGAGGACCACCCCAGCCATGAAGGGTACCCGGGGGGAGATACTCTGAGGTCTCGCCTTCCAGTTCCACCAACGGCTTTGAGCATTCATCCGTGCAAGTTAAGATCTGTCCCTCTCTTCTGGTCACTTATTAGTTTATATCAGGATGGACTCAGGGATACTTAGGTTTTGAGCTACAATTTGATATTAATTGTTATTTATCTTATGGGTCAAACTGCTTTGGCTTTGGCCACAGGACTGAGAGTCCTTTGGGTTGTTTCCTGCGCCCGCTCAACATATCCCCCGTCCATTTCGAGCACTAAACAGTAACGTCAGGTTCCTCATGCATCACCCTGCCCTGGCCCCAGACTCGTCCTCAGCCAGAGAGCGCTGGTTCCTCCCATCGGAAAGTGGATGGTGTTTAGAAACCAGGATCTGGCCCTGGGGGTGCTCGTGGCTCCCGGGTCGTTACTGCTTCCAGGGCCTCTCCGTGGACAGAGTGAGGAAGTGTATGTATATGTGTAAGCCAGGGACACATATGTGTCTGCATTTCCTGGGTCTACAGGAAGAGCAACAGGAGTTCACACTGAAATTCCCGGCCACGGGGGTCATTTGTTCCCCTCTCCCATGACACACACTCCATTTGCTACTGCATTTCTCAGAGACCGAGAAACCTGGTTCCTGTTATCGATAATGTATTTACTTGTTTGACCCGTAGTTTCCCTATGAGAAATAAGATTACCGACTGGAGCCCTGTGTTTATGACAATCCAAAGACGGTTTCCTGAGGCTCAGGGATCTCCTTCTTCCCGTCCTTTCTGTGCTATGCGGTGTAAGGTCACACATTCGCCACACGGAATTCACTTGTCCCAGTCTGCTTTCATTCCCAGGATCCTCCAACTGGCTGGTGGATTTTTTCTTTTCTTTCTTTTAGTTTGCATACAGTAAAATTCATTCTTGGAGAGAGACAGTTCTGTGGGTTTTGACAAATGCCTGGATTCACGTATCCACCACTAGAGCATCACAGAGAGAAGTTCCATAGCCCTAGAAATTCCCTGGTGCAACCCTTTGGAAGTCAAACACTCCCTCTCCCGTAAACACGAGCAACCATTGATCTGTTTTATGTCCTTGTAGTTTTGCCTTTTCCAGAATGTCATAGAAATGGAATCATAGAATATGTAGCCTCGTACATCTGGCTTCTTTCACCGCCTAGCAAAATGCATGAGAGAGTCACCCATGTTGCTCCATGAATTATTAGTTCATCTCTTCTGGTTGCTGGGCAGCATTCCCTTGTGTGGCTGTAAAACTGCTCATTTACCGGCTCACCTACCAAGGGACATCTTGGCTGTTTCCAGGTCTGAGCGGTTTTGAGTGAAGTGGCTTTGTGCACTCATGCACAGGTTTGTGTCAAGGTAAATTTCCGACCTACTTGAGTAAATATTGGGAGAAGGACTGCCGGGTCGCATGGCAAGCGCACACTGGACTTTAGAAGACACCGCCGACCTCTTTCCCAGCATGTCCGCGTCATTCTGAACATCTTTTTCCATGCTTGCTTATAACCCAGTTCTTCAGTTGGGTTGGTGGCTTTCCTGCTGTCACATTGCAAGGGTTCTTTATATGTTCTAGATACAAGTCCCTGGCCAAATAGGAGACATGGAAGCACCTTCTTCAAGTCTGGAGCTTATCTCCGCTTCCCTTAGCAGTGAGTCTTCTGCAGAGCAAATACCTTTAATTTTGATAAAATCCAACTTGTCAATTTCTTCATCTCACCAGTTGAGCTTGTAGTGTTGTACTTCAAAACTCATTTGCCAAACCCAAGGTCCAGAGTATTGTCCTGCGTCTTCCTCAAGGCATTTTATAGTTTATGTTTTACGTTAGTTTCTTAAGATTGTATACAGCATAATAAAAAATGAATAAAAACAAAAATGAACTTAAAAAGAGATTATATATGGTACCTTTGCACTTTCAGATTGTTGGTGAATGCCCAGAACGTTAGGCATAAATGCTAAATGTGTTAAAATTTACACACACAACATTCATACATTTATATTACAAGTAAAGTTAGGAGACAGTCGTATTCCTTTACAGTGGGAAAATCTTCCTGTTATGTAAAGCAAAAGATGGGTGTATCATTTTAGACACATGAAACATTTTCTATAATAAAAACAACCACGCTCAAACGCTAATAGAGTGGGGAGGATTTCTGTACCTTACTGACGAAAGGTTAGTATCTTTCATCGGCAAACAATTCCTATTGTTGAAAAGCAAAAATGAGCAAAAGCCATGAACAGGCCAGTCGGCTCGGCAGCAGGAAGTACAAACAGCCTCCGAGCCACAAAAAGCCTACAGCATAAAAGGAAAAACAGCTTCCTCGTCTTCTTCCGCGCCCGGCAGGCCCTGGGAAGGGCGCCAACGGCTGTTTTAGGCATGGACGTGGGCGAGCTGTCACAGTCGCACACCACTGGTGGAGTCAATCGCTACAACTTTTTGGGAGAACACTTACAGTTACCTGGGAAGCCCTCTTGCACCCAGCCCCAGCGTCAGGTGTCCTTACGAATGGGGGGTGTCACCGCCTCAGAGTAGTAGCTTACAGCTAGTGGGGCTCGGCATCCATCCAGTGCGGGGGGCTGCGTGAGCTGAGGCAGCTGTGCGCCTCGGACGAGTGCCCAGCGACCGAAACAAACCCACCCGTGCACACCTGTGGGAAGAGGAGAGGAGCGTGTTGCTGAGTGAGAGGCATAGGGCGGTCGCGTGTGTGTAAAAATAGAGAGTCTCACCTGGTATCAGCTGTGACGATGAGCAGAGGGGGGGTGAGCGGGGACTCTGCTGGGCAGTTAGCACGGAGGACCCTGGAGGAGGTGGGCCTTCGTGAGTCTTGGTGTCATTGCGTTTTCTATGACGAGTACTCACTTCTTGTACAATAGGAGCTTGAAATGGAAGAAATAAAAAATCAGCCCACGCTGAACATCCGGGGACTGGCGGGTGTTCTTATCAGCTCTGAGCCCCTGCACCCAATTGTTGGCGTCGGCGGTGGGCCCAGAAACCTGAACGCGACACGGGCCGTAGCCGGGAGCTCGTTCCCGCACCTCCCTTGGGGTCTGGGTGGCCTGCATGAGGGGGGGCCAGGGGCTCCATGGCCGCCCCGTCTCCCAGCTTTTGGATCTTCGTGGGCAGGAGACCAGCTTGGGTCGTCCCTGCTGCGAGGCCGTCTGTCTGCACGAGAGTGACTGCATGGTGGCGGGACTCAGGGTCTCTTGGACCTGTGCTTCTCAGCCTTACTGCTGGCCTGGGTGTCAGCTGGGAGCCTGGGGACAGGCCTGGACACCAGAGCTCAGCTCAGGCAGTCCTCCCCCTGCGAAGGCGTCACGGGCCTTTGAGGCCTCAGGCACACGGGGGCCATTTGGACCGGCCCGCCCCCCAGACCTCCGGGGCGGAAGCTTCCTGAGCCATCCGCACTCCTCACCCGGCTCTGCAGGCGGATGTCTTGTAGGTTTGGGGGAAGGCGCGGGGTATGCAGGTCCGTCCCCGCCCGGCTCCAGGCCACTGGGCCCCCTGGAGCCTCCTACGGAGGCCTGACGTGCTGCCCCGCGCCTTTCCCCACAGCTAAGAAGAGCCCCACGCTGCTGGAGGTGAGCAGCGCCCACTTCGCGAGGACCAACAGCTTCGCCGAGGACCTGGACCTGGAGGGGGAGACGCTGCTGGCGCCCATCACCCACGTGTCACAGTGAGTCCCCGCGCACCCGCCCGCGCCTCGCCGGAGGGTCACGGGCTCGGAGGGGCTGCCTCGCTGCTGGCCGGAGCTCAGGCCTGCGCACCTGGGGCCTGCCACTCGCCTCCTGCCCTCAGCGACCCGGGGCCCCTGCTGCCAGGGGCCGGACCCAGTGCCCAAGCTCCGAGCAGGGAGGGGAGCGGGGCCATTTCCCGCCAAGTCGGGGAACTCGATCCTCTTGTTTTGACTTATGGAAAACCAAACTGATCGTTTTCCACTTGTTTTTGTGCCTTGAGCGTCGGAGGAGATTGTTTTTCTCTCCCCTCGCCCCCTCCCCCACCCCCCAAAAAAGAGACGACTTTGTTTCTCAGTGTTTCCCGGTAGAACCCCGGCCAGAGCCGCGGGGCAGATGCCGAGCGCCGCCTGTCCTCAGGGGCTCCTTCAGGTGGAGGAAATGGCTGATTTTCCACGCCTTGCAGTCGGCCTTCCCCCGAGGCACAGCTGGCCGGCCGTCCTCCCCCACCTCACGGCCCTGCCAGGCCGATCCCCAGGGCCCGGCTGCGCTGCGATCTCCTTGCGAGGGAGGAGTCCGTGCGCCCCGCAGGGGCACCCAGTGGGGACAGCAAACCGTCGGGTGGGTCGGGCACTCGGGCCCTTCTGGCCGCTGCCCCGCGGGGATTCCCCAGGACGGGTGCCTCCGCGTCGGGACGTGCTCCTCGAAGCCCCTCCCAGGCTCGCTGGCTGACACGGGTTCCTCTCCACGCGGACGTGGGGGGTCTCGGCTGGCCGTTGGCGTTCCTCCGGGGGTCTCGGCGATGTCCTGAGCCGTGCGCGCCTCTGTCGGGGTGAGGCCCTGGGCCATTGCCTCACGGGTGACTGAGGAATCGGGGACCCAGGTCGCGGGGCCTCCTGGCTGCTTGGGCAGGACCGGCAGGGTCGCGTAGCCAGAATAACGAGAGAAAGACAGACAATCTTGGGCTGGTACCGCGATCAGGCAGGACCCGCCGGCCAGCTCCCTGAGAAGCAGGGGCCACTCATCCTCGTGGACCGGCCCGAGCGGGCTGCGGGCCCCACCGGCTCGCAGGACGAGTACGCGGGCGCGCAGTAGCAAAGAGCTGGGCGGCCTGGTGCCCACAGGCAGAACGCCGGCTCTGCGGGGCCGCTCAGGTCTGCCCGGGGTCCAGGGCACGAGACGGACCACAGAGTGCTCTCACTTGCAGTTCTGTGGCTGAGGTCGTGTGCCACACGGGTGCAGTGCCCGCTCAGAGCCTGCTGGGACCCGCGACCCTCGGGCAGCAGGCCTGCCCCGGCCCGTCCCCCGGCCGCCCACCCCCCAGAGCCTCTTCTCCTTGTTCTCTCGGCCGCGGCAGCCCCTTAAACACACGCACGAGGAGTCCCGCCGGGGAAGGGCCGGGCTGCCGCCTGCCGTCCGCGCAGCTGGTGGTGAGGACTCGCCAGCTCCCTGACCTGCAGCACCCTCCCGGGAGGGTCCAGGGGGTGATAAGACTCGGGACCCGGGCGCCCCCCAGACAGGCTCCCGGCTCTGCCAACAGGCGTCACCCCTTTGGCGGTGAGGGCCGTCGGCCCCGGCACCGGCACCCTCCAGCTGCCAGGGGGCCACAGGCCGCCCACCCGCCCAGGGAGCCCGGAGAGGCGGTCCCCACCGGCAGCAGCCGGCTCTCCAGGGCTGCTTGGCCATTTCTCCTCCGGGGCCGTGGCCGTCAGACTGCAGGAGCCCAGAGCCCCGCACTTGCCACGTACGGGCCTTCCCACCCGGCGCCCCGGGGTGGCAGGCTGGCTGGGGGGAGGGGCCTCCGGTGCCCCCAGTGCTGCCCGGGCCTCTACCCCCGTCCTCAGCCAGGTCCCCACGCGAGAACCTCCAAGGGCTTCTCCCAGCAGACCCGTCCAGAGGCGGTGGCTGCGCGTGAAGCAGCGGCTGGGGCGGGGGCAGGGGAAGGTGTCCCGGCGTAGTACGCGGGTCTGTGGCGCGGAGACCGAGGCCAAGGCACCGTGGTCCGCTCAGGGCGGCGTCGAGGGGACCCGAACAGATGTGTTCTCGGCCCGGGGAGCTGTGCTGGGGACAGCGGGACAGAGGCTCAGGGAGAAGCGTCGGCCTCAGGACTGAGATGCCCCCAGGGCCACAGGCTGGGCGAGGCCCCACCCCTCCGTGGCGGGAAGAGGAGGTGGGTGACGTCTATTCAGGGCCGCACCTGCCCCGCGTGCCTTCACCTCCCGCCGGTGCCCCTGCCGATCGGGGCCCCGTGGAGGCTCCTGCAGGCCGCCCAGCCCCGTGGACCCAGCACGGGGGACAGAGGCCCGTGCCCTGGTGTGTGCGCGAGGAACGGGGATGTGCACGGGGGTCTCGCAGGGGGCAGAGCGGGTGGGAAGCAGTTACTGAAAAACAGATTCATTTTTCTTCAGTATTTTACTGAGGTTAAGTGTATTACCACGTTGGGTCAGTTCCAGAATTCAAATTAAAAGCATAAATAAAGACACATTTTGTTTCCATCTCAAGCTCTCCCCACCCGCTGGGCCCCAGGGAGGTGAGGTCACTGCAGCCTTGATTACGGAAAGGTCCCTGGGGCTGGGCGAAGCTCCTCTTTCCGGGGCCTGCTGGCCATTGGTGGGGCAGGGGTGGGGGCGCCGGGGGCCGGTGTGCAACCCGGGTGCAAACTCGGGAGCCGCCGGGACACCGTGGCTGGGGGAGGCAGAGTGGTCTGGGGCCCTCGCCCGGCTCCGGGGGGCTGGGCCGCAGCCTGATGCACACACCTCTCGGGAGCCCCTCTCTGCCTGGAGCTCTCAGCACATGTGTCCCCCTCACCCGGCGTCACCGGGCTTCCGAGGGGCAAGTGTGAGGTGGAGAGGGGGCATGTAGGAGATCCAAGAGAGGACCTGTGCCCCGGCAGGAGCCGGGGTGAGTTCCTGGGCTCCTGCCCCACCCATTGCCTTCTGCCCACCGACGGCCATCAGACTCCTGCGCCGCCGCCCTCGCCCCGGGGAGGCCCAGGTAGCCGCGTCCTCCTCTGGCTGTCAGGGCCTCCAGACCGGCTCCCTGCGCCCCGGCCGGAAGGAGCTCCAGGACTGTGGCCCCTGCCCCAAGGCAGGCTGGGTCCCCCCAGGGCCAGGCCAGCCTCACCTGAGATGAGGCGGGGCTGCTCGGAACTGGCCTCGGCCCGGGGATCCGCGGCTCTGAGGGGGCCTGCGAACAAGCGAGGCCTGGGTGCCCCGTCCCAGCAGGCTTGGGAGACGGCAGCTAAGTCTGCGAAGCCCCCCACTCCTCGCCCCCTGGCAGCCAAGCCCGGCCAGGAGTCCACAGCCGTCCCCTGGGTGCACGCGGATGCCCCGGCAGGTGGTGCGAGAGGCCAGGCCCGGCACGCACACTGTGGCCCGGGGTCCCCTGCGCGGGCTGACAGGGCATCTGCGTGGGCCTGGGCGGGCCGGGGGCCTTCCCGGGGAGGGAGGCCGAGGGAAGGCAGGGCCGGGGCTGGGGCACCGCGGGGCCCCCACCAGGTGACCACGAGCACCTCCCCGGCGACCATGAGCCCATGGGCCCCCTGTGACGGCAGAGCCATAGATCCTTGAGCAAAACCAGCCCCGCGTGCATTAATTAGAATTTCTGTGTCTCCGACTTTCTCCCGGACCCTGCGGAGTCTAGCGCCAAAACGCTCAAGTGTCTCTCTTCCAGCAAGGCCGCTGCGGCCTGGCTTTCGTCCACATCACTGCTAACGTCTCCTGAATTCTGCGTTGTCAGCGAGGCCATGGCCAGCCCTGTGCCTTCTGGAAACGGGGCAAATGTCGCCAGGCTCGGCCCTGCGCTCGGCTCCGTGGGCCGGGGGCCAAGGTTCTGGATGGGCCCGGCTCGGTCGGGGACGTTCCGGGGAGCCCGGGGCCCGCTGCGGCTCACCCCTGAGGACTGCGGAAGCACCAGGTGCGGCGCCTCTTTGAGCGGCCGTGATCCTCGCTTTGTTTCTTGTCCCGAACCTTGGTGGGAAAGGCTGAAGAGGCCGCTCCAGGACCAGCGTCCAGGGGGGCAAAGGAGGGGGCTTGCCAGGAACACAGGAGACCAGCGTGTCTCTCCAGACCTGTGTCCTGTGTTCGTCGGAGCTCCAGACCACCTCTGTCTGCACGAGGTGCCAAGGGAGCCCCGTGGGGGCCCGCCCAAGGGGCTTTGCGGGGCCGCGTGAGTCACAGGCCCCGTCGGAGCCTCCCAGCTCCAACCCGGCTCTGAAATGCACGGGGGGATTAAATGTTCTCCTAATTAAATTAAAAGCGAGGCGGAGTGGCTCAGTGGGAAAGAGACGGGACTGGGAATCAGACGCCCTCGATCTGGCTTGCAGCCTGCAGCGGCCCAGCTGCAGGCCGGCCCCGGAGGCCCCCCAACCTCTGGGAGCCTCACTTCCTGCATCGGAGCACGTGAGGAGGATGCCGCCAGCCTCCTGAGGCCGCGGCTCCGGGGAGCGGGCCCTCGGTCCAGGTACAAGGCCCGGAGGAGAGCGGGAGGCCGTCTCGTACTCCCTCGGTGGCTGTGGCCCTCACTCCTGGTCCGGAGTGTCCGTGCGGCGGGGCTCAGCGCTCCCCACGGGCAGGGCTACGGCGAGGGGCCGTGTCGGAGGGCATGAGGGACAGCACGGCGTCCATTCCCTGGAGGCACTAGAGGAAAAGACGACCTCCCAGAGGGCACCGGGGTTGCCCTGGAGACATCTCCAGGGGTCGCGGGTCTGCCAGGGGGCTAAGCCTAGAAGGGGCAACATGGCCAGGAGGCCCGCGTGGGGGCCGCGCCGGGCCCCTCTCCGGGCCCGGGTTGTCCAGCTCCCCAGTGAGACCCAGAAAGGCCCGTCCTTGCCTGTAGGGCGCTTCCAACGTCCCGGCTGGAGGGTGATCCACACGCGCACGAGCGCACACATCTTGAGAGCGCTTGGCGCATCTCCGCACGGACTGCGGGGGTCCCCGGGACGCCTGTGCTCCCGCTTCCTGTCGTCACCTCCCCCACCCCCGGCTTCTGGCAGCAGCGTGGCCTGTTCTAGAACGCTTTATGGACAGACGCCCCGGGCGCACCCGTGCGTGTGCCCGGCTCCCTGGGAGACGTGCGCGTGGCTGCAGAGAGCAGTGCCTCTCGCGCCTGTGTGTACCCGCTCTGTCGTCGACGGCCGCAAGGCCGGCTCCCAGCGCCGGGCTGTTCCCGTCCATGCTGACCACACCCGGCCTGGGCTTGCTGGCCACTGCACATCTGCCCCGGTGTGGGGCCGCCGGATGGGTGCACGCTTCCCCCGAGTCCTGCCGAGCTGCCGGCCCCCCGCCTCCCCGCACCCGGCTTCCCGCCCCTCCAATCGGCACGGCCGTCCGCGCCGCGGCCCCTCCTGTGTACGGGGCTCGGTGTTGTGCTTTGCCGGGGCGCTCGTGCCGTCCGCCAGTTTGATCCCGCGTGAGCTGCTGTGGCTGACGCGCCGGCCCGTGTCCTGGGGGGGGGGGGCTCACGGGGCGAGCGGATCGTGCCCGCACACACACGCGTGCCCGCCAGGCCCAGAGCCACCGCCTCCCCGCCGCACCGGGCCCTTCCGCTCGCGAGGGGCGTCTTCCGATGAACCAGAGAACTTTAAGTGAACTCTTAATGTGATCCAGTTAATCAAACATTTCCTTTCTGGATAGTGCTGTTTGCGTCCCGTTAAAGAAACTTTGACTGCTCCAAGGTCATAAAGATATTCTGGTTTTTTCTAAAGCCTCATTCGCTCACCTTTCACATGCAGATCCATGGTCCATCTGGAATCCATTTTTACGTCCAGTGTGAGGCTGAGGTCAAGGTACATGTTCTCCCCCTTGGATACTCGGGCTGCCTCGGCCTTTGGGGAGAAGGCGGGCCTCCCTCCGCGCCCTGCCCGCTCCTGGCCACCCCACTCTGGCCCACGGTCCCCGCGTGGACCGGCCTGTCCCTCCCACCAGGGCCTCGCTCCGTCGCCGCTGGAGTTTGATAACAGGTCCGACAGCCAGTCGAGAAGGCTCCGGACAGGTCCCCTGCCTCACCCCAGGCCTGTCTCTGGGTGGCCCGCATCTGCCCCCACAGCCAGCGCCCACGGAAAGCCTCCTGTCGATATAGGCTGCCTCCCCCAAAGAGCGTGGGGACAGCCAGCATCTTCTCGGCAGTGGGTCTCGGCAGCTGTGGCAGCCCCGCGCCCCTCGCACTCCTTACCGTGTCCTGCAGGCTTCGGCACCTCGTGACCCTTACTCCTCGCCGGCTGACGCTCCGGCGTAGGTGCTCGCCACGCCGGGAGATGCAGTCTTCCCAGAAACCCTGGGCGGCCGGCCTGGGGGCAGTCAGGTCGCCTCTTTGAGCCCCGGCGTCCTCTCTGGACCCTGGAGATGGGCCTCGCCGTGCAGGTGTGCGCCCTGGAGGCTGTGGGGTCAGGGGTCCGGCCCTGCCCCCAATTTGAGAACCATGTTAGCAAATAGAAGCGTCAGCCGGTGTAACGTCACCAGGGTGGGGACACCCCATGGGGCATCCCTTACTTGACCTGAGAACTTCTGAAAGTACCAGGTCACCGGGTGATGCAGATGGGGTCCAAGGGCAGCGTTGGGGTCTTGTCCTTCCCAAGATCCGCCCGGAGGCCTCCAAGCCCAGGGCCTCGACGCAGGCCGCACTCGGCGCAGCCCACAGCCTCTGGTGGTGACAGAAGGGGCCGGCTCGCGGGGAGGTGCGGGGAGAGACCTCGGCCCCTCCAACCTGCTCCTCAGGGCTGGGCGGCCACAGGCACCCCGACGTGCTTCTACCATTGTTCTCTTCACCGTCAGGCCTACCCGCCAAGGGCAGCCCCGGCCTCTGGGGCGGCTCCCCGTGCGGCCCAGCAGGGGCGGCCGTGCCCCCAGGCTTGCGGGCCCCGAGGGGCTGTGTGTCTGTATCTCACTTGGGCAGGGAGCTGCCATGGGCTGGGACCTACAGCTCGCGTCGTGGTGGGTCTGAGAGCACTGCACGGAAAGGCCTGGCCTTGCCTCGTCCCCCAGGAGGTAGGGGCCGGGCCGGGGCTCCATTGCAGACGTGCGTGCTCCCGGAGGGCAGGGAGGTCGCCAGCCGGTGGAGGTCGAGGGGCCTGGCATCGGGCCTGGGTCTGTGCCTCCCCCAGTGTTTCTGTGGCCCATCAGCCGGAGAGCGCGGTGTGTGGACAGTCTGTGCTTTGGTTGGGGGTCTCTCCGTGGCCGCCACCTCCAAGAATTCTGCCTGCGCGGGCTCTGCACACACCCGGGACCTGGCCCCGCCGTGCATGGACAATGCGGGTCCGCGAGGCCCCGGGTCTCCTGGCAAGGCCTGCATGGGACGCAGAGTGGCAGGCCGAGCTTCCTGGCTCCTGGGGGGGCCCAGAGCCCCCTGCCGGGCGGTTGTCCTTTACATGGTCCAGGCCTTTCGGGACCGGGTGGGGGTCCTGGGCACAGGCCACCCCTCTAGCACTGGGCTTTGGCAGTGACTGCCTCTGGGGCGGGGTCTGACGGTTCCGCCTGTCGCGTGCAGTTGGCCCACGGGAGGCCTGGGCACCACCTGGGAAAGGAAGAAAAAGAAGCAGAGGGAGTCTGGCCCCAGAGCCCCGGCGTCCCCGGCGTCCCCACACCCTTCCCCCGAGCCCACGTCTGCTTCGCTCGTCAGAGCAGCCCCAGACGCTCCCTTCAAAGAGCGTTTTGGGGAGCAGGCCGGAGGGGAGCGGGGACGCCCCCCGTGTTCGCCCAGAGCTGCGCCCACTTCAGTGGACGCGGGCCACTCAGCAGAACTCAGTGGGAACGTATGCGCGGCTCCAGGGACTGGACTTTTGAGGGGCAATTCGAGGGGTCTACAAAGGTGATTTTGACTCTCCCATCTGTGTTCTGAGACTTTGGAACCGAACCGTCATGTGAAGTCTAACATTTGCCACAACACTGTCCTAAGGGGCCCTGCTGGGGAAACTGAGGCAGGGGGTGGGTGACGTCACAGGCGGGAGAGGCCACGGGGAAGCCGGGCGGGGGCTGGGGGGCTGTTCCGAGAGACAGAGCTCGGGGCCCTTCCCCACGGCCTCACAGAGCCCGGCCCCGGACAGGGGGGCAGCTCGCGGCAGCCGGCCCCGGGACCCCCGCTTCATTCCTCCGGGAGCCGGGCTCCGTCTCTAGGGGATAAAGTGCAAGGTAAGGTCACGCTGGGGCCTTGGGCTTCGAGCCTTTGAACCTGCCCTGGGCTTATCTGCCGGGCACTGCCCGGGCTGCTGCGGGCCGCGTGTCGTCCAGCCCCCGCCTGCATCCGGGCCCCGGGGCGCCGCTCCCACCTTCCCTCCCCCTCCCGGCGGCGGCCCCACATCACCCTCGGGTTCTATGTCTGTCAAGTCAAATGGAAGCTTTTCCAGTTTTAAAACACTGGAATTTTTTTTTTTTTTTGGCTTTTCTTCTTGAACTGCCCCGTGGAACCCCCAGCCGGGTGGGTGGGCTCCACTTGGGGGCTCATGGGGGCCTGATGCACGAGTGGGGGGCAGCCTCGGGTGGAGTGACGCCCCAGGAAACGGGCTCCCGGCGTGACTGAACTCGGGACTGGGGTGGGGCCACCGCGGGGTTCAGAGGACTTCACTGGACTGTCCTCCCTGGGGACCCCCTCAGCCCACCGCAGCGCCCAGCCACGGTCCCTACCACCCACCCGCGTCCGGCCCTAGAAGGGGACTGCGTGGCGCCGGGGGCCGGCGTGTGGGTGGGAAAACCTCTCTGTAGGTGCCGGGAGATGGACGGCCTGGGACGTGGGGCCCCGACACCAGGGAGGGGGGACCCTGCCCGAGGCCATGTCGGCCGCTGACAGCCGGGGCCAGGCCCTGGGGCTCTTGACCCCGAACCCTGTGCTCCTTCGCGGTTGCAGCGGGGGCTGTCGGGTCTAGTGGGACCCCTGGCTACTAGGACAGCGGCGGGAGCACGTCCTTGAGGCCGCGGCTGCGGCTGCGGCCTGCTGTTTCTATCCCACCAGGCCCCCCGCCAGGGGATGCGGCAAGAGTGTCCCCGAGTTCAGTCCACTGCGGGCCATGCTCAGAAGGAGGGGCTGGTGGAGTCGGGGCGCCACGCAAACACCGGGCCGCGAGGTCCGAGTCGGTCAGAACGACGGTGAGGTTGGCCTCTCCGGCCCTGGCAGGGGCCGCCACCCCGTCCGCTCAGAGTAGCCCCGAGTGAGGACAGGAGCCCAAGCCGGGCCTGCGGGCCCGGGGGCCCAGCCCGCACACCTGTAGCCTCCTCCGCGGGCAGACAGGCCGGGCCCGGAGCCCCCCTCCAGAGCCCGGCCACCCTGAGCGCCGAGTGCATGAGGAGCCGCGAACACTCCCGCGCCTCACGGTCCAGACTCCGATGGCCGCGGGAGGCCCGCACTTCCCACCGGCTGCTCCAGCCACACGGGTGACAAGGTCCCAGTGACGGGGCTCGAAGAGAAGCTGAGCGTGACCAGCCTGCCCCCCGTGTGTGGCTGATCGTGGACTCGTCTCGTTGACTGGGCCGCTGTTGGTCTCGGCCTGTAAATGTTTAACTCCCCAGGATGCCGGGTCTCAGGGCTTGGAAGGCCCGGCCCGGACGGGGGCAGGGGGCAGGGGGAGGGGGCCAGTGCTTCCCCGAGTGTGGGGATCGTCCGCAGCAAGGAAGGTACAGGTGGGATACGAGGAGGGACTTCCCGCAGGGAGCGCGGCCCCAGGGTGGGCTGGCCGGGGTGTGAGTACTGGCTTCTCCCACCGCAGCTGAGAGGAGGCCTCGGGTGGGATGTCCAGCCCCTCGGGCCCCTCGGTGGTTTCCGGCTGCCTTGGGCCTGGGGTGCGGCCCCCTCATTCGTACTTGCTGGCTGCCCGAGGGGCTGGCCTCGGTCTCCCTGCTGGTGGGGAGGGCGGTGTAGGAGCTGGGTTGCGGGGCCACCCAGTGTGGGCTCAGGAAGGGAAGGAATGCGACGGAGGCCGGGTGTGGCCAGTTGTGGGTTTTTCTTGGGGCCCAGATCGACGGGAGCCGAGACGGAGGCCCCTCTCTCTTGGCCCCCACCACACACACTAGGACCTTTCTTCAGTGCGCGGCTGTGGAGCCCGAGGCCAAGGACACTCTCTGGAAATCTGAATTCCATGCGCTCTTGGCACAGGGCGGCTTCCTGCTTGGGGAAGGTGCGCGTGTGCGCGCGTGTGCACACGCAGCCTTGGGGGCCGGCGGCGGGAGAGGCACGTGGGCGGGGGGCTGTTGGAGGGGACGAGGAAGGTGACCCCCATGTTTCCCAGCCCCGGGTGGCCCTTGCAGAGCCTGCCCCGGGGAGTCAAGGCAGATACCTGGAGGGGGTGAATCAGAAACGTGCAGGCCGTGTAGCCTTTTGAAATACGCTCCGGCTTCCCACGGTCACAGCTAAACACGGCTTGGAATTGGAAAGCCAGGACTTTTTGCAAAATAATTCAGAAAGTCTGCCGAACCTTAAACCTTCCCTGACGATTCCTTCTTTCTGAAGTTAACTCGTTAAAGTTGCTCCGATCCCAGCCTGGTGCTAGACCAGCTTCCTGGAAACCCTCGCCAACTGCTGGCCTTTGGAGAGCCTCGTCACCCTAATAGCTGTAGAAAGAAAAGAAAAGGAAAGAGAGAAAGAGAAAGAAAGAAAAAAAATCGCTCACTGGGCACCTTGGCTGCAGGGTCTGAAAAGTCCTTTGTGCTCGCCCCAGCTGCAGAGCTCTCCAGGCCTCACTTGTGGGGCCTGGAGCTGTTTCTCTTCGTTTCCTCTCCCAGTGGCGGGCGCTGGGCTGGCTTCTTCCCGCCCAGCGCCCCTGCCAGCAGCACGTCCCCCCACGCCCAAGTGGGGGACGGGGATGCCCAGGGCAGGGCCCCTGCGGAGGCCGGGTGGGGACATGTCCCCTGTGGGTCAGCAGCCTCATGGTCCCCTCCGGCCGCCTTGCCGAACGGGGGTCTGCGCCCCGCCGAGGGGCGCCCGGGGTGCGGGTGGGGGGCCCTCCAGGGTCAACACTGTGTCACTTCCCCAGAGGACGCAGGTTCCAAGTGGCGCCCCCGGAGGGAGGGCCGTTGCAGAAGCAGAGATCACTTGCTCCTCCCCGAAGCCGAGTGTCGGCAGGAGAGAAAAGGCAGGGTGCTGAGAGAGGGTCCGCGTCCCAGCTTTCTTCGTCTTCTTTTTTTTAAGTTTAAAATGTGACTGCGTTAGGAACTACCTCAGTGAACCCAGACGTGGGGTAGAACAACGGAAAACTACGTTGCGTCGTCGTCCTGGCTGCGGGGATCAGTCAGCGATCACCCGAAGATGGGAACCGCCACACGAGAACGCGCGTGTTTTTGAGCGGCACTCAGAATGGGCCGCATGCACATGCGCCGGCTCCTTGGAAGAACCGGGGCTCTCCCAGCCCCGCAGGGACACAGCCCACGGACATCTCATTTCCGCGGAGGGCACCCCTTCCCGTCGGAGTGGGGGTGGGCTCCCTGGGAGCCTGCCCGGGGTCTGCTCTCACTCTGCTTTCCGCTGTCAAAAACCTCTTTGTGCCGGAGTAGCCCCTGTTCCTCGGAGTGACATGAACCAGAGCCACAGCGGCGGACGGCCTCTCGCCAGGCGCCCCAGCCCCCGCGCAGGGCTGCCCGGTCCCGCCCGGCCGAGCGCCCGCACACCGTGCCCCGAGTTACCTCTCACGAGCGCACAACAAACACTAAGCCCATGAAAGCAGGCTTTACACACACAGGCTAAGCAAATTCAGAGCCCAGAAGGAGCTGCCGTGAAAACTCGAGCTGTCCCCACCCCAACCCGGAGCCCCAGGTGTCCTTCCCTAAAGGTTAGCACGGTCCTCGGTCCCCGGTCTGCTCCTCCACCGGCTCTGACAGGAGCGAGGGTGAGGCGCGGGCCACCTTTTCCCACGGGCAGCCATGCGGCGTGCGTGTCCATCCGCGGCTCCCCTGCTCAGGGCTGATTTGGGGGGCTGCCCGGACAAGCTGGACCCACACGGGATGGCACCCCAGAGAAGCACTTTCATCGAGTGTTCCATGTGGACACACACACGGGCGCACACGCACGTGCGGGACAGCCCTGCGCACTGGGGGCCCGAGTGCGGCTGCTTCGGGGGCCAGCTTCCAGGATCGGTGCATGTGCGCGGCCCGGCTCTTGGCCCACCGCCCCAGGCTGCCCCCGCGGGGGGCTGTGCTTGTGGTACAGAGCCCTCCGGTCTCTACGGCATTGGTTCCAATTCCAGTGAGCATGGGCGCCCCTCCTGCCCGAGAGGAGGCACACAGAGGGTGGGCTGGCAGGGCCGTCAGGGGGCTGACGAGTGGGCTGGGGGGGTTGGGCAGCGAGCTTTCTGACCTTGGGTGCGGATGCAGGGGTGGGCCGCTGAGTGAGGCCGGACTGAGGGCCACATGGCTTCAGTGCAGCTGCCCGGCCAGGGCCAGCAGGGACACACACAGTGACCCCAAGAGGACGGAGCCCCAGCCAGCCCGCCGAGCTGCGCCCCCTCACCACGGGCGTCGTGCTGCAGGGAGACCTTTCAGCGGTCCCCGAGCGAGCCCACCACTCATTTCGGGGTGAGCACGCGGCCCCAGCTTGCATGAGATGCCTGGATGCTGTGGAGACGGGTCTATATTAAGACATCGAGTGTGTCTCCCTTATTAGCAGCTGCACAGCATTCCACTGTCCCACGAGTACGGAACAAATCCCCTATTGATGGATGTATAGGGCAGCTAAAGACAGCCATTAACCATTCACATATTCACTAAGGAACTGCCCGATTATGAAATTAGTGCATCCCTCCCCACTGAACACTATTGTGTCTCCCCCCTGGGGTCATCCTGCTCTCGCTCTGTCGGCAGGGTCTCTTGCTAGGCTGTCCCTCACCAAACAAGGACGATACAAAATGAATCAATTATAGAGGAGAACTGTGGGTTTTGCCACCATGTGAGACTTCATGAAGTTAAGGGAAGTAAAACTGAAGACTCCATCAGAGAAGAGGCAGAGTTAAACCAGTTCCCCGTTGGAGAGAAAACCCAGGCCGGTCTGCCTACATGGGCAGCTCAGAGCAGAGCAAATGAAGGAGGAAACCAGAGGGCAGCCCCTGGGCCCAACGGCGAAACCCCCTTTCTACAAAAAACAAGCCTTTCCGTGCAAACACTGCCGAAGGCCAGGATGCGGTGAAAGGTTCCCCACGGTGGGGTCACGTGATGTATCACAACCGTGAGCCCAGAACTGTCTCCCCTCACTCTTCCTGAAACGGACAGGTCTCTGTGGTCACAATAGCTTCTCCTACGACAGTGTTATTTTCACAGCTAGTATCGTCAGTTTTCAAGGAAACGTCCCAGTCGGGTCCGTGCTTCATGAAACTTTGGTCCCGTTTTAAGTGGATTAACTTCCAAAAGTCCATTTTCTCCATTTTACATGTTTTCACAGGTCCTGCCAAGTGGTGGCTGTGCCTATGCCCATGAAAGCAGCCCCATGCGTCCTTGAGTCCGTGAAAGCGGCTCCCTGGGTCCTTGCACCTATGAAAGCGGCTCCATGTGCCTGTGAAAGAGGCCCTGTGCGTCCATGCGTCGGTGCATCCGTGAAAGCGGCTCCGTGCGCCTGTGAAAGAGGCCCCGTGCGTCCATGCGTCCGTGCGTCCGTGAAAGCGGCTCCGTGCGCCTGTGAAAGAGGCCCCGTGCACCCATGCGTCCATGCGTCCGTGAAAGCGGCTCCGTGTGCCTGTGAAAGAGGCCCTGTGCACCCATGCGTCCGTGCATCCGTGAAAGCGGCTCCGTGCGCCTGTGAAAGAGGCCCCGTGCGTCCATGCGTCCGTGCGTCTGTGAAAGCGGCTCCGTGTGCCTGTGAAAGAGGCCCCATGCGTCCATGCGTCCGTGCGTCTGTGAAAGCGGCTCCGTGCGCCTGTGAAAGAGGCCCTGTGCACCCATGCGTCCGTGCGTCCGTGAAAGCGGCTCCGTGTGCCTGTGAAAGAGGCCCTGTGCGTCCATGCGTCCGTGTGTCTGTGAAAGCAGCTCCGTACGCCTGTGAAAGAGGCCCCGTGCACCCATGCGTCCGTGCGTCCGTGAAAGCGGCTCCGTGCGCCTGTGAAAAAGGCACCGTGTGCCCATGTGTCTGTGAAAGCGGCTCCGTGCGCCTGTGAAAGAGGCCCCGTGCGTCCATGCGTCCGTGCGTCCGTGAAAGCGGCTCCGTG
>CM052815.1:488118-501048 GCA_028533885.1 Nasua narica | reverse complement strand
TCCGTGAAAGCGGCTCCGTGCGCCTGTGAAAAAGGCACCGTGTGCCCATGTGTCTGTGAAAGCGGCTCCGTGCGCCTGTGAAAGAGGCCCCGTGCGCCCGTGCGTCCGTGCGTCCGTGAAAGCGGCTCCATGAGCCTGTGAAAGAGGCCCCGTGCGTCCATGCGTCCGTGCGTCCGTGAAAGCGGCTCCGTGCACCTGTGAAAGAGGCCCCGTGCGTCCATGCGTCCGTGCGTCCGTGAAAGCGGCTCCGTGCGCCTGTGAAAGAGGCCCCGTGTGTCCGTGGACCTGAGAAAGTGGCCAAGTGCAGCCACGAACGTGGACACGGCCTCATTTGACTATGAAAGCAGCGCCCTGCGCCCACGACTGTGAACACAGCCCCATGTGCCCTGCGCCTGTGAAATCGATCCCATGCACCCGTGGCCGTGAGTGTGGCCCGGTGTGTCCTGCACCCCCACCAACACCGTCCCCCGCAGACCAGCGGTCCCAGCTTTTATTTCCACTCATCTGATGGATGGGAAATGCCCCACTGGAGTTGTGATATGCATTTAATATGAATGAGGGCTTTATCTCTTCAAATAACGGCATTTCTTTCAGTTTTATGTTCCATCTTCCTATACTCTCCTCTTTTTAAGGCCTCTTACTGATTTATAGAAAGCCAACGTGTGTCAAAAATGTCGTACCCCAATTTTTCGTTGGTCTTTTAGCTTCTATAATATTTTTCTGCTGGTGGGAATTTTAGATTTTGACATGAACTTTGGCAGTCTTTTGTGACTTGGGGTCGGTCCTAGTTGTACATTTTTTAAAAAGTCTTTGTTCTGAGATTGTTTTCATGGATTCTCCCGTTTTCTTCTGTCATTCCTATTTCACCTTTTTCTACACGTAATTAGTGCTTCTGGGTTTGGTGTAGGAAATCATTAAATGCAGCGTCTTCTATGCGTCTAATGGTTGTCCCAGCGCGAGTCATCCCAGTACAGTACCTTCTCTCTGCAGACTTCCCTGCTGCCTTGATCGCATCTCAAACCCTCCCATCATGCGTCTGCTTGTAGATGGCCTTCTGGACGGTGGGCCCGGGGAGAGGCCGGGCATGCTGGTCTGACTTGGGAATTTTGCGATGCACTTATCGGTGGGGCCGGGCCTCCCCCATTCCTCTTCCTGGAAAGCCACCGGGCACAGCCAACCATGGCACAGACTCAGATCAGAACGTTCTCCAGATGTAGACACGGGATTAGCTCTGGGGTTGACAAGATGCTGAGGGTTTGGGGCCAAGTCCTCGCCTGGGTAACTGGGAATGTCAGGGAGCTGGAGTGCGGGCTTCCTCCCGGGCTCACTCACACAGCAGAGTCTGGCCGCAGGGGGGTCGCGGATCCAACCCAGGGGCCTCCTCCCACCCACATATGATCCTATGTGCTCCAGGGCATCTTAGGGAACTTAGGAAAGTTCAGTGATTCAGCAGAGAGTAAGAGCTGAAAATAGGCCTAATTCAAGGAGAAAGCCGCAGTGAGAAAAGTCTAGAATGTGCAGCCTGCCTCACCCCCACACAGTGGCCAGAAGGAAAGCCCCGACCCCATCCAGCCCGCTGGCCGGGGCACTGTTACAACCGTGCAGGCCAGCAGGGCTCCGCGTCCCAACCTGGAGAGCACGAACTGTCTCCTTGTGCGGTCTGGGCTCCCTGACCTTGTCCTAACGACGCCAGCCCAGAGGAAGGCTGTGCCTGGTCCCCTGCCCCCCTGCCCGGCGTTGTCCTTTCCTGAGTCGGGAACAAAAGGTCACGCTTACAGGCAGATCTGGAGCCACAGCCCAAGTTCAAACCCCAACCGTGCCACGCGCTACTTGCTGGACCTTGAGTGAGTCCCTAGGCCAGGGTCTCAGTCTCCCCATTTGTAAAATGGGGGGGATGACAAGAAAGCGTGCCTTCCAGAGGGCTGCTGGGAGGATTGAAGGGACCCCCCCACCCCACCTTTAACGCTGGGTGCCCGCTGAGGCCGCCGGGGAGGGGGTCTGGACCAGGCAGCTCAGCTCCAGAAGGAAGCGCAGTGTGTGCTCAGGACCCCGTCTAGGACGAGGGGCACTGCATAAAACCCACCGCCTCTCTGGGCCCGGGGGTGTCAGGCTGCCGCCGGAGAGCTCCAGCTGATGCCTTTTCAGAATCTCGCAGGCTTTAGAATCGACGTATCTGATTTAAACAAAGCATACATACCCGTGTGGGGGGCCCTCTCCATTTTCTTGGTATTTTCTATGGACGCTGCGACCGATTTAGATGAACTTAGACTATATCTTTTTTACAAAAACAGCCTTTCTAGCCACGCACAAGTTTACCTGTGTGTTCAGAAGAGCCATAATGTCCCTTAATATCTTTCAGCCCTTTGTGTGGATTTTGTACACTTTAAAATTCATTATTGGGTATTTTTAGGACTGCTGACTTTTTTAATTAGATTTTTTATTTTGAGATAATAGCTGATTCACACGCGGTTGTAAGGGGTAACTGACGCCATGTGTCCTTTACCCACGTTCCCCCCAGTGACATCTCACAGACCACGGGCTCAGATCACCGGCAGGACACACACACTGACCCGGGGCCCTCCTGTCACCCCTCCTGCCACCGCACAGTCCCTCCTGCCACCCCTCCGAGCCATACGCACTCCCTCCCCCCCGCCGTGTCCCCGGCCCCCGGCAACCACCCAGCTGTCCTGCATTTCCAGTCTGTCCCAACGAGAACGCTCTGTAAACGGGACCGTGCGCCGAGGGACCCCCTAAAACGGGCACAACGCAGATCCCTGGCTACCCTCCCGGGCCGCCCGGCATCCGCGCGCATTCTCAGCACGGTGCTGCTCGGGCTTGGGTTTTCGGAGCCGATTCCCGAGCCAGGTGTTGGGTTCTCGTGGATGAGACAGGCGTGTGGCCGTCCGAGGGGCCCAGCCTCTGCTAGGGCAGCTCCGCACGACCCCGCCAGAATGGGATTATTGTAAACGAGCCGCTCAAGACAAAGTTCCTGTGAGAAATCGCTCTTGTTTTACTTTGTCCCCTTTGTGAAGCTCCTTCACGGAGGCCCGACTGAGTGACCGGGGCTGTACGTCGGTCACGTGACGGCAGGCGACATCGGGGAGCCGCTCCCCGCGCCCCCGGCATCCGCCGCCCGTTTGCCCCCAAAGCCCCCTCTTGCCATCTCTGTCAAGGGCATCGGTCCTTCAGAAGGGCTTCCCGCCAAAAAAAAAAAAGAAGGGCTTCCCGCCAAAGCTGTCCTCCCAGCAGCCCGTGGAGGACGCCGTGCAGGGCTGCTCGCCGGGGGCGCCCATCCCGCGGGGCTGACCGCCATGCAGGGGTGGGGAGACCCGCCAGCTCCCCGCCCTTCACTCCCCGCGGCCTGACGGCTCCGGGCCCTGCGCGTAACTGCTATCATGCTCTGTCCTCCCACATCCGGCTTATTTCGACGTCCTCCACACTCACCCACGTTGTCACAGATGGCAGGGTTTCCTTCTTGTGAGAAAGTTCTTGGACGACACTTCTAGTTCTGAATGCTGGCGGGACGCAGAAAGAAAGTGCTTTTATATCGTTGACGTTTGATGAAGAGCGGGATAGAAAGAAGCAAGGAAGCTCCCTGTGGGATAGAAGCGGGGGTTCAGGGACCCTGGAGGAGGGGCGGCGCGGCGCGGCCCGGGGGCCATCCTGTGGGGACTGAGGAGAGCCAGGACCCCCAGGACTTCCTGTCTCCCCACCAGCCCGTCCAGCTCTGCCTGCCTCTCTCCCTCCAGCTGTGCGACCCTCAGTCAAGCTCCCTGCTCCCCCCGTGGAGAGGATGGGCTCTTGGAGCTGGGGTGACTACAGACGAAGAGTGGGGGTCACCATGAAAGTTCGAGGAGAAGAGGTGGGATCAGCCAACCTTCCTGGCCTCAGGCTACCTTGATGAGAAGTGGGGCTTTGTAAAGACCCCCATCTGGTCCAGGCTGAGCCAACCTCTGAAGCCTGGAAGGAACTTGCCTTTCACGTCTCTGGACTATCCCCTGCTCACTGGCCGACCTTTACACACACACACACACACACACACACACACACACACACATTCAGCTAAGGACAAGGGGGCAGGTCTGGTCTGGAATTCCAGGGGGCCGACCAGGGCTGGTTCGTGCAGGACCTAGGCTCTCAGAGCTTCAAGAAGCTTCGAGAACATTCAGTGCAGCGTCCTGCAGGCGGAGGAGGAGGCTTCTCTTCTCCAGCCAGGAAGCGGTGCAGGAGCACCCCAGGCCCTATGCAGGCCCCAGGGGCCAGCAGGAGCTGGGCAGGGCCCGTACCTGCTCTCCCCGAGGGCCCGGTCTGTGCTCCCTGGGCAGCCAGGTGCTCCCAAGGAGGCCTGGCACTGCCGTTTGGGTGAAGGGAAAACACCAGCCCCGCACACACTTTGAGCTAAAGAATAATCTCCCAAGACTCAGAGGACTGTACTTCCCCTCACCCAGCCACTGTGCTAAGCGCTTTATAAACACGATTTCACTAATCTGCCCTTCGGGACAGCTTTTGACATGAGAATATTATCACTCTTGTTATATATAATCAACCTGAGGCTTGAAAGGTTAAGTCTAGGGCCCAGGGTCGCCAAGCTCGTGGTGCCCCTGGGCGGCAGATCTAATGAGGCCACGGGGGCCCCTCCAGTATTCTCCGGGGATCTCTGTGAGCAGAGCTCTCTCCTGCCTCTCTCGCCGTCCCCAGGCTGGGGAAGACTCACCCTCTGGGTCTCGGCTCTAAGGCCCCCACCACGGACGGGGCCGCGGGGAACCCCGTCCCCCGCCCCCCTTCCTAATGGGCAACTGCGTGTTTATTTGTGCTTGAGGGTTCACTGGCTGTCTCCGGCAAGTGCGAGGGGCCAGGGAAGGCAGAGGCAGACCTTTTGGCTCAGTGTTGTTATCTTCAGGCTTAACCCATGCGGCGCCCATCGTGGCCCCTCTGTGAATGTTTGATGAAGAAAAGAGGTGAATGTATAAGCGAGGGGGGGCCGCACCCGGCAGGTGGGGGCCGCGGGCGGCGCTGCCTCACCCACGGAGCCCGCGGCGGGTCCCAGAGCGGCGAGGAAGCCCCCGGACACTTTCCGGAGCCCCCCGCCCCGCCCTTCCTCCAGGGCTCCGGTCACAATCCACCGGCCGTGGCGGCTGGAGTCCAGAGTCGACCCAAGGTCTCTGATCACAGACCCTCCCTCCCAGGCCCCCTCGCTTCTGCCGCCAGTCTAGAAACGCAGGGAAATCAGACGCGCTAACGACCATGACCCTCTGGGGGCCTAGTGTGTGCAGGCTATTCTGGCTTTCACAGATCGGGAAACCGAGGCTTGGGGGACGGCGGAAGTTCCCGCAAGGATGGTGGGGGCAGCTGGGGCGGGGCTCGGGGGCTGCGTGCACAGAGCCCAGGAGTGTCCCTGCCAGCAGGCTGTGCTCGGATACCTTCCACGCCGGGCCATCCCAGCTCTGGCCTCCCGGGGATGGGGGGACGTCTGCCCCCGCCTCTTAATGGCAAGGCCTCCTCCTGGTAGCCCGAGAACCAGGGGCCTTAGACCCTCCCGTCCCCAGGATACTTCCCAGCAGCTCAGGAGTGTGGGGACGGACCCGCGTCAGGCGTGAGGCCGGCACCTGAGTAAAGGCCCCGGCCGAAGGCTCGGACACTGGGTGACGGAGCTGAAGGTCATGGGCGGAGGGACGGCCCCGGCCGTGGGCCTGAGGACACGCAGGCGGGTTTCAGTGTGCGAGAGGAGCCTTGGGGAGGCCAGGGTTTCCACGCCAGGTGCTAGGGCCCCTGCGCCGTGGCCGCGGTCTGCGAAGCCTGGTCCTGCCGCTGCGACGGGTCAAGAGGAAGCAGGAATCACGTTATGATTCCATCAAAGGTGGTTTTCCTATGAACACATGACTCATGAAAACACGGGGTTTAATTCTGAGTAGACACCTCGGGTGCTGAGGAGAAGCCGAGATTTATAATCCCGAGCAAGAATTAAAGAACTAAAAGCCCCTGAACATAGCCCGAGCCCGTGAACACTGCCTCGAAGCTCCGCTCCATCCAGCCCGCCGTTCATCTCCGCCGCTGGGAGCCTCTCTCGCCCGCCCAGGGGCCCGGGGACCCCCGCACCGACCCCCGGGGGCGAGCGCCTGGCCGGCCACCTGGACCCCGGGGCCACCGTGCAGGCTTGGCGCACACCCGCTTTGTGGGAGTCCTCGCCCCGGCCCCACACTCGGTGCCGCCTGTCTCTCCCAAATCAGAAACACAAAAGATGGCCAAAGGTACGCGCTCCACGGCCTTTCTCCTAGTCAGACAACGCGACGACTGTCTTTTCTTTCTTTCCACTTAGGAGCATTTCCCTGGCAACCCTGTCTCTCCTTCGTCAATACCAGCTAACTCCCTCCGTCCCCTTTATCAAGACATTGTTTAGAGCAAATAACTCATTAACTGGTCCAGCAACTCGGGAAGTCTTTCAGAGGGCTCTCAAGAGGGCCTTTCCCTGAGAACGGGGCGTGCCACCGGGCGGAGGACGAGCGGTGCCCACGGGGGCCGGCCGCCTCCGCCAGCAGACGGGCAGCTGCTCGCCGACTGCACCCACTGCCCTCTGGGTGCACCGAGTGGTGAACAAAAGGGCAGCCGCCGTGGCTGCAGTGACCTCCCCGGTTCTGTCCCTGTGTCTCCTGTGAGTGAGGTGGCCCAGCAGCGCAGGCAGGGGACCCGGGGCTGCGTGGGCTCCGTCCTCGCCGGCGCGTCAGCTCCCGGCAGCCTCCTCTTTCACTGGAAAACAGGCTCCTTTGGTAGACAGACCGTGCTCCAGAACGTTCTAGCTGACCTCCCTTCTCTTCCTCCGTTTCCACTGTTAGATGTTGGAAAAGCACTAGGTTTGCTTTCTTGGTGTCCCTGCGGTGACTCTGGCAGGGACAGACTCTGGTAGGGAGGCAAGTCCCGTGTCCGTGGCCCCGAAGCTGAGGCTGAGAGTTCCCAGGCAAAGAGGCCGGCCGGGCGGGCAGGGAGCAGGTGGCTGAGGGCCCAGGGGCAGTGCTGCTCTGGAAGGGGCACGGGAAAGGTCTGCCTCCCACCCTGCCCTGCGGGCTGCTCCGGTCGTGAGCTGGGCTGGGGTCTCCCCACAAGCCTCCTCCAGAGAGCTCCCCGGGGCGCGGATCTCCCGCCAGGGTGGACGGTGTTCCCGACGCACACAGGACGCGGGCTCCGCTCCGGCGGACGCGGGAGCGGAGCGGCTGCCGTTTATAAGGCCTGGTGCTTGTCGCCCACGACGTCCTCCCGTCTCTGCCTCACAGGTCCCCCCTCGCCGCCTCCTGGGACAGCCTGGACTGGTGTCGGCGGGTCCCCTGCACACAGACGTGCACCCCGAGCTTCCGAGAACCCCACGAGCCTCCCACCCCGTGGGCCCCGTGCAGGGGGGGACCCACACGAGGAACCAGAGCTTGTGGCTGTGCAGGGTGGGACGCGAGCCCTCACAGGCCCCGCAGGCCCCTCCGAGACTCTGGAGTCTCAGAGACCCCGTGTGGGCTTCAGGCCGTGGAGTCGGGGCGCGGGGGCTCGGGGCTGACTCGGGAGCAGGGCGGGCGGGTTCCTAGACGGCCTCCCTGTGCACCAGGGGCTCGGCCATCACCTGGGCGGGGGGAGCCCACGCAGTCCCTGTGGATAAGCCCCCCGAAGTCCTGAGTGCCCTGGCCAAGGCCTGCATGCTGTGGGCCTCGGTCCGCTCCCAGGAGAGTCGGGGTGGGGCTCGCTCTAGCCCCCCTTGGGCTCTGGAGGACAGCGGAGCAGAGAAGACTGCTGGGCCAGCCCCTAGCGGGTCTGAGTCGATGGTACAGTGTGGGCCTTCACCCCATCTCCGTCCCTCACTTCTGGGTTTTCTTGGTGTCACAGCTGAGAACACAGCTGTGCCCGCCCCTCCCGGATCCCTCGAGCTCCCGCTGGCTCCAGCCTGGCGACGTGACCCTCCTTGGGCCCTAGGACACACCCAACAGGTCCGCACCCCAGGAATGCTGTTAGCCGGGGAGGCCGGACCCCAGACCCTAGCGCTCCAGGCCTGGCCGGGCAGGAACGTGCTCACTTAGGCCTAGCCGGGCGTCACCCCGGCCCCGCCCAAGAGACCCAGATCCCGAGGCCCGGGGCCCCTGCCTGCCAAGTTTCCGTGACTGTTCGGAGACGCGTCCCAGCACCCGACTCCCCCGCCGGCCCCGGGGTAGCCCTCCTAGAGAAACAGCAGCTCCCAGCGCCGGGCCGGTTGCCGTGAGGACAGCTGCCGTAACCAGATCGGGAGCCCGGCTGCCGCACTTCCCACACGGGCACGTCTGCTCTCGGGCTGAGCTCTGGGCCACGTAGGGCCCGGCTGCTGGACCAGGCACAGGTCCCCACCTGGACGGCAGACCTGGATCTGCCCGGGGGCGTTTCAGTCAGCCCCGGGGTGAGCGCGGGGCTGGTACCCTGTGGCCGCAAAGCCGTGTCTCCTCGACCCACCCTCGCCGAACAGCCAAGGGTCTCAGGTGCGCGGCCCCCCGCCCCGTGGCCGGCCTACAGGCCAACCCAGCTCCACGAGAGTCTCTGTGACACCCGGCGGGCCCGGTTCTCCTCCTGGGGACGCCTTGCTGCTCGCTGGGGCAGGGGCTGGAGCTCGGGGCGGGGACCTGGCAGTCTCAACCCCAGGAGGAGAGGGATCCCAGGAAGTGACCCTGGTATCCTGAACAGGGCACGTGAAGGAGACACGAGTCCACAATGGCCCCTGGAGCCATCCGAGCCTGGCCTGGCCCACCACATGCGGGGTCCGCGGGAGCGCTGGGCTCCCTGATGGCCGTGGAACGAGGGCCAGACGGCCCGGTCTCTGCGGGAGGCTCTGCTCAGCGCACACTCCGCAAGGCCCAGCTGCCCGGGCCGTGTCCCTGCCCACCCTGGGGCTGTCCCGGGAACCAGCTCCCAGAGCCCCAGGTGGCTCTCGCACGCCGCTGACCCCGCAGCCAGCCCGGCCTGGGGAGACTGGGGACAGGGGTCTCCCGGCGTCCCCGGCCCGGCCATGCTCCCCAGCCACCCGGCCGGCCGCCCCCCCAGGAGGCTCCCGTCCACACCCTGGTTCCTGAGGAGTCTCAAAGGCCAGAGTCGGGGTGCCCTGCGGACATCCTGATGGGGTGGAAAATCCCCGGCAGTGGGGCCCTGGGCTGGGCTAGGGCACGGGGCTTCTCCCGCCGGCTGGGGTCAGCCAGGCCGCCACTTCCTGCTTCCCTTTGATGTCCCCTGTGTGCGGGCAGGGTCGGCACCCGTCTGCGGGCGGGCACACTCACTCGCCTGCGACGACGAGTCTGTGCTGCTGGGGCCTGGGTATGCTGGGGTCAGGCAGAGGACCCAGCGGGGCTGAGGAGGGGGGCTGATGGAAAAACCCCAGCCTTGGCAGAGCGCTCCGGAGGGAGACGGAGGGTCAGAGCGCCCGTTCCCTTCCACAGGGCCCTCCGCCCGGCCGGTCTGATGGGGAGGGAGGCGCCACCATGAGCTTCTGTCTAGGTGGGGAAAACGGAGGCCTCTGAACAGTCCCAGCATGCCATTTGCAGAGACACCTGGGGGCCTGAGAGGCAGGGGACCTTCTGTGGGATTGTGACCAGCGGTCATCCCTCCTGCCCTGCACAGTGCTCGACGGCCTGGGGGCGGGGTGGTCTGGCCCCCACCTGCCCGCGCGCGTAGGCCTTTGAGACCCTGAGAAGGGAAAGCCGAGAGATGCGGGTGACTGGGAAGACCCTCCGAGGACCCTCCCCTTTTAACATTCAAACCCGCTGAGCCCGCTGCCTTTGAGGTCGGTCCCTGGGGATTCCTACCAGCCCCTGCACAGATCATCTCCCACCCGACCCCAGACTCAGTGCCGCTCTTGGGGTGCCCCCTGCCCCCAACTTGAGGCCTTTTTTGGTGGCCTTGGGAAGAGGGCCCGGAGGGGGTAGGAGAAGCCCCAGCAGGGGAAATGGGGACAGTGGAGGAGGGGCGCCCTGCCTGCTAGCACGCAGGCCCCCAGAGACCCCTGCCTTCTCCTCGGCCGCCCACCCTAGAGATGCAAGGTGTCTCGAGAGCCCCCCTCTTTCCCCAGCCCCGGCACCTCGTCCCCCTGGGTTCCACGTCCGTCCCCAACGGCACCCCCTCGCCTGGCCTGCCAGTCTAGGGGCTCACAGAGGCGCCCACCGACGCCCCCACATCCCGGCACGGGGTTGGCACAGGAGGGACAGGATGAACGAAGGACCGGACACTCCAGTGGAGATCTGTCAGTGGGAAATCTCCGGATGCGCAAACGTGCACACATCTCAGGAACAACACAAGCCAACAAGTGGCTCCCAGCCCTGGGGCGGGAGAGGGAGGGCAGCCGGGCAAGTGGCCGGCTAGGGCGGGCGGTGCCGGCTGGGTGGCTGCTGGGGACAGCTGCCCTCCGCACCTGGACCGGGCCTGGCGCACTTGTTGACGGGAAGCCGGGGGGCGGGGGTGGCATCTGGCTCCCTTGCAGCTCGGGCAGGAAGAGAAGGGTGCCTTCTCGGGGCGGGACTTGGCCCTCCCAGGGGTCCTGCCGGGCTTTTGGCCCCCCTCTTGGCTCCCGGCCACGCACGTACAGAGCGGGCCTCTTGGACTCCTGGGCCGCCTTCCCCGCGACACCGACAGAGAAGGGCCATGGCGGCGCCTGTGGACGGGCTGCGTGGGTCGGCCCTGCCTCGCCTCCCCTGCCCGGTTCTGTGGCAGAATGGAAGGTTCCATGGTGTCTGTGTCTTCCGAGATCAGGACAGGGGGCCTGACGAGAGCCCTGTAACTGCCCCTGCGCATGAGAGGACTTGGGGGCCTGGTCTCCACGGAAAGCAGAAACCCCGCTAACTTCTGCGTGTCAGGGCCCTGTGGCCTCAGGTGGGACGCTCGGCCAGGCTGCACCTCCCTCCCCGTGGGGCTGTCACGAAGGCTCTCTGAAGTCAAACGTGAGGACGAGTCACACGGGGCAGCGGAGGCACGCTGCTGGGCGGGCTGGCTGGCCTGTGGCATCCCCAAACCCGTCTCGCTCTCTTGAGACATCCCAGGGCCAGGAGTGGGACAGCGTGAGAGCAGAGGCCAGGTCCTGGGACCTGGGAATGGCCACGGGGCCCCTCTGCTGCAGTGGCTGGAGTTGGAACAAGAAGTGACGAGAGGGGACAGACCCCAGGCCCCGTATGGAGGAGGGGGCACGGGCTGCGTGTCAGGACTGTGGGCGCGCGGGGGCCAGCGGTTCGAATGCCTGAGTGGTTGAGGACGGGGTGTGTGCCCCAGAGCCCCCAGGCCTGGGGCCATCGTGTGGCCCCCTGGCGGGACCCCCCCCCCCCCCGCCACTGCCCCGAGCTGGTGCCGGAGGGCCAAAGAGTGGGAGGCATGGCTCCAGGGGCTGGGGGGTCGGTCCAGCTCCTTTCAGCCAGTCCTGAAGGTGCATTCGGGAGCTGGAGCTGGCCAGGTGTGGCCGGAGGGGAGAAGCTCCGGGGAGAACGAGCCGCCGAGGGAGGGAACGGGGGCCTTTGTTCTCGAGGCGCACGGATTCCTGGCGACACCGGGGGTGGGGGCTGTGCAGAGTCCCTCGCAGGGCCTTCTGGGAGGGGCGCTCAGAGCTCAGCTGTGTTTAAAAATTAGCAAGCGGGGGAGTTCCAGGTTCTGCACTTAACCCCTTTTGAGCCTCGGAGGCCCGCGTGAGCGGCAGGGCCGCCGCCGCCCCCGTCAGCAGCCGGCCCGCTGGGTCTCTGGGTCCCGGCCGTGGGGCCGAGAAGCTGCTGGCAAGTGCTGTGTGCGTGGGGTCCGCGAGGCGCCCTGCCCCCGCCACAGCTCCAAGTTGACAGGCTGTTTTCTCGTGGCGGCCGAGTCAAGGCCATTTCTCAGCTTGCTGGCTTTCTGCGAAGACGGGGGGGATTTTCCACCTCGTGAGGCTCTGAAAGAGCTCGGTAAGGGCGAGGCCGCCCCGCGGGAGCCCACCAGGCTTCCTCCTGCACGTGCTGTGGGGACAGCCTCTCCGCGCCACGGTTTCCAGAGAACGACAGGCAGAGACCAGGGCGTCTGTCCCTGGCAGCCGTGGCCAGCACACCCCGGGGGGCCAGGTGTAGGTCAGCGGCCCTCGATGGCCCAAAGTCAGAGAAGCGGGAGCGACGGTCCCAGGGCCATGACCCCAAGGCAGGTGACTGATGCTGTCCTTCCCGGGCTGTGTCCTCCTTCGCAGGCCACCCCTCCAGGCGGGGCCCCGAATACAGAGCCCCTCAGGCCCCACCTAGGGCTGGTTTCTCTCTCTCTCGAGGATGATCCAGAGCAGCTCCCCCAGCACCTGCGGCTTCTCGCACCATCCGTGGATCCCGGTTCCCCGAATGTCTCTCCGGCTCTGCTCCCCACACCCCAGACCCGCATTCCCACCACCGGCCCCGCTGCTCTCGTCCACACTGCCAGGGCACCTCCCCACGTGTGCGCCGGAGCCCCCCCGTCCCTGATGGCACGTCCCCGGCCCCACGTCCCCTCCGGGCTGCCCACGTCAGCCCCTTACCCTGCCAGGCCGGCTTCGCCCCTCAGGGTCACCGCGAGCTTTCCGCTGCTCTGCCTCCCCTCTGCCCCCGTCACTGGGCACAGCAGCTGCTGTCACCTTCAGTCCTTGTCCACTCTGTGGAAGGAGATCCTTCCAGAAGGCGGATCCGACGGGGGCCCAAGGGGGTCCCTCCCGGAGTGGGTCCTCTCCGCCTCTCTGGTCTGGCCCCTGCCCACGGCTGAGCTTCTCCTCCGCAGCCTCCTTCCGCCCCTTCGGCTCGTGGGCTTCCTCCACCAGAGGGCCCTTCGCCAGCAGCCCTTGTCCTGTCCCCCGCTCCCCAGCTTCCCCAAGGGACTCCTAGGGTCCCAGACGGACTCCGGGTGCAGACCCTGTTCGAGGTGGTTCTACCCCCAGAGCACACTCCTCGAGGTGCAGGAAGACACGTTCTCACGCTCGCTTGG
>CM052815.1:465825-480055 GCA_028533885.1 Nasua narica | reverse complement strand
CCATCCACCCATCCACCCCTCCATCCACCCATCCACCCACCCATCCAACCACCCACCCACCCATCCACCCATCCATCCACCCACCCATCCGCCCGTCCATCCGCCCGCCCATCCTCCCGTCCATCCGCCCGCCCATCCAACCATCCATCCTCCCCACTCATCTTCTGAGCTCCTCCTGGGTGTCAGGCACTGTCATAAACACTGACAATCTATAGCGAACAGCCGTCAGGAAGTCTGTCCTCATAAGAGTCTCACTCTACTGAGGTTTTGTGCACATCTAGGGCAAGTTAGACCTTCTGTGAACTTTCAGTATTTTCTCAGACCCTCACTCTCCCCCAAGCAGGATTGACTTCAAGGGAAGAGGGGGAAAGCTAGAGCCAGCCAAGCAAGCAGCCATCCCCACACCCAAAACAAGCAATGAGACCATTCATCTCAACTGCTACTGCCTGAAATATGTGTCTACAGAAAGAACCAGGAATTTCTCCAAGGGTGACTGAGTCCGTTTTTTCTTTGTGGTTCAGCCTGGAGGAAAAAGGGGAAATGGTGTTGTCTTTTCACACGTCCACAGCTTGCTTTCTGACCTGCGAGAGCAGTGCCAGACTGGCCGTCCCTCTGTGCCCCGACCAGCCCAGGGGAAGGCTGTAGGGTGAGCCTAGGTCGATACCTTTGACAGAGGCCCCACCACCTTCCTACCGCCTTTGCCTGCCCAGCCTTCCTCTCCCTCCTCCCAAGGGACCCCTGGTCCCTCTGCCCTGGCAGAGAGTGGCAGGGAGGGACTGGAGTCCTGGCCCACACTGTAGCACCCTGGGTTTCCTGCCTGGAAGGGAGAAGGGTTGCAGCCGGCCTCACGGAGACTAGAACAGGAGGGACGGCGGGCCACGCAGGGGTAAAACAGGAGGCCGAACGCAGCCTCGACCACTGCCCTGGTTCCCGCTGCTGTAAGCCAGTGGAGTGAGGCTCCAACCTCTGCCTCTCTGGCCTCCCGCAGCCCTCGGTGGGGGAGTCCCTTCTCCTGCGCCCCTCGGTGGAAGGCGGAGCCCCTTCCCCGCACCCCCTGCCAGGGATGGCAGGGGAGTGGCAGCCCCAGACCCGCAGAGGGAGTTCACAGGTTTCCTGCCTCGGTGGGATTTATATTCCAACAGACAAGACAGACGGCACATTTTCCAGGTGCTCTGGACAGTCTTTGTCAGAGCCACTGACCCCCGGGTGATTCTTGGGAGCCGCATCTCTTTCCAAGAGCTGACCCCTCTGGTCTTTACTTGTGAATGGGAGCTGTTCGCCAACTTTTTGTTCGGGTTCTGTTTGCCTTCCAAGGCCATTGAGTATGGGTTTAAAAGCCACTGAAAGCCAGTCTGCCTAAAACAGTGGTCCCCCTTCTGGAGTAACAGTGTGGATTGGGATGTCACCTTGAAAACTGATTTCTTTCTTTTTTTTTTTTTTTTTAATTGTGAAAATGGTGTCGACCTGCTCTGAACAGAATTTGGGTCCCAGTCGTGTGGTTGGGTGAGGGTGCGTCCCCCGAGCGGCCGGTGCCTTTGTGTTTCCTCGTGGCTGCGCTTGCCCCTCGGAGCCCTCCAAGCTCGGAGCCTGAGGTCCTACACATGTGGGTTTTCTCCCAACGGACCCTCGCGGTGAAAGTGCACGGACACGGCTCCGCGCCTGCGGGACCGTCTCCCCGGGGCCTCGCTTCGAGTCGGGCCGAGGCGGCTGCGCCGTGGACTCTGACACAGCGGTCAGGGAGGACGCTCGGAGTCACGGGCAGGCCCGTCCTCAGCCCTCAGCCCTCGCTGCGCACGGGGCGCTGTCAATCAGCTAGCGCCGCCCGCGGGCCCCAGCGCACCTGTCATGTGCCCACACCTCCCCCCCTCTAGTCCTTTGGGGGAGACACAGGAAAACATTCTGAGACTGAGAGGGGTTTGTTGTCTCGTCAGGAGACAAGAGACATGTGGGAATTGGCTGGAGAAGCATGTGAGGCTGGGCGGACCCCAGGCCAGCCTGGGGGAGACAGGGGGCTGCCAGGCGTGCTGGGAGGGGGGCCAGGAGCTGGCTTGGGCACATCAGAATTCAGGAGGGGGGTCGCGGGCACAGCCAGCTCCCGCCTAAGTGGGGCTGGGGTCGCTCCTGCACCCGGGCCAGCCTGGGGGCTCTCCAGTCCCGGAAAGCCCAGGACGTGGCTGGGGACGGCAGGGCGGGGGAGCAGGGCACGGAGCCCGGCACCTGGCGGCCCCCACCTCAGCTTCTCCTGTGACAGCGGGCATCTGGTTCGTCTCCGCCGTACGTGGTGGGGGCCCACCTAACGTTCCTTGCGCTCCCTCCAGCACTAATATTCGGGGTTCAAAAGGTCTCCTCGCAGGCCCCTGCCCCCGAGTGCACGCACGCATACACGCACGCACAGCTGAAGAGAATTAGGGTCGAAACGTCCACTCGGCTCTTCTCTTGACTCCGAGGTATTTGGGATGGGGTGGGGGATTAGGAGAGGAAGTCGCTGAGCTAATTCTCCTGCGTTTGCCAACACAGAAGTGCAGATGGGGCCCAGAGCCCCGGGTGTCCAGGCGGGGTGGGGAACACCAGCTCTCCTCCCGCAGGGCAAGGCCGGAGGGAAGGACTGGGCGGAAGCCCCTCACCCAAGTGATGGGACGTGGCAGGCCCCGGGCCAGCGCTCCCCTGGGCCGCGGTTCGCCCCCACTCCCCCCAGCCGCGCTCCCACCCCCCGGTCGAAGGGCGGAACCGTCTTCAGGCTCAGCCAGGTTCCCAGAGAGCTGCTTCCCGCTGAAGCAGAGAGGCCCAGGGCCACGTGGCCGCCTCGGCCCCCTCTTCCCAGGAAAGGTCCTCGCCCTGAGCTGCTCTCGGAGGTGGACTGGGACATGGAGGGGGCCGAGGGGCCCCGGGCACCCCTGAGTGACCGATGCGGCTGCTGGGAAGCCAGCTCCTCGGGTCAGCCCGTGCTGTGAAAGCCAGTGTCCACGTCCCCAGAGCCAGCGGCCTGCCCACACAAGCGCACACGCTTGCACTCACGTCACTGCAGCTGTCCTGGGTGGGGTCCCTGTGACCCCCGTGGCCACTCAGAGGCCTCTTCGCTGGCCGAAATGCTCTGCGGACCCCACTCCCCACGTCCTCATTCCAGAATCTTCCTCCTGCCGCGGCCTCCGTGTGCCTCGTGCACCCGCCTGGGCCTCCCCGCTCCCCTGACGGCTCTGGCCTGCTGGCCTGTGAGGACACTCGCTCTCACTCAGCCTGACACCCGCACCCCACCTTCCCGCCCCCCAGATCTGCCTCGTACCCACAGGCGGCACGCCCTGCCCCCGCGCCCAAAGCTCTCCCCCGCCGGTCTCCATGCCCTGTGCCCCCCGTGCTGGGGCGTCTCACCCCCCGGGAGGAGGAGCAGGCTCCGGGCCACTCTGGGCTTCGCCGGCCATGGCGAGAGGAGGTGCCAGGGTGCGTCTCTGGGAGGTTTGGGGAGAGTGAGCGTCAGCTCTCCCTTCCAGAAACAGCACTCAGGCAGCTGAATGGAGAGAGCACTGGGGTGCAGGGGTGGGAGGGGGGAGGCGAGGAGGTCTTGCCTTGTGGGGAGACCGGCTGCCACCTTGTGAGAGAGGCAGGAGGGTGGAGAAGGCGCCTGTGGAGAAGCGAGGGCCGCCAGGCGGGGCTCCCGCTGGAGGTGGCTCTGGCGGGACCCTGTAGCTGAGGGACAAGGAGGGCTTCAGGCAGCCCCTGGGAGGGTGTGGAAGGAAGCTGAAGGCTCAGGGGTGGGGGGACACGCTGGGTCTTAAGAACCCTATGTAGGAGGTCAGCACCCACCCCTCTGTCCCACTCTGACGCCAGCAGCACGGCTCTGGGGCCCAGTCACCCCTTGGGCGTGGCTTCTCCCGGTGCCTTTCCCGTCTTAGCGTCTGGGGCCCAGGGCGGGACACGGCCCAGAGCGTCACATGCGACCGCCGCCGGTCCTGTTTCCATGACAAGCTTTGGGCCCCACGGGACCCCTTCTCCCAGAGCAGCACGGGAGGGGCGGATGGTGGGGAGGGCCGTTAGACACCAGGTCGGCCCCGGCTGTCCCCACAGGCAGATTTGCTCTCCCGCGTCAGGGTCGGCAGGAGCGCGAGGCCCGACGGGTGGGGGGTCTCGGACCCGGGCGCTCCCCGTGAGTGGCAGCGTGGGGTGTGGGCCGCTTCCCATCGAGAGGGCAGCTGTGCTGTGTATGTGTGTGTGTCGGCCTTGCACAGCCAAGCCTTGATTAGCCAAGCCCGGTTCTCCCAGAGCCCCGGCTTCGATGCGGGTTAGCTTAGCAGCTGTCTCCCGAGCACCTGCTTGGGGCCTGGTTGAGTGCCAGGCGTGGGGGTGGGGAAGCAGAGGGAGCTGGGCCCTGCCAGACCCTTCGCCCAAGAGTCTTTTCTACCGTCACCTTCCAGGGGCAATTCCTTCCCTCCGCGCAGCCCCCCAGGGCATGCCCGTCCCCCACTTCCTGCCAGGGCGGCCCTTGGCACAGCCGCCCCCCGGCTACAACCTTGCCAGCTCTCGGGGAGGGATGGGTCCGGGCCTTTGAGGACATTGGCACTGCCCGGCTCCACCCGGAGAGAATGTCGATTATCTCTGAAGTTCTGGGAAGCCCGCTGATGGGAGGCTCCCTCCCGGGTCCCCTGGGGACTGTTGTTTTTTCCCTGTCAGGGGGCCCGACTCCGAGATTTAGGGTTTGTACGGGGCGGAGAACCTGCATGGCCTCGGCCCTGTGCCTGTCGAGGGCAAGGCTACTCGGGGAGCCCGCAGCTCGGGGGGCGGTCGGCACAGACCGGCTGGCCCTGAGAGGCCGTGGGGAACCGAAGGAGGACGCTCGGGTTGGGCCAGGAGGCTTGGAGGGTGGGTGGGATTCGGACAAAAGAGACAAGAATGAGGAGGAAGGGCCCGCCGTCTGGGGTGCCATGTGGTTTGCAGGTCGTTCCGTGAGGCCTCTGAGACGCCTTCCTTCAAAACATGGAGCTTAATTCCCTCCCCTTGTTTTTTTTTTTTTTTTTGGACTTAGTGATTTGCTTCTGATAAACAGACTATGGGGGCAGCATCCGAGAGCACCTCCCAAAACCAGGTCGTAAAGGGCATCGGAGCTGCCTCCTTGCCCGCCCTGCCGGGATCCCTGCCTCGGGGAGACGCCAGCCGCCATGGTGTGCCCAAGCAGCGGTGGAGAGAAGTGGAGGCCTCCCACCCATGGCCTCATGAGCCCGCCAGCGTGGTGCGGGGTCCTCGGGCCCAGCGAAGCCGTCCAGTGGCCACAGTCCTGGCCAACATCCCGAGGGCCCCTGAGCAGACCCCCCCAAGAAACCACGCGAGACAATAAACAGCTGTTGCCTGAAGCTGTCCTGGGTGGGGTCTCTGTGACCCCCGTGTCTGTGTCGCAGCGGCCACTCGCTGATTTGGCCGCCTGGGCCGGGTTCCATGGGGGCCCCGGCAAGGGCAGCAAAGAGGGCCGGGCCCGCCTGTCCGTGTGGCCAGCGGTGGTGGCATCTGGACACGGGGAGAGTGCCGTGCGCAGCCTTGCTTCTGCTTTCTCGGGACTTGGGTCCCGTCCTCCGGGCCAGCGGCCGCGCACCCGGGGCGCCTGTGAGAGCACTTTGCGACTCAGGCAGCAAGAAGCTGCTGGGGTTTGAGCCGGGATGGGCGGGGGGCCCTGTGACAGAGAGGCCGGTAGCTAGAATGTCACCTGGCGCCTGTAACCGGTGGCCCCCGACTCCCCCTGATCCAGTTCCCCAGCACGTGGGCCGGACGAAGGGAGTGGGCTGCCGACCTCTCCTCAGGCTGCCGGCCGGCGGCCCCGCACACCAGGAAGCCTCCCGGGCATCGGGGTAGGGGATCCGTCGCCACAGTGCCTCCTTGTCTGTGTCTGAGCGGGTGCCCACGGGTCCGTTGCCCAGTCCGCCTCAGAGGGCACGCAGCCGGGGCAGGCGGGCACCCTCACGGGAGTGGCAACTCTCCCTTCCCGCCTCCTTTCCAGCACCCCGCCCTCGGGACCTGGCAGTGGCTAGCCAGTTCCCGTCCCTCAGGGACCGGCGGCCCGTGGGCCTGCGGACAGACCTCGACCGTCTTCGTCCTGGCCCGGCACGGGTAGCTCCTCCACGACGAGGGCCTCGGCAGCTGGCTCCGTCCCCGTCAGTTTTCTGTGCCTGGGCTCGTGGGTGAGCCCCCACCCCCGCCAGGTTAGCCACGGTGACGGGGAGCAGGCCTGTCAGGGTGATGGCAGGAGGCCCTGTGTGGGTAGACAGTGGCCCCGGGGACACCAAAGGGGGAGGCCTGGCCTGTGTCACTTAAGCAACAGTGCACGGTGACCGCTGCGTCACACTCAGTCCAAGCAAGGACTTCGTGACGGCCTGCATGGTGAAGGGACCCTGGGGTGCGGCAGGGTCAGGGACAGGTAGGTATGACTGCTGGGCACTGCTCTTGGGCGTCTTAGGACCAGGCTCCGTCTGCTGTCCTTCCCTTTCCGCCACGCGGCCTCGTGGCCCTTCGACCTGCTTGGGCAGCGCTGTCCCAGGCGCGGTGCTCAGGGCGCATGAGGGCGCACCCTTGCCGTGCTCCCCGGTGCCGACCCCACGCGCGCGACCCCGTCTTCCCGGCAGCTCCTCTGGGTGCCCAGCATGGGAGGGGCCAACTCCCAATCTCCCCCCCCCCGCAGGTGCCAGGCCCCCCAGGGCTGAGCCCCTGCCCCCCAAGACACCCCTAGCAGAAATCCCCTGCTCGGTAGTTGCTCCATTTGAACACAGTTCTCTTCACGGACCTGGGGGTGACCTCAGAGCGTCTCCTCGTCAGGGAGAGGACATACTCCCGGGCCCGAGCTCACTCAGCAGCCACAAATCAGGCTGGCCTTGAACACATCTCAGCAGAATCTCTTCCTTCCTGGGTCTGCAGCCCGACCCCTGACCCCCAGCCTGGCCAAGCAGAATGGGCAAGGCAGTGAGTCCGGGTTTGGGTGAGGGGTCGTGGCCGGTGTTCCTGATCTGTCCCCAACTCCTCCCCAAAGCCCTGGGTGGTGGGCCACGGAGTCAGCGTCGGCCCAGGCGGCGCCCCCCAAGGGGGCCAGTTGGGAGGCCTCTGGGGGAGCACCGGGCGGCCAGCAGCCCGGAGCCTCAGCCCTCCACGTCGGTCAGCACACAGGAGGTGAGGGCTTTGTGCAGCCCGAGCTCCGAGGAGACGGGTCCCGTCTCGGGCGGGGGGCTCGGTCTCCCGCACCCTGCGCCCTCCCCAGGCCCACGGCGGGGCCGCCGTCCTCCTGGGGACCTGTCGATGGCTGCAAACGCTTTGCAGATGTGACACGTTCGGAGCCCGGCAACAGGGGCGGCTCCAGCTGCCGGGGAACGTGGTTGGACTTACGTTCGCAGTAAAGCACCCCGTCACCTTTCTCTGCTCGGAGTGTAATCTTTTTTTGGAAGCCTTGCTGGAAAATCTGAATCTTGTGAGCCATCAGCTGTTTATAATCAGAGAAGCATATGTTTAAAAGAGCTGAGGGGCCTTATAAACTCCGTGTGCAAATTACCTTTGGGGCTCCCTGCCCCACCCCCCCCACGGCTGCCATCCCCGGTGAGGGGCTCGATGCGCGGCGCAGAACACGCCGTAACCCCGTGGTGGCATGGGGTCTGTTTAGCTTTAGTCACGTCGGCTTGGCCCCGGAGCGTGGGAGCCTCCCTCTCGGCAGCGCGGCCTCCGGCCCCCCCGCCCCCGCCCTCCCCCCGCCCCAGCTGCACAGGACTCCTTGCTCTCCCTGTTCCCGGGCCTTCACCATGAGGAACGTCCAACCTGGGGGCCGTGCAGCAGGCCGTGGGCCGGAGCTTGGCCCTCTGGGCCAGCGGGGGCCTCCCGGGCCCCACACCCAGGGGCCGCTCAGAGTCGATGGAAGGGAGGGCGGGGGGCCGCCTGCGGGCCCGCTGGCTTGTTTGCTTGGTGTTTTTCATTTTTGTTTCTGCACTAGCTTTTCTCGGCTGTCCCTCACATACCATACAATTCACCCATTGAAAATGTGCGATTCGATGGTTTCTCGGATATTCAGAGTTCTGCAACCATCAGCACTGGACCGTTCTGGAGTGTTTTCGGCGCCCCTAAAAGAAACCCCATCCCCAGGAGCTACAGCTCCCCACCCCCACCCCACTCCCACATCCCAAGCCCAAGCGGCCACAGACCTGTTTTCCACCTGTATGGGTCTGCGTGTTCTAGATGTTTCGTAGCGAATCGGACGCCACGTGGCCTTTTGGGATAGCTTCTTCATGTGTCTCGACGTCCTCCGGTCCTTCCTTCCACAGCAGGTGACAAGGCTCCTCGGCCCTTGACGGCCAGGCAGTATTCCGTGGTGTGGCTGGAGCCCACTTTGTGGGTCCCTGCATCCGTGGATGGGTATCCGGGCTGTTTCCACTCTGCGGCTATTATCAGAAATGTTGCCGTGAACGTGAGGGTGCGAGGTTTTTATGAGCATGTACTTCCGCTCATCCTGGGTCTGCCCCAAGTTGCCGAGTTGGTGGTTCGTAGGAGAGCTTGACGTTCAGAGGCCTAAGGAACCACCCGATGACTTCCCGCCGTGGCTGCGCCCTCTTACCCTCCCGCCAGCATCACAGGAAAGCTCCCATCTCCCCCCGCCCCCGCCTCGCCGACACCTGTGACCGTGGGTCAGGTTCACGTAGGGTGTGCGAGCCCGTGTGAAGCAATATCTCAGGGTGTTGACTGGTAGTTCCCTGGTGGCCAGTGATGTTGACCATCTTCTCACGTGCTCCTTGGCCATCTGTATCTCTCCTTTATGGAATGTCTATGTAGATCCCTTCCCCAACTTTTACTGGTCCCCCTGTTATTGGCTAACTAGAGTTCTTTCTGTGTTCTAGACACAAGTTTCTTATAAGATATATTCCCCCCATTTTGTGGGTTGTCTTTTCACTTTCCTGATGGTGTCCTTCGACTCATGATGACTTTTAACTTTGATGAAGTCCAATCAGTGACTTTTTTCTCTTGAGGCTTCTGTTTTTAGCGTTGTAACCAAGTGGCAACATGCAAATCCAAGGTCACCAAAATTTATTCCTATTTTCTTCTAAGAGCTTTATAGTTTTAGCTCTTACCTCTGAGTTTTTGATCGATTCGAGTTAACTTCTACATGGGATGTCAAGTAGGAGTCTGGCTTCATTCTGTGGCATACAGAGATCTAGTTATCCCAGCACCATTTGTTGAAAAGATTGTTTTTTCCCCCATCAAATGGTCTTGGCACCCGTGTCAAAAACCACCTGACCAGAAACAGGAGGCTTTACTCCTGGACTTCCTGTGTGCTCCCTTGGTCTGTATGTCTGTCCTTAGGCCAGTACCGTACTGTCTTGACCATGGGGCTTTGTAGATAAGCTTTGAAATCAGGAAGCGTGTGTCCTGCAGTCTTTATAGATGAGCTGCCCGTTGCCTGTGTCTGTGCCCTCAGTTGGGGCTGGGCCAAACCATGGGAACCAAATTGGGTCTTCCAGCTTTGTTCTTCTCTTGTCAAGATTTATGGGCTGTTCTGGGTCCCTGGAGTTTCCCTGCGAACTCTAGGATCAGCTTGTGGATTTCCGCAGAGAAGCCAGGTGGGATTCCGAGAGGGTTGACGAGCCACGCAGATGATCTTGGGGACTATCAATGTCTCAACAACATGACGTCTTCTGGTCCATGAACATGGGATACCTTTCCTTTTTGTTGAAATTGTGTCTTCTTCTTTCTTTTGTTGATGCTGCGGGGTTTTGTGCAGCGGTGACCAGCTGCTGTCCTTCCTGCCCACCCACTGGTCCGGCTAGCCTCCACACCCATACCCCCCAGAGCCTCCACGCTGCTCCCAGCCCTGAGCCCCTTCCTCTGGGCTCCAGCAATGCTCCGTGGTCCCGGCTTGTGCTGGGTAACAATGTGTTTCTCAGGCTAGAATCTCTTCACACCCCCGCCTGGGGTACCTCCTGTCCTCCCTTCTCTTGGAGTGTCCTCAAGTCCCAGGGGGGTTCCCAAGCTGCCCCCACACCCAGGAGCTCTCTTCTTCACATGTCTTGGTCATGGCTCCCTCAGTGAGAGGGCCCCCCCAGACCGTGGCCCCCCCAAGCCGGCTCTACCAGCTCACCTGCTCTGCCCCCCAAGACTGGCACAGGGCGTGGAAATCCCCAGAAGGTCTGCAGGAGTAACTCACCTGTCTCCTGGACAAGTCTTGTGATCACAGCCCTTCCCAGCCCTGCCCCTCATCCCAGTGGAGGGATGGCCCTTAATCCCAAGTGAGGCATCTTAGGGCCTCAACACCAGGAAAAGAGGACTCTGGCAGCTTATAAAAGGAACTTGATTTTTCAAATTTCCTTCAACTCAAAGGTCTCAAATATGGTCTGAAGAGACCCCAGAGGGGAGGGTCCTGGCGTTGCTTCTGAGGAGGGTGCCTTGGAGGGGAGGCAGAACTGGCTCGTGGTGGGGTGGCTGGGCTATGAACGGCCCCCCTGAGTCTAGCCCTTGGATGAGGCAGGGTCAAGCAGTTTAGACCAAACCGGGTCATGGACAGCTGGGGTGCCCCCGCCTCACTGGGGCTCTCTTCCCTTTGGGAAAAGAGGGGCATGCTCCCTGTTTTCCCTGCTGCCCAGAAAGCCAGGGAGGAGACCAGGTCCTGGGAGGCGGTAGCTTATGTCCTTTGGGAACCTGGGGAGGGACGTGGTGCCTGTGCCATCTAGTTCAAGCTGGGAGCCCCTCTTCCTCCTGGTCACGCACGAGGCGATACTTTCTGAGCACCTCTGTGAGCAGGCCCTCTGCTCGGTGCGGGGCCGGTGAGGCCCGGGTGCTCCCTGACCACAGGGCGGCCCGGCCTCAGGGATGTCACTACAGGCCAGCTGGGGCCCAGGCCAGGATGGGGATAGCAGCACCCCAAAGTAGTGGGGGGCTCAGAGCAGGGTCTCCAGGAGTCACAGGGAGGTGTTCTAGGGCAGAGAAGGGGGCTCCCTGCCCACCTGTCTCCCCCAGGGTGCCAGGCTGGATTTCGGGCCGGCCCACAGCCCCCTGCCCAGCCTCCGCGGGCCTGGCTGCCTCACCCCCACCTCATAACACAGGGTACATGGAGGAGCTTGGAGGGCTTCCGTTCCTCTTGATGTGCAGATGGGGTTGAAAGGGGCGCAGAGTGGGAGTCCAGCCCCCCAGCCCCCACCATGACCACCAAGGCCCGAGGCCTTCTTTGCCCTCAGCAGCCGCCCCTTGTGGCCAGGACAGCAGAGGGCGGGGCTCCCGGGCCTTCTCCACAGGGGACTCTCTGGCAACCTCCCAGCACGCGTCGGGCTTGCGTGCTCCTTGTCCCTTGGAGAGTCTCTGGCTGGACGTGGGGAGGAGGCTGTGGGGGACGTGAGGGGACTGCCACCTTGGCCGCCGCGTGCGGCTCTTATCAGAGTGAGGTCAGCTCCCTGGGAGACCCTGGTTGTAAATGGTGCCGGGAGGGGATGGGGAGCCCAAGGCCCCACCTGGGCGGTCCCAGGCACCGGGGACGCAGCCAGCCGAGACCCCCCTCCCCGCACAAGGAGCCACGTCACAGAGCGATTGGCATTTGGTGATTTTACTTTAGGGAGGGATGAATGAGCGTCTGAAATGAGATCCGAGAGCAGCCAGGACCCTGCCTGAGATGTGGCTTCCGTGGACTGAGCATGGGGAGCCCCTGCTCCTGCCGGCGCCCCAGGCCAGCCGGACCTGCATTCCGCTCCTCCGCCCGCCTTCTGGAAGCGTTCCCTGAATCACATTGTTCGCTGCGCTCCGTCAGGCCCTGCTGGGCTCGTCCTCTGCTGCTCGCCATAAAACGCTCCCGTCATCTTTTCCGCTGTGGTTTTTATTGTTTTATTTTATTATTCCAGCTATATTAAGTTGGGAAGAGCTACAGAAATGGCTTTTTCTCCCCAGATTCCAGAACTAGTTGTAGCCATCGTAGATTTTAATTAATCACCCCACACGCCCCACACACACACGCCCATGTGTCCTCAACACCCTCCCCTCGCTGGAAATGGGCGTCTTAAGGACAGGTCTGTTTCCCCCGTTCCCATCTAGCTCTGGTCCCGGGTCAGCCCTGTCTCTGTAGGCCACGGCCACAGGCGCTGCTGGCCCGGGCTGGGCTCGGCTGCAGTGGAAGCCAAGTGCAGGGTGAAGGCCTGGGGAGGAATCTGGGTTCTTTTGGCTGCTGGTAAGATTACCCATTAAATCCATATCCCTCACTGTAGAGTTCACGTATTCAGAGAATATCCCGCGCTCTGGCCGTCTTACATTTCTGCAATATTGCTTCCAGATGGGCAAACACCCACTCAGAGCCCGGCCCTCACAGATGCTACGGCCCAGCGTGCCGCTCACCACCGCGCCTTTGTTCTGTCCCCCATCACTTGGGGGTGGGGGTGGGGTGGGGGGGCCAGGGCCGCAGTCCCCGGCCCCACTAGAGCCTCTGAAGAGACTCGGGTCACACGGCCTGAGCTGTGGGCCTCCGAGGCCTCGTCCCTGAGCCCGCCCCGTCGTCAGGGCTGCGAGAGCCCTCCTGTCCCGCCCGCAGCCCGGGGCAAGCCAGGCTAGCATCCGCACCTGACTGCGGTGGGGTCGGCCCCATCGCCCTCCCAGCCCACCCCCCTTGGGCAGCCTGAGCACCAGGGCCCACCCTCCAACGCCCTGCCCGGCCCCTGAGAAGCAGCCTGCTGGGCTGTGGACACCAGGCTTCCCTCCCGGTGGCCCCACTGGGAGGCCTGAGCATGCTCTGGGGGAATTTGGGCAGCCGGGGGCCATTCGGTGCTGCTCCTGCTCACGGCGGGGTCCTGGGGCCGGGCGCGGGGCTCGGTCCCCATGGGGCCTCCATGTGGGCTGGAACGGCTTCGGCAGGGTGCGGGTCTGGCAGACAGGTGGGGGCGAGGGGCGGGCCACGGACGGCTTCACAGGGACAGAGTCTCAGAGGAGACGGCACCCGGGCGGACGCGAGGCGGCCAAGCGTGGATGGTGAAGGAACAGGTGGGGGCAGCAGGCTGGGGCCCCGGGCGGCACGGGGGCCTGAGGCCAGGGCAGGGTCCGGTGGCAGAGGACCCCGAAGGCCAGCTAAGGAGTCCCACTGTATCGTTCCAATGGCAGCACTCCCTTCTTGAGCAAGAAAACCACGCAGACAGATGTGCCTTTCTGTCCCCGAAAGTCTGGGCCCCGGGCCTGGAGCCCTGGTGCCCACACGCGCGTGTCCTCCACTGGCCCGTGTCTTACCCGGAGCCCAGGCCAGGGCCGTGCGCATAGCCGTGAGGCATGGCGGCCCCCTGTGCGCGCCCGTGGCTGGCGCAGGTGAGAGGCACCGGGATGGACCGGCCGGCGGTGACACCGGGCAGCTGGGGACAGCCTCGCACTCACGGGTACCCGCGGGAAGCTCTTGGCCAGGGCGCTCTGCGGCCCCCATCCTGACTGATGGACCAGCGCAGGGACGGTCGAGGGCTCAGGGGAGCCCGTAGCCAACAGGCCAACTCCCACAGCAGCCGGGGAGCCGGGCCGGAGGGCCGGCTGTTTCTGTCAGCCCGGTGCGGCCCCGCTGGCAGAGGTCAGACCCCTGCTCCCTCAGCCACCTTGTCTGTCCCGGTCGCTGGTATCCCGTGGGGAGTGGTTGCACACAACCCTGCGGGAGGACGCACCGCTCGGGGCTCCATTGCTCTCCTGCGGGGGTGGGGGCAGGAGATGGTCAGCCCATCGGAGGACCTCGCTGAGTAACAAACATCCCCGAGCCACGAGGGCTGGCCGGGCTGTGCGCACACGGGCCGGCCACCGCGCCAGCAGGGACACAGAGCCCGGGGCCTGCGGGGAGGGGCTTGGGGTCTCGTGATGTCAGAGTCTGGGGCGCGGGGACCTGGGAATCAGGACCGGGGCTGGCTTTCCAGAGGGGCTCCGGGCCTGACGCTGAGCTGGCCCCCGGCCCCCCAGCCCCGCCCCAGCCCCATGCTGCTCACTGTAGGGAGCCCCGAATTCACAGCCTGCCCCGTCACCCACGGGTCTGACATTTAATGTCCCCGGGGGTCGGCCTGGGGAGCATGAGCCCCCCCCCCCCGGCCAGGCTGTGCGTGAGCGTCCCTGAGACTTGTTCCCATGAGGGTCTGGCCCTGGGAGCACGGAAGACACACAGATCACGGGGGTTGTATTGTTCCTGGCGTGCCAGCCCCGTGGCCTCTGCCCTCCGCGGCGCCTTCTCACGGCCGCAGGTGTGTAGACTCCGGCACCTGGGCCCGGGCAAGTTAATGGTCAGCCGGAGCCCCCGCCC
>CM052815.1:452828-465725 GCA_028533885.1 Nasua narica | reverse complement strand
GGGGGGGGGAGGTGAGGGGCCTCAGAGGATGGACGGGGGGAGGTGAGGGGAACTAGCAGGATAGACGGGGGGAGTGAGGGGGACTCAAGACAGATGGGGGAGGGGGATTAGGAGGAAGGAGGGGTCCTAAGCAGAGCGTCCCTCTCTTCCCGCTCACCCCCCCTCCAATCGGCAAACCCCCACCCTGCAGGGGCGAGGTGGCAGGGCCACTCCTAGCATTGTCCCTCAGTCCCGGGGGCTCAGGTGGGCCCCCTCGGCCGCATTCAAGGCTGCCCAGGAGGAGGGGGCTTGGAAGGCGGCCGGCGGGCGGCCGGCAGCTGGGCTGGAGCTCCCACTTAACTCTACTATTTCTCCAAAACACTCAGTATTCAAAAGCCCGCAGAAAGGAGACTCGGAGGTGGCCTCCGCAGAGTTCTCCCCGCCCTCCAGGCTTTCCGGCCCTTTCCCTGTCCTTCTCAAGAGCCATTACCTGTGCCGGGCCCCACCGGCCCCCGCCGGGCCCCACAGCCCCACAGGGCCCCACTGCCTGGGCTGGGAGGTGGCTGGGGCTGGGGGAGGGGAGCTCCAGGAAGTCCCAGCCCTCCCCCACCCTGTATTCAGGAAAGTTCCGCAGGCCCACTGACTGGCTTCTTATTTTGTTCTAACCACAAGCTCTCAGAAGAGCGGAGGCCAAGGCCCCCCAGGACAGCATCGGGGAGGGGCGAGGCAGGAACACAGCCCTGAGGGGCCAGGGAGCAGGAAGGGGAGCGTGTCTGCAGCCCGGGGGGCCCAGGACCTGCGGGTCGGAGTGCCCCCAGAGTAGGGACTCCTCGTCGCGGTGCTTCTGGGGTCCCAGAGAAAGCACTACACTTTGCTGCTGAGGGCCGAGGGCCGGGAAGGGAGCGTCCGCAGCGGGAGCGTCCGCAGCAGAAGCGTTTCCGCTTTGTTCTGTGATGGTGCAGCCCGCCCAGCTCCCGGCCTGGGGCTGGTCCCTTCTCTCAAGGTGCGCTCTGGGGGGGGGCAGGCCGACACGCCTGGTCCTGATTAAACCCCTAGAGGACCTGCCCCCGCTGCAGGGTGGGGGCTCCGAGCCCCAGCCCCTTCCCACCACCGCCTTCCTTCACCTGGGCCCCCTGCAGCCCCTGGCAGGCCCTGTGCTCGGCCGCCCTGCCTCCTCCCCGCTCCGTGTCCGCCCACGGGGCCTCCTGCCACTGCATGGGCCAGCGTTCTGGGCCGCGGGGACCCGTCGCGGGAAGGGCGGCTGCACTGAGGAACACACTCAGGTGGGGGCCCCACCCTGGTGATGACCTCGGCAGGTGCCATCCGCGGTTAGCCCTCCTCGAGCGCGTGCGGGGGCTGCCTCCATGCTGGGTGCCCTGGGACGCCGCGCCAGCCCCCTGAGGCTCAGCTTCCGGGGCCTCATGCGAGCTGACAAGCCCCGTGATTGGAGACGGGAGGCTATGAACACAGAGGTCGTCTTCCCGAGAGGTGATAGTGGCCGACCCCGTTGTCAGGCTTGCTGCACGGGTTCCCAGAGCCTAGAGAACACAGACCACGGTCATGGCTTCGCCGGCCTTGCCTGGTGACCCCGGGGCCCACTGGAGGCCCCTGGAGCTGGGGTGGCTGGGCCCAGAGTTTTGGGCGGAGAAGCACACAGCCCCACTTTGGCCGTGGCCTCCGCAGGCCCAGTCATGGAAGGGCGGACGTGAACACAGATGGGGCTCCTGGCGCAGGCGCGGGCCCAGGTCACACACGTGGGTGGGTGCACAGCCCTGACCCCTCTCGCGCCCCCTCGGGGGCCGCTCTGTCCAAACCACGGAGCCCCACAACCTGCTCAGAATGGCTCCGGAAACGACCCGCATCCCTGCACCCTGGGGGCAGCTGCTGCCCAGAGCTGAGGGGCTGGCGAGGGGACCGTCCGGGTACCTCGGAGGGCAGACCGACGGTCCCCATCGTGGATTATGGTGACTCAGGGTTGGCGTCCCGAAAGGCCCGCGGGCGTCGGCGGGGCTGCATAGCCGGCGGATGTGTCCATGCAGGCACACAGTCCCTGGCCCAGCTGCCTTCCGGGGCCAGGCTGAGGTCGGGCCTCCTTCAGGCCCAGCCCACGCTGGCCTTGTGTGGGGACAGCTGAAGGCCAGGAGGAGGCCACTGGCCTTGGGACAGCCTCCCAGAGCAGAGGCAGCCCCCTCGAAGGTCACCTGGCTGCTCTCTGCGAGGGGAGTGGGCCCCAGGGCCCCGGCCAGCACCCGCGGTCGGTGGTTAACCCCTGCCTGCCGGAGTCCGAGCTCCTGCAAAGGCCTTTTCTCTGAGCTGCCTCCGTCGGGGACAAGAGTGGCTTCTCCTTGGCCCTGGAAAATGGGAGCTGAGTTGTGAGCAAAGGCGGCCACTCGCCAGTGATAGGCCTGGCTTCCAGAACCCGAGGGCCGCATGCTTCCTGGGGAGCTCCTAGCGTGAAGTCATGCCCTTGGGGCACTGGGAGGTGGCTGTCCCTCGTTTTCTTCCATTAAGTAGACTCTGGGTGCAGAGAGCAGCCCTCGCTGGGTGTCGGAGGCCCCCGTAGACCCTGAGGCTGCCGGGGCTTGGTCCCAAGGGAAGAGAGGGGGTTCTCCTGGGTTTGCCGACCCCAGAGGCCAAGCCAGGGTCCCCCACCTGGCCTGCGCGGCTTCCCAGACAGTCCCGGGCGCTTGCAGAGGCCCCGCCCAGATGCGAGAAAGGGGTTTTGTCTCGGGAAGCTTGTAAGGAGTTAAAAAGGCAGGGAGGGGGCCGGCGGGGGCCTCTGCTTCAGGTTCTCTGTTCTGAACGTCAGGAGACGGGCCGCCCGGGCCAGACCAACTCCAGGGAGATGACCGGACAAGTTACAAAACAGCCAGCAGCATCCACGACTAATTTCTCCCCCTGTTTGTCCTGCGAGGAAGCCTGAGTTAAAAGGCAGCACTTTGGGGGTTGAAAGGCTCCCTGCGGGGGTCTGCGTACAAGGGGACCCCAAGCTTTGGCCGCTTTTGTTCAAGCCCGCTAATAAGCCGGCTCCCGCTGGGCGCTTTGAGGGCCTGAGGCCGCCATTCCGGGGCCCAGCTCGGCCGCCCCTTCCCCGAGCGCTGGCCAATGGCGGCCGCGCCCAGCGTTTTCCCGTCCATGGTGTGAGTGGAATTAGCAGATTGTATCAAGAAATATTTCTAGGGATTTACATTCCGGTGGTCAAGAGTCTTCTCGTGGCTTTTCTCCTGCGTGCAGGGGTGGGAGGCGCCCCGCAGAGCCGGGCCAGGGGGAGGTGGGGGCGGGCCTCGGGGGTCGCCGTCCTCATCCCCACGGACCCCCTCCACTCCTCAGCGAACAATGCGAGGCAGTCACGCTCCGGGGCTGTTGGCCGCCCCGGCCGGGCGCCGGCGGAGGCTCTGAGGGGGCGCCGAGCCTACCGGGACTCATCCCTCCGCCTGTCCCCTCCATCCAGGTCCTCCGAGACCTCTGTGCCTTCGTCGGCTCGGGGAAGCCGCCGAGTGGGCACGCCTCGGCTGGCCCCGGAGCCCCTGGCACGGGTCCGGGACCCCTCGGGGACACCCTCACTGTAAGCCCAAGGGGCCCCGCCCCCCCCGGGACACGCGCACCGAGGGCTGCCCACCCCGCCGTCAGGGACTGCTCTCGGTTCACCGGGCCTCCTGGCCAACATCGTGAGGGGCCAACAACGGCCGCTGCGTGGGGGGCGCACCGGCCCTAGGAAGCCCCACACCCCCTCAGCGCAGGGCCGCTTCCTGAGGTCCCCACGCGGGCTGGCCTGGGCAGGTCGGGCATAGGGGCTGGGGAGCCGCGGAGCCAGCACACCTGCCCCCAGAGCTCCGGGGGCGCGCCACAGGCACGCCGACTCATGAAGAAAAGCAGGCTGGGTGAGGGCAGGAAGGGACAGCAGGGCCGGGGTGGGGCTGGGCGTGGCTCTCAGCCCAGGGTGACAGCCTCCCCGTGGGGGTGACGGGGGCAGGGCCGAGGGAGGCCAGCCGTGCTGGGGATGGGTGTGCCAGCTGAGGGTGCGCGGGGCCCAAGGGAGCGCGGGAACGGGCCCAGCTGCTCAGGGTTCTGAGTGTCACCGAGGCTGAGGGAGGAGTTGGCCGTCGGCAGAGCCCCGATCCGGGTGCACCCCGGTCCCACCCCGCTGGGGCCGTTGTCACCGCTGAGTGAGCCCAGAGTGCCACGGGCCCTTGAGAACTGGACCCCCGCCCAGGGGACACATGAGGGGTCCCAGACTCTCTGCCTCCGACGGGACGCTGGGCCTCTCGGGACTGTGCAAGCTCGGGAACCCTCCCAGACCAGGATCGGCCCTGGCCCTGGGACCCCCACCCCAGCAAGCCCCTCCCTCTCCATGTCCGTCCATCAGGTGGGACACGACACTGTCCTTCAGGCGTCGGGGGCGGGAGGGGCCTGGGGAGGAAGGGAGGCCTGGAGGGGAGCACGTGCGCTCCTGTCTGTCGGGGGCAGGTCCGGAGGCCCCGTGACGGCAGCCCCGGGTCAGGGGGACGGGGGTGCCTGGAAGCAGTGACCCCCCACCCGGGGCAGCGCCGAGGCTCCAGCAGGCAGCAAGTAAGCCCCTCCCCAGACCCCGCTGCTCCCACGTGTGGGGGGCGGCCTAGCCGGCTGCCTGCGGTGAGTGGGGGCCGGGCTCGGACGGGCTCGCTCGGTTAGGCCTCGCCGGTGGGTGGCGGGGACGGTTCACACAGGGGTGGCCCCGAGTTCCCAGCCGTAAGGCCCTGTGCTCAGGTGCTTCCCTGCTCCCGACCCGGGGTCCGCGTGAGTCACGTGGCAGGGGGCAGGGGCGGCGGTCCCCGAGGCCACTGCAGGAGTGAGGGGGCCTGCTCCCTTCCCCAGAAGCTGGAGGAGCCTGAGGGGGCCAGCCTCGTGCTCTGCCCTCCACGCGTGCTCCCCGGCCCCTCCGTCAGAACGGGAGGACGGGCCACCTGCCCCACACGGGGACCCTGTAGGATCGAGCTCTCGGCCCCGGCGCAGAGCTGGCTTCAGCCGGTCCTGCCGCTCGTGAACAAGACCCTTGGAGGTCGGGGCCTCTACGTGGGGGGCGGTGGTCCCCGTCCCCAGGTCTGGGCGTCTGTGCCGGGCGGCGAGGGCAGCGCCGGGTGCAGCCGGCACCCCGAAACAGGCGGCGGGCCGAGAACCGGCACCCCAGTCCGACGTCCCCGCCGCCCCTCCCCTCAGCGAGCCGTGCAGGCGGGCGCGCCGTTCGCCCAAGACCCTCCCGCGAGTCTCCTGAACGCACATCTTGAACCGGGGCGAGGCCGTTTCCACTCCAGGGAGCCTCTGTCGGGCGGGGCAGTGAGAATTCGTGAGACAGACAGGAGCGCGGTGCCCGTGAGGAAGGCTGCCGCCGGTGGGCACGGCGCTCCGCCCTCCCCCGAGCCCCGGCGGGCGGGCAGACGAGCTGGCCGCCCCTGCACGTGGCCTTGGTTCCTCGGCTCGGCGCTCAGGCGAGGCGGTCCAGCCCACCTTTTGTGTCAGAAGAATGCTCTCTGCAGCGGAGACGCCCCGCTGCTTCCCTGCCGGGGGTCCCTGACCTCCTCCCCGACCTGAGGGAGCCGCCTCGTGTTTACCTGTGTTTGAGGAAGCAGTTTAGCTAGAGGGACCCCGAGGTCAGAGGGCTGGCCCCCGCAGGACCCCAGTCCTGCTTGCCTTCACCCCTTCCTGGACGAGCCCACCGCACCGTTCTCCCTCCAGCGCCCGAGCCCCCGGTGGCGGGCCCTGCGGCCCGTGCTCCCTCCTGGCCGAGGGGTCCGAGGGAAGGCCCGGGCTTGCTGGGCTTTCTGAAACCCGCCAGCTTGTGCAAACGCTGCCCGCACCCCCCCGCCCGCCCAAAGTGCAGGTCACCTGGCTGGGTAATCGCCCTGGGGCCCCACAGGTCAAGGAGAGGCGGGAGGCCAACTCCCTGCTCCTCACATTCTGCTGAACTAACTGAAACCCTAACGTTCGGGCTTCCCCGCTAATTTGTGATAAGGCCTCGCCAAGAAAAACAGCAGGCCAAAGACCCCTGATTTCTTCACGAATTCCAGAGCGCTTGGTTCATTCCGGCAGGGAAGGGGCCCGAGGCGGCCGTGGGTGCGGGGCTGGGGACGGCTTCGCAGGAGCCGGCGAAGGAGGACCACCTGCCCGCTCTGGGGAGATTGCTTCCAGCTGGCCCCGGGCAGCAAGGGCCGCGGGGGCTGGGGGGGCCCGGGCAGCGTCTCAGGCCGGGTTGTGACGGCTCACGTGACTTGTGTGCCAACGTGGCCAGCTTGGGTGCGGTCCACGTGGACGCTCATGCACCCCGGCTTCTGGCCTGACGACCCCGGCGACCCCAGATGGATTTAGGGGGCTCTGCCAGTGTCCTCAGGCCGGGGGTGGGGGGCGGGGGAGCAGTGCTTGGGGGGGAGCAGGTGTTGAGGGGGTCTCCCTGGAGGCGAGCCTCAGGCCGGTGACAAGCTTCCCAAGGACACTGACGTGACACAGGGGCCACTGCTGCTCTGTAAGAGCTGGGGAAACTGAGGCCCAGGGTGAAGGAGCGATCCCCTCCAGGTCCTGGATCTCCCCACCCCTGCCCACCACGGCATACGGGACAGGACTGTGGCCAGGAGCCCGGAGGGGCTCAGGGTGTGGGACCACAGGGATAAGCCGGCGAGCGAGGCCATGGAGATGGCGAGGCCCCTTCCTGGCGGGGACGAACCTTACAGGATCTCCCGTCCCCAGATCACACACTCCTGTGCTGGCCCGAATAGGAAGGGACTTCAGTGGGAGGAGGGAAGGGGCCCTTGAGGCACCAATGTGCCCGCTGGACTGTACATCCCCCCAGCGGGCGGGCAGCTGTCCCCGGGCTGGGCACCGGGGCCCGGTGCACCCTTCCCGACGCCCTTCCCAGCAGCTCTGTGGAGCGAGACGGAGAGAGAGAGAGCCCGTCCACCCCTGTGCACCGGTCTTCCCTCGCTCTGCCCCCAGGCTGGAGGTCCGCGGGGGGCGGGGGGCAGGGGCTCTCGAGCCACTGGGTCGTAACTCAGGCCGGGCGCTCCCAGCCCACCAGCCCGGCGCTGACTCCCGAATATCCTGGCGGGAAGGTCCGGGCCTGCCTGTGCGTTTGAGCTCCAGGCGCACGTCTGCCCACGTCGGCACGAGCTGCGCCCTGGGCTCCGGGAGGGACGGCCCAGGACGGTGGGGCAAGAATGCGGCTGGCCGGGGGCCTGTGCTCTGGGGCAGACACACCAGGACCGCGGCCCTGGCGCGCCGAGCTCGGGGGCCAGCTCACAGCATCGCCACGACCCCGTGTCCGGTCTGTGAAGCGGGATGATAAAGGGCAGGACCCTAGAGAAAGCAGGCAGCTCTGGGATAATCCGTGTGGGGGTGGGGGGCGGGGAGCGGGAACTCAGGGCCAGGGCCCTTGCAGAGCCGTCCTGCACTCAGAGCGTGGGGGCGGGGAGGCGTCCGCAGCCCTGGAGACCGAGGCCGCATGAACGGCCCGGCTGGAGGAGAGGAGCATGGACCGGAGGGGGGTCCCAGCTGCCCCCGAGGGGCCCCAGGGCGGGGACACCCGCAGCGGGCGCCGGCAGGGAAGGGCTGTGTGTTCTGGAGGGTGAATGGACGGTGCCGGGGGAAACAGGCATCACGGCGCTCTTGCTGGGACGGGCCAGAGACCGCAGTCCCCGTGAGGCGTGGTGGTGGGGGCACAGGGGCACCCCACGTTCCCTGGGACCCCTGCCCCGGTCATGCTCCGTCCGCACGGCTCCTGCCCAGCCGAGGTGCACATGGCTGGTTCCCGCTCACCTCCCACCTTTGCCCTCCCCGCAGCCCCTCAGGGCGCCCAGGCGCTCCGGCCTTCTTCTCTCTCAGCCTCTTCCAGCACGTGCCTGCCCCCGGGCCTTTGCACATGTTCTCTCCACGTCTCGCCATGGTGCTGCCCTCCCTCCCAGCCTCTCCCGTCCCCTCATCCCCTGCCTCCTGCTTTGACCCTGCCGGCGGCCCCTCACAGCCCCTCCCACGCCCAGCAGGGCACAGTGCCTCCTCCAGCCTCTGAGCCCAGGGTGGGGACGCTCGTTCCTGCTCACCAGGGCCCAGGCCGCTTCCTCCTAGAGATTCTCAAACCACCCTGAGGCCCCCCATCCTCGGCGAGAGCAAGGGACGGGGTCCGAGGGTGGGCCGGCTGGACGGCATCACCCCAGAGGCTGGTCCAGGGAAGGGAGATGGCCAGCCTGGTCCCTGAGGGCTCAGGCTGGGGAGGAGCATCCCGGGGGTCCCGGGGGGTGGCGGTGCAGAGTGTCTGCCGGCCTTGGGCAGCCCCTCGCCACCCCAGAGGGCCAGGCTTTGCGGGGGCCATTGAACCTCCAGAAACTTAATCTATTACTCCACAGAAACTTCCGTGAGGTCAGCGGTTTGCACGCCCCAGAGGTGCTGGCCTGATTTGGGGCCGATAGCAGGGTGATGAATGCTGGCAATTAGGTGCCGATGGGCTCTGGGAGCCGCTGCCCACACGGGCCGGGGATGGTGCTCACCTGACAGGAGCCCACGGATCCCACGCCCCTCCCGCCTCCACCAGCCCCAGATGGCCACGTGCCGCCTGAACCCAGAAGCCCCTTGTCTTCGGGGAGGCGGCCCAGGGACCCGTCTGCGCCTCCTCCCTCGGGCCCCCCATGGGGTGGAGCCACACGGCACTGACAAGCCCCCCTGCCTCGGTAGTCGGACCTGTAAAATGGGAGAATAAGCGCCCATCCCCCGGGGGGCCGCCAGCCCACGGAATTAGATCGACGTGTGTGCCCCTCCGGTACGAGCCAGTTCTGGGTCAGCGGGCCTCGTCCCCGCGGCGGCAGGTGAGGGCTGGGACTCCGAGTGTGTGTGCCAGAGGCGGCGAGGGAAAGGGGGCCGGGCCCAGGAGGAACTGGGCTGGGCTACTGGCCAGGTGGCCCAGAGGCTGCCGTGGTGGGACCGGCCCAGAACCTGGCCAGGCCTCCTGTGGCTCTGGGCGCTCAGCCTCCCTCCGGGACAAGGGTGGAGGCCCCGAGCTGTGAACCGAATGGAGATCCTGGGCCCTGGTGGGGAGGAAGGGGGATGGGCCAGGAAGGCACCCCAGCACCACCGGGACCCCCAAGGGGAGCCTCGGCCCCTGTGTGAGGCCCGGCCCGGCAGGAGGTGGGGGGCCTCCCAGAGGGGAAGCCTGGGGCGCCCCAGCGAGAGGGCTGCCGAACTCCCCGAGGCCGGGCGTGGTCCCGTGGCGTCAGCGCCCATGCTCCCCAGTGCTGCCCAGAAAGGACAATACCAAATGTCCTGGTCCCTCGGTCGGAATACCCGGCCCCGGGGGGGAGGGTCCGGCCCCGGTGAGCCCCCTGCATTCCAGCTGCGTGTCCGGGGGAGAGTCCCTGGAGAGAGAGCCAAGGCCACCCACCGCGGTGCTGGGCACAGGGCGTCAGGACCCCCAGCGAGGCGGTATCCCCTGGTAGGACGGGGACTTGGACTTCCCTCCCTCACCCTGTGTCCCATTCTCAGCTCCGGGCAAGCCTCTCCACAGCCCTGCCTCAGAGAAGGCCTCCCACGGCCCGTGCAGCCCATCGGCCCGGGGGCTCCGCAGTGCCGGGGCTCAGGGTCTTGGTGTCACCCCGGGCAGTGCACAGAGCAGGGCCGTCGGCCAGCCGGGGGAACAAGCGTGTCTGCGGGAAGCTGGGGTAGGGCTGGCCCGAGCCCGGGCACCCAGCTGTGGCACCATCTCTTTGGAAGCTTCTAGAAGCTCTTCCCTTGGGCCTCTTCTGCCCACCTCCCAGAGCCTGGTCCTCTGATTGAAAAGCAGATTTGGGGGGGACTCACTCTGGCCAAGGAGGTCCCCAGGCCTCACGGGCCTCACCACTGGGACTGCCATTTACCCAGACCTGTAGGCGCCCGAGCCGGGAGGCCACCTCCGGCCCCTTCCCCAGACGTCCCCGTCCTCCGCCGGCCCGGTTGCCCCGGGCGTGTGTGTGCGCGTGTAGGCGAGCTGGCCGCCTCTCCCTGCCTCTGGGCAGCGGCCCAGGCCCTACCGCCGCACAGCCCCGTCTCGGGGAGCCTCTCCCCTGGATGGGTGCGGGCAGGGGCAGTGTGGAGGGGTCACATCGAGGGCTCTGGTGTTGGGGAGGAAGACCAGGTTCACGTTCCACATCTTTGTTCTTCAGGGTCTTGAGATTAGGGGAGGATGCGTTCGCCCCAAAGGCAGCGGGCGACGGCCGGCCACGTGTCCGGGCAGAGCTGCCCCCGGCCAGGCCCTTGGCTCCTTCTGCTGTGGGGGAGGGTGGCACCTCGGTTCTGCTTCGCGGGCGGGAGTGGGGGGCGGCCCACCGCCGGCTGGGGTCTCTCCGCAGCCCGCACCCTGGCGCCCCCGGATATCCACACCCGGGCCGGCACGGCCCGTCCCACCAGGGAGCAGAGGCCCCCGAGGTAAAGCCCCTGGTGCCCAGAGCGGCCTCCCCACCCCGTCCCTCCCAGGCAGCGCGGGGCCCGCTCTCTGCCCACCCCGCAGACCCCGCCTGGCCCCTTCCCTCCCGTGCCAAGGCCCCGAGGTGCCGCGGACGGACGGGTGTTACAGCTGGGCGCGGGCAGAGGGGCCCGCGGCACCAGTTGCTTCCGACGGGGCCCGAGGGGCGTCTGACCTTTCCGGCCACGGGGCAGCAGTTGCGTGAGCGCGAACAATCGCCCCAGTGTGCGAGGCACAAGCGGCCTTTTCTTCCCCAGCGGGCCCGCGCGCCCAGCTCCCAGCCTGGCTCCCCTTGAACAAACATATTTATTGTGGCCGCCGCCGAGGGCCTCGCCTCACAGCCGGAGCCCGGGGGCCTCCGTCCCACCCACCGGGGCCCAGGGAGGGGACCCCTGCCCTGGCGGTCTCCCCCACCGGGTCCCCGGCCCCACAGGCCCCAGACCAGCCGTGCCCCAGGCCGGGGGGGCTCCAGTTGCCCCCCACCCCCCAGTGGCTGCTGGCGCCCCTGCGGGGAGCCCATGACCACCCACCGGCAGCAAGCCAGCTGCTGAGCTGCAGGCGCATGGGGGAGGGGCCTCGGGGCAGCCACACCTGAGCCCCCCCCCCCCGCTCCCCCTCCCCCTCCCCCACCCCAGGGGCCTCAGGTTCCTCCTCAGGAAGATGGGGGCATCAGCAGCACAGCCCTGCCTGGCAGCCGGACTGGGGAGCCCCCCGCCTGCCCCTCCTGGGCCCCGTTCCTTGTGCTGTTCTAGGCTGCTTCCCCCCCTGCCCCCGAATCCTCAGGACGCCTCAGGAGGGGGATGGGCTCCTGGGCCCTGCTGAATGCTGGGGTCGGCCCCACTCTGGACCTCCCGCCGTGGCCCCCTGACCCTTGCTCTTCCTCAGCCCCCATCCTCCCCGCAGTGGGCGGATCTGGGCTCTCTGCACACGTCCGGGGACCCTGGGTGAGCCCCGGTTCAGCGGACGCATACTGGTTCAGAGCTGTGGGCCAGCCGTGAGGACCGCACAGGGTAGGGCCGTACCCCCAGCTCGCCAGCAGCACCTCGGGGAGGGGAGCCAGGAGACCTCGGAGTCAGCAGAGAAGGGAAGAGGCCAGGGAAGCCCCACAGGGGGGCTGGAATGGGTGCCACTGTCCCCCCCCCGATCTGTGGCAGCCCCCGTAGCCGAACCCACGAACCCACCCAAAGCAGAGGCCACAGGGGAAGGAAGCAAGAGGGAGACTTCCAGGCCGAGGGGATTGGAGAGGCCAGAGGCTCAGGATGGGAAGGGGCCTGAAGGGGAGAGTCCAGGCTCTCTGCCCTGAGCCCCGGCCTCCAGAGCAGGCCCCAGGGGTGCACCTGTCCTCCAGGTGGCTCAAGCTAGACCCCTGGGTCCCCCCAGACCTCCCCCCAAGTCCAAAGAGTGCCTCCTCCTGCTGGCCCTGGTCCCGCAGACCCCTCGGGCGCTGTCTCATGCCTCCTCTCGCTCCCGTTCCAGGCTGTAGCCCTATCGCTCCTTCTGACCCCAGGGCCTTGGCACATGCTGCTCTCTCTGTGCTGCCCTGGGTGGTTTCCTCCCAGGCGTGGGCAGGACTCCTCCCTGGCTAAGTCCTGTTTCGTCTTCTCGCCTCATCTGTCGCTTCCCCGGAGACCCTTCCGTGGACGAGCCCCTCGTGGTCTTTCGCCAGCCTTGGCCTCATCTTGTAGAAATTCCAGTCTCTGATCACGTGCATCGGGGACTAGTTTCACGCATGGCTCTCCCTGAGAGTTGGGAGCGGGGGTCCCTGGCAGGGGAGGTCACTGCTCTGGCCCAGGGGCTCCGGATATACGCGTGACAGAGAGCTGCATAAACGTCCGAGGAGCAAATGGACGAGAAAGCACACGGGCCCCAGCTGAGGGGGGGCTGGCGGCTTTCAGAACGGGAAGGCAGCTCGGTCAGGCCGGAGCTGAGGCCACGGCCGCTGGGCAGGGGCAGTGAGAAGGGCCTGGGATCCCGCCCAGGCGTGTGGACTCTGCTCCAGGCAGAGGGCCGGGAAGCAGGGGTCACAGCCCTGCCGGCCACTGCGGACTGAGGGGAGGGAGACCTGGAGTCCAAGGCTGAGAGCAGGCTGGGCACGGGGAGCAGGGGCCAGGGGGTGGGGGTGGAGACCGGCCCCCCAGCAGGTGCCATCGGGGCCGCTGGTAGGTGGGAGATAGCGGGGCTCCCCCTGACGCGAGGACCGCCAGAGAAGGAGCAGGCCTCCCCGTGGGGGCTCCCCGGGGAGCCCCGGGTCCTAGGTGTGCTGTCCCAGCTGAGCATCTCTGGCCAGGCACGGGGAGCTGGCAGTTCTAGAAGCTACTCCGTGGACAGGGCGGGAATGAGAGTCCTCCGCTGGTGTGAGCTGTGTGTGCCCGGGCAAGCCGCCTCCCCTCCCCGCCTCAGTTCCCCCCACTGAGAAGTAGGGACTACGCTCCCCGTCTGGGCCAGGTCGTGTAGCCCCCCGTGAGCAG
>CM052815.1:409112-452728 GCA_028533885.1 Nasua narica | reverse complement strand
CTTCGGGACGGCGACCTGTGCCACCCCTCCCGCCTTCCCGCGCAGCCCGCGTACCTCCTCCCGCCTCGTCCGGGGCACCCCCACCACCGCCCTGCCTCATTCCCTCTTTGCCTGACCTCTGACCTCAGCCTCCTGGGCCAGGGGCGCCCAGCCCCGCACCCCCACAGGCTGTGTCCCTCCCCCAGAAATGCTATCCCTGCAGCCCTCCCCATCCAGATCCCAGCCGGGGGCCAAGGCCTGGCCGGCCCTCCCTGCCGCACGCGTGACCTTCCGCGGGTTCCTGTGCGAGCTCGGGGGCTCCATCAGTCAGGGAAGGCTTCGTAACAAGCACTGCGGGCACTCCCTGTCCCCGGGTCCCCGAGGCTTCACTCCTCGTGTGCGGACGGCCGTGCTCTCCCCGGGTCCTTACGGGGTCGTCCCTCCATGTGGGTCTGTGTCCTGATTCCCTCTTCCCATAAGGACCCTGGTCACACGGGATCAGGGCCCCCCGGGTGACCCCGTGTTCCCATGATTTTCTCTCTAAAGGCCCCAGCTCCAGATACGGTGACGTTCTGAGGCCCGGTCCCATGGATGGGACGGGCTGATCTCTGCCCCAGGGGCAAGGGGGCCTCTCGGGACGTGGGTGCAGGAGGGCCTGTAAGCCGCACCTGGGGCTGGTGCCCTGCGTGCCCCCGTGTCAAAGAGCGGCTCTCTGGCGGGCCCAGCCCCCCTGCCTGCCCTCGGGGCTCCCCCAGTGCCCCCATCCGAACGCAGGCTTCCGTGGCCCTCCTCCTGGGGCTGCTGGGGTTGGGACAGACCTACACTCCATTCCAGCTCTTGGGACTACATGGCTACCCGGGATCGAGGAGGCCTGAGACTGAGGGGTTACCGGGTGCTTGGGAACATGGGGAACCTGGACAGGATGCGGGCCCTTGAGTCTCAAAATGCCCGAGTGTCGGGGCCCAGAGAACGTCGGACTGTGAGCAACCCAGGGCGCCATGGAGTCCCTGGGCCCGTGAGCACGAGGATCCTGGGGAGCCCCTGGGGTCCAAGGCCAGCCGCTGTCCTCGGAAGGCAGACCCGGGGGTGGGGTTTGGGCCTGGGGGCACTGGGTGCCGGCTGCCTGGAGCGGAGGCTGCTGGCTTGGACCCGGGAGGAGGGTGGTCCGTGTGGAGTCCCCGCCATGGCCTCTCCTGGTCCCCGGGCTGCAGGCCCGTGAACCCCACTGGCCCCTTCCCGGGGCCCCTCCGTGCTCTCTCCCAGGGCCAGCCCAGGGGACAGGGGATGTGGGCGAGGCTGGGAGCAGAGAGCAGCCTCCCGAGGGACATCAGCCACCTGCACGGGGCGGCCTCGGGGGGCCCTGAGCCGCGCCCAGGGCTGGGTGCCGGTACCGGGTGGGGCGGGGGCCGCAGGCTGGGAGCTCGGTCCCCAGGAGATGCTGGAGGCAGGGTCCCCAGGAGGGGCACGAAGGGGAGGGCTCGGGCCCTCTGCCGGCCGCTATGCGGGTGGAGGTCCAGAGCCGCTCTCCCCGCGAGTCCGCCGGATGCCTAGAAGGGGAGCCGACTCCCGGCCCCATCGACTGGCGAACTCTGACTCCCAGGGCAATAAAGTTCTTGTTTTAAAAATCAGTATAGTAGCTTAATTTTATAGATTTCAGAAGTGCTACTTGAAAGTAAAAATATCCCGATTATATTTATGACCCCAGCGCGAATCCGACCGGCCCCGCCCCAGCGAGGAACCTGCGCGTGAGGGGCCAGGAGCCCGCGCGCTGACCCGGCCCTGACAGGCCGTAAAGCGCAGCTGGCGGGTCTGGGCTGGAGGGTGCGGGTCCCCAGGAAGGCCCGGCCGCCCTGCGTCCCCTCCCGGCGGCGGGCTCGGAGGCTGGGCCTGGAGGGGAGTTGGCGGGCGTCCGACGGGAGGACCGGCCCGGCCGGCACACGTCTTCGCGAGCGGGGCCCGCGGCCACGGTCCAGACCCGTGGGAGCTGGTCGGGGCTGGCAAACGGCTTGGCGCTCACTCCATCCAGAGGAAGGACGTTCTGGGGCCTTCTCGGGGGTCCGGGGAGAACCACATTAGCCTCCCACGGCAGGGGGGAGCGTCCCAGCCTGACTTTGACCAATGGCCTGTGGTCAGCGTGGGAAACAACTCGAAACGAGGAAGGTGAGCAAGGAAACCGTCAAACGGCAGGGAGCGGAGAGGGTGAAAGGAAGACGGGGGAGGAGTGAGCCGCTAAGGCAGGGGAGCCTGGGGTCTGGGGTGGAGGCCCTCACAGCCGGCTCCTAGGCCACGTGGTAGGCAGCAGCGGGGCCACGAGGCCGGGGTGATCAGGGAGGGCTCCCCGAGGAGGTGACGTTTGCATTGACCGTGACAAGAGAGGCAGAAGGTTCCCCCCTCCCCCTTTGAGCCTAAAGGCCAGAGTGACCCACGGTGGGCGTCAGGGACACCAGTTCCCTGTGGATCTGCTTCAGACACTCCCGGGGTCTCTGCTCACCGTCCGGGGGGCAGTGACCCGGCCAGAGCTGTGGGCCGGGCCTGAAGCCAGAGGAGGCCAACCTCTGCTCACCCCAGCCCTGCAAGGTCCCCGCGTGGCTGGGAGGCCCTGGGGCTTGGCCTGGAAGGGGCCTACGTGGCCTCCCAGGCTCTGGGAGGTGGGCAGCAGGCCCACGACCCCCCGAGCTGACGCAGGATTCAGCCCAAGACCTCGGGCTCCGGACGCGGGGCCCCGACCCCCCATCGTCCTGTTGGAGGTCCGTGTCGGTCCCCTGTGGCCGCTGCGACAAGTCACCAACTTTGGCGGCTCAAGACCTGACAGACCCTTCATCCCTCGGTTCTGGGGTCGCAAGCGTGTCAGTGCCCTGGAGTCAGGCTGGGGCCCCGGCCCCCGTCCGCACAGGCAGCCAGGCTGGCGGCGCCTCCTCGCTCGGCGTCTCCCCGACCTTCCGCACAGTCACCTCCCCTCCTCTGACTCGCCCCTCCTGCCACTGGCCGTGCAAGGGTCCTCGTGACCGCAGATAATCCGGGGGAATCTCCCTCGTCAGGATCACCTGCTTGGCGAACTTCATTCCATCGGCAGCCTTTCCCCCAGAGCTGCCGAGCCCAATCTGTCTCTGGGCTCCAGGGCACCACACGGGGGCATCTTCGGGGGGCCATTGTTCAGCTGAGCATGGTGCCCTGGGGTCCCCCTACAGGCCCCCGTGGGCCGCCTTGGGCTGTGCTGCCTCCGATGGGAACTGAAAGGTCCCTCAGACCCTCGCGGACCAGGGCACGGGAGGGGGCTCTCAGAGATAGGCCGGGTCCCCTGGAGCTAAGGAGGGACACGGTTCCCCGGCAGGTCCTAGCCCTCCTCCCCTTAGCCTCCCCTGTTACTGACGTGATGTTCCAGAACATTCTATCGCAACCTACCTGCAGTCGTCACCCCCTCGGTGGGAGCGGAGGTCCTGGGCCATAGAACATGTGGGGTCTGTAAAGGGGCAGCTGGCTTGGGGCACACCAACAGGGGGGCCGGGTCCTCCTCCCGGGACGCATCCCTCCTCCCAGCTGCACCCTGCTCGTCGGTGCCCCAGGCAGGTCCAGGGTCTCCAGAGGCCCCGAGCAGCCACTTTATCACTTCCCGGAACTCTGTTCCCGGGTGTGTCCCCTCCTGTCCACAGATGTTGGACAGTCGCTGGGCAGCGTGACAGTGTTAGGGTTTTACATTAAAAAGCAAAAGAAAGAAAATTAAGTTCTAGAACCAGGCCCTCCCACTCTGGCCTGCGTTCGAGGCCGGTGGAGGTTTTGCACAGAGTGACCGTCCTCTCGAGCCCCCGAGCGGGGACCCCAGCCGGGCCCTGCGCTGGCTGAGCCACCCCGCGATGGGCAGAGCGGTCTGGAGTGGGGGCTGCGGGTGCCTGGGGCTCAGACAGCCTGGGGGGTGGCCGGTGGCCTTGGGGGCCATGGTCCCCACGGAGGAGCTGGGCCTCGCCTGGCCACGGGCGGCCTGTCTCAGGGCCATCTAGCCGCCGCGCCCCGCTGCTGTGCGGGGGACCCTCTTGTCCGAGGGCGCCTGCCCCCCCCAGGTGTGCCCCTCGCACAGACAGTTCCTCCGAAGGCGGTGGGGGGGGCCCGGGCCCCCCCGCCCTTTCCGGGGGCAGTTTGCACTTTGCCGGGGGGAGGGGTGTTTACCGACTCGCGTCCGTGCTGGGATGCCCCCCGTTTGTCCTGCCAGGCCCTCGGGAGCTCTGCAAACAAGGGCCCGGGAGGGAAGGACGCCTCCCTCCCCCCGCTGCTCCAGGGGGCCGTCGGGGCCTCGTCTGAGTAAATGCAAGCCAGCCAAGCAAACCAAGGGCCTTGGGGCCCTGAAGGGGGTGGAGGTAGGAAGCCCCCGGCTTTGGGGCCTCTGGGTGGGTCTGGGGGCCGAAGATACAGCAGCCACTCGATGGTCACCCATCGCAGACGGGCCCTCGGGTGTCGGGGGCGATTTGTTCCTTCCTTGCGTTCCGGGAGAGTGCTCCTTGCCCGAACCCAGAGGGGAGTCCTCCGATTCCAACAGGCCCATGCAGCCCTCCAGGAGCCCCCCACGATGTTTGAGAGGGAGGGGGTCAGTCCTCGCAGTCACTCGGGGACACGTGGTGTGGCAAGCAAGTGGGGACAAACAAGCACCCTCGCAAAAGCCGGCGTGTGCTTCCGCTAGGCCCGTGGCCCCCCCGGGGTCCCCCTCGCCGTGTGGGGGCCAGTCTTTGTCTCCAGGGGTCTCCCAGCCCCGAGACTCTGTGCTCCTCGAGTGAGGGAGGTCTGGGGCCTGGGCTCCCGCGGGTCGCCTGTCTTCACTCCTTTCAAGTGTCCTTCAGGCCCTTTCCCCTCCAGGACACGGCCTCTCATCCTCTCTCAGGGGTCGACCTCGAGGTTGGAAATAAGTCTGGCCCTTACCCGGCGCCCAGGTCCCAGACGGCAGACCCCTTGGGGCCCTTCTGTCCTCACCCCCTCCCAGGGCCTCTGTCTTCGTCCCAGGAAAACGGCTTCGCGGGGACGGGAGGGAGGGACCCAGACGCACGTAGCCGCCCTCACCCGCTTTCGCTGTGGACATGGCTGGGTCGCAGGGCTCCGCGCGCCGAGGTCAAGGTCAAGGTCGGTGCTCAAGGGGGCATAGAGTCGGAGTTTCCTCCCCGACGTCCCCCGCCCACCGTGTCCACCCAGAGGCCCTCCCCCAGATGCCCTTAGACGGTGCCTCGCACCCCCTGGCCACAACCCAGATGCCAGGCTCTCCTCCCGGGTGGACCGGAACCCTGTGCCCACGCGCCACATCCCGCGATGTTCTCCGCCTGTTGATCTACTCCGGTGAACAGAATTCTGTCTTAGTGATGATATCGGTACTCGTATGTGCGTTTATCGTAAGGTATTACACGTGCATAGAAAATGGATCATAGGGGCGCCTGGGTGGCTCAGTGGGTTAAGCCTCTGCCTTCGGCTCAGGTCATGATCTCGGGGTCCTGGGATCGAGCCCCGCATCTGGTGCTCTGCTCAGAGGGGAGCCTGCTTCTCCCTCTCTCTCTGCCTGCTTGTGATCTCTCTCTCTGTCAAATAAATAAATAAAATCTTTAAAAAAAAAAAAAGAAAATGGATCATAAAAAATGTGTCATATTATGATAGAATTATTATTATCAGTTCAACTACTTGTAGCGATTATCGGGGCCCGTGGTTTGGACTCCCCGGTCCAGCCCAGCTGCCGTCAGGACACCGGCCCCCGGGACCCCGCCGGACCAGCCGGGTGGGTCGCGCGGTGGCAAATGGTCGAAGTCTGTGTGCCCGGGTGTGTGCACAGATGAGATTTCAGACTTGTGTGGAGACGTTCCCCGGAAACCTCGGGAACATTCCGTGCGGGTGTTTGGCTCGAACGGCTGAAGGGACCAGAAGAGTGTGGTCGGGGGTTCTGCAAGAGTTCTGTGCGCAGATCCCCCCATAAGGGCCTTTAAGTCCTCTCCCACCGAAGAGACAAAGTCTAGAAGTCCTGGACCCTCGCGGGGCGTGGTGACGCGGATGGGACTTTGGTCTACACGGCAGGGTTCGGCATTCGGTCCACGTGAGTCGTTCTGGGGTGAAGACAGCGTGTCGTGGGCGGCCGTGTATCGGGTCCCCGACTCAGGCGTTTTATCCAAGCTTTCCGACAGCCGGCCGCCCCGGCCCGAGTGCGGAGAGACCCTGGCGGCTTGTCCCCAGCTGCGGTCGGGGCTGCCTGTCGAGTCTACAAACCGCCTCGGGAAAGGAATGTTACCCGTGGCCGGTCCTTCCAGAGGGGCAGGATGTTTTAGGGGAAATCACACAGGTGTCCTCACAAGACATGGGCTGCGGGCCCGCCCTGGTCGACCAGGGGCCCCGTCCCTGCATGTTCTCACCCGCTCCCGCCTCCCCCGCCCCCAGGCCTGGGCTCTGGGCCCCGGGCGCCTGCCCTGCTCGGTGTGCCCTCAGCTCCTTCTCCCCCGCAGGGTCATGGCGGTCCCGTCAAAGAGCCAATGTATGTCCCCTCCTGGGACACATTGCCCATCCTCCAAACCATGAGCCCGGCATTGGGGGGCCCTCCTGGGGCCCCTGAGGGCCACCGCCTGCCCCGGCTGCCCCACCCTGACCCACAGGGGAGCGGAAGGCTGCTGGGTGTGACTCGTCCCCCAGCCTCCTCACCGAGGGCCCCGCTCGGGAGCCCTGCGGTTGGGGGGACTAGGAGCGGGAAGCCAAGGGGCCGGGATCCAAGCTCTCTGGCGAGGGAAGTGTGGGGAACCTGTCTGTCGCCGTCCACCAGCAAGGAGCCCCAGCGACTTGGCCAGGAGCTGTGGCTTGCGTCCCCCTGCTTAGAAGGTCAGGGCCCCAAGCACAGGTTTCCTCCAGAGCAGAAGAGTGAGTGTGGGACCCAGGGGAGAAGGTTCTGGGCCAGGCTGAGCCCAGACTGGCTGCTCAGCTGCGGAGTTCCTTGGGGCGCCTGAGTTCCCTCAGATGTCCCCGGGGCCTCAGGAGCAGAGCAAGCCCTGGCCGCCCACCCAGGCCTGAGGAGCCTCTGACCCCCGCGCATGCTTCAGGGTGCCCCCCGTGGAGGCCGGCCAACGCGAACACTGGCTTGCAGCCGCCCTGGGCGCAGAGCCCGCGTGCGTGAGCTGGGCCCGCCCTCCCTGTGGCATCCTGTCACCCAGTGTGCCGGCCACCGTCCCCGACCCTGAAGATAACAAAAGTCGGCAAAGGAGACAGAGTCCCGGCCTCGGACCTTAGGATTTTTCCAGGAGGGCGGCAGGGAGAAAGGAGGTTCTGTAAAGCGAGGCGAGGTCCTGACCGGGCAGCCGAGGGTGGGCCGGGGTGGGGGGACAGCCCCGCTGCAAGGGGACCATCCGCGCACGGAAGCTGCAGACGGTGACACGTCCAAGTGTGGCCTCATGGCACATGCGGTCAGGAGATCTCTCCTGCGTCTTCTTGCTTCCGTTACGTCACCTTCCGCCGCGTAGGCTTTCATCACTTCCAGTGACAGCCCTGGGTGCGACCGGGGGGCCGGCCCGTTTCCCTCCCAGCGGTAGCCCCCCACCTCCCAGCCTCTCCGGCCCGTCTGGGGGGGCGGGGCGACGGCAGCGCTGCAGTCAGCCCCGTCCCCGAGACGACGAGGAGCGCGACCGGGTCCCTCCTCCGCACCACCGGTCTCCCTTCCGGGGGACACGCCGGTGCCCCCGAGACCTGCTGCTTTGCTTTGCAAAGAGGCCCTGTGGCCGGCAGCGATCCTGCCCCCTCCGCCCTGCACGTGACCTCTGTTAAAGTTTGACTCGCCCGTTCCGGCCGTTTGGGCCGTTTGTTCCTTCCCGCGACATTATTAAGTGCCTTCGTTTCAATAGGAAGTTTGCTTGGGGTTGCATGGATTTACAGGCTGGATGTGGGGGAAACAGAAACAGTGTATCGTGTTCTCTCCTCGCCCAGGAGTCAAGGAGTGTCTCTGAGCGGCTCGGGTCATCTCCTGAGTCCTCCCCGGGGTCTGGGAGCACCTCCAGGGGCCTCCTCTCACAGGGGGGCTGCTTTATGGCCCCTGACAGCGCACGCTGTCTAGGCCGCTGGGCTCTGACTTCCTCTGGGCTTCTTGCTGGGGGAGACGAGGGTCACGGCGCTGTGTGGGACGGTCCTCTCTGGCCACCACCGGGGACACTTTTGTCAGTTCTCATAATTGATCTGTTGGCCTTGCTGATTTCTTAAGTAGATGATCTTATCAGCCGCAGATAAGGACCGTTTTCTCTCCTAGGCCTCACGCCTCGCTCTTGCTTTGGCCTTAAGTGGAATTCACCTGACACAGCGTGGGGCCCCGGGCATCCTCATCTCACGGGGGTCTTCGTAGGAATGCGTTCTCCTTTAATTACTAAGCGATTGATATTAATAGAAACGTTTCCTCTACTACCGGGATGGTTTGCTCTGGCTTTTGGTCTCTAACTTGACCAGATTAAGGAAGTTCCTTTCTAGTCCCACGCGTCAGGAATTTTCATTTACTTCGGACCTTCACGAGGTGCTTTCTGCACCAGGGGCTGTGAACACCTGCCTCCTATTTTGTGTGGCCCGTGAGCTCAGGATGGTCCCTACATGTTTAAAAGGTGGAAAAAAACAAGCAAGAGATGAATAATAGTTCTACGAAGTCCAAGTCGTGATGTTCTGAGAGGCGAGCGGATTGGGCGGCCAGCCCCGGGCGGCCCCCGCGTCCCGCCGACCTCCGCCTTCCGGCACAGCGGCGGCTGCGAGGTGCCCACGCGCTCCCGCCCCATGGTCGGTCCCGGCACAGGGGGCCCAGCCATCAGCCCTTTCTCGTGCCCCCCTGCCCACCCCACCCGGCTTTGCAGGACGAGCGTATGGATCGAGACAGCCTGGGGGCTTTGGGGACGGAGGCCGCAGAGGGGACCCACCTGACAGGCACCCGCGCCACGGACCGGCCCCTGAAGTGTGGTGGTGAGTCCCATGCCCGCGACGCTGGCCTGGCCCGCCCGGCCCTGAGAGCGCCCACCAGGTGTCTCCGCTCTGCCCTCGCCCCCTTCCCTCTTCCCCCTTGACTACGTGGACCCGCCTGGGTTTGGCTCTGGGGTCCCGGGTCATCCGGTTGACCCCCAAGAGTCCCCGGGGCGGGCAGATTCAGGAAGAGACCCTCGGGAGAAGGAGGCCTGGCCTTGGCTCAGATCAGAGCCGTGCCCTGGCGTGCGGGGGCGGGGGGGCCCGGCCAGCAGACGGCGTGTCAGGCCAGACGTGGGAATCCGCACATGGCCCCTTCTCAAAGGCGGGTGCTGTCCCCGGGGCCCCTGCGGGGTCCTCGGGCCTCTTTCATCGGGCACATCCGAGCCGGGCCTGGCCCACGGTGGAAATGCAAATCTAATTAGTCTGGCATCGAGCCCGCCTTAAAAGTATTAACAGAGCCTTAGACTGTGCTGCCCGACGGGGATGGAGGAACGCCCAGCGAGGAATTACCGGATGGTGACAAAGCCCCAATTTATTAGTCTTCTCCAATGGGGGCTGTGCGAAGGACGTTAATTACTTTAATGGGACTTATTTTGCTTCGTTGCCCAAAGTAATTGGTTTATTAACCTCTCCTTTCCTTTGGGGGGAGGGAAAGGCGGAGGGCCGAGGGGTGGCCCCGGGAGAGCCCGGCCCCCGCTCTGCCCCCGGCCCGGCACGCCTGACCAGCCGCGGCCCAGCCCCCACCCACCCCGGGCGGCGGCACCCTGTCCCCGCCGGCCTGGGCCGGAGCAGCCTGCACCGTGGCCTTGCTCTCGTGTCCCGGGCGCTCGCTGTGGGTCAGGCTCTGGGAATGCAGCCGTGAGAAAAACAGGGCCCTCAAGGACTCTGCTGGGGCCCCACACGGGCGCCCCACAGAGAGTTCCACAGTTTTGGGGAGGTGGGGGCCCGGGCCCGAGGCCGGAGCGGGCGGGACAGGCAAGAGGACACGGCGGCGGGGGTGGGTGGGCACGGTGGGGGGCAGAGCGCACAGGACAGGCCCGGCTGGAGGCGGGTGAGCCCCCTCCCAGCCCCCGACTTCCCCAGCCCCCAGCGGAGAGCAGGGATAATATTCGCATCTCAGAAACTGGACCAGCTGCTTCCCCACCTCCCCCAGGAGGGTTCTCGGCAGGCGGCTCAGGCCTGGGGCACCGCGCGCGCCCTATCTGATCTGCGTGAGACGCGCGCTCGGCCCGCGGGCCTGGGCGAGAGGCCAGCTCTGCCCTCCTGGACACCAGCACTGTCCTCGCCGGCCCCGGGCTGGCCCCCCACTAGACAGGAAAGACCCTCGCCCTGACCCCCAGCTCGGGATGAGGCCGCCTCCCTGTGTCCCGGGGCCCTCGGGATGCGGACCGACGGGCCGAGCCAGCGCCCGTCCCCGGACGGACCCCAGGCAGCCTGCTTCTCGGCGCAGATCCCGAGGAGAGGGGTTGTGTGTGTGTGTGGAGGGCGCGTGGGGCCGGGGCTGGGGTCCTCGCCATCCTGCAGGGAGTGCGCTGCACGCCCCTAGCCCCAGGCGAGTCCAAGGCCGGGCTAGAGGCCTCCTGGAGGCCTGGGGCCCGGAGCCGCTGTCTGGGCATCACCGGAAGCCCTGGCCGGTCCCTCGCTGTCCGGGCCTTCGGGTCACCTACCACGTGAGAGGGACACGTGAGGCCTTCCGCGCCTTCAGTGTGAGCTGCGGGGGCTGGGTGTGCAGGCCCCGCCCCGCCCGGAGCGCCCACCTCCTCTCTTAGCAGCTGGCTCTCTGTCCCTGAGTTCGGCGGTGCGCCGAGGAGCCGGCCCCCAGCCCCCTGTGCTGTGTCCGACACGGGCTAATTGGCCAGGCGCAGGGGGAGGCCTGCAGAGCAGGGAGGGCGGTGTGGGCTGTGCCACCACAGGGGACCCAGAGCAGCCCCAGGGCCCTTGGGTTAAGGTGAAGGGGCCTCCGGCACGAAGGAGACTCAGGGCCCAGCCGGGCAGTGCAGAGACCCCCGCTCAGCCGCGTCACCCCGATCTGGGGGCCCATGCGATGCCGTGATCTCCAGGAGGTGTGGGCTTTACAAAAGCGAAATGGCCTGAAAGTCAGGCCGAGCCCGCAGGGCCCCGGGCTTCCAGATAGAAGGGGAATGGGGTGCGTTTGAGAGGCCGCGGCTGGGGCCAGGCGACGAGGACGGGAGGCAAGCAGAGACCATGTCCCCAGAACCCAGGCGGTGTCTCCCAGTCTGGCGGGTGCAGGTGGTCCGGAGGCGGGCGGCTCAGCCCACCCCGGCCTGGGCTTCCTTCTGGGCAGTGGGAGTAACAGAATCAGGGCACCGTGTATTCGCGAGCCCAGGGCCTGGCTCCCAGCAGGTGCCTGGGCTCATGCAGGGGAAGGTGCGGTGGGGAAGGAGAAGAAGGGAGAAGGCTGGACAGTGGGGAGGCCAGGACGTCTCGCGGGGATGCCGGGACCCCACCCAAGGTTTGGTGGGTCCAGAGTCCAGCTCTCTGGGGGAAAGGCAGGGCCCCGGGGCCCAGGAGCGTGGTTGTGGGAGCTCGAGGTGCAGCATGGGGCTTGTGGGGCAGGTTAGGGATTCTGGGGGTGGGAGAGAGAGGCCGTGTCCTCAGACGCAGGAGTCCCCCCCTCCAGCGCCCCACGGCAGACCCCCCCAAGCTCTCCGTCACGGTGCCGAGGGGCTAGGGAGGGTGCCACAGGCCGTAAGAGTCGCATGCCGCCTCTGGGGTGACCTGCAGGGAGGAGGGTGGGGGGTCTCTTCTGCAAGGCGGGGCCTGAGGGGCCCCTGGGGGCCTGGCAGAACCTCCTGGCTCCCGACCCCCAGGGCTCCCCTCGCGTCTCCGCGGGCAGGAGGCGGGAGCCTGGAGGAGGGCTCGAGAGAACCGCACAGCGGGCTGTGCTTGCCGGCCTCTGCGTCCCGCCCGGGGAGCCCGGCGTCTGCGGCGGTGCCGGCCGGGTACCGGGCATGTGGAAGGAAGTGCACACAAATCACTTTTCTAGAAGAAAATCAGTGAGAAGCCCATGTAATTCTTCTTAGACATGAGGGGTTTTCTACCCTTGTTTTAATCAACAAGTCCCCAGTAAGTCATTCCAGCGAGGCCCTTACCCACGGCTCCTAATCTCCCGGGGCTGCGGGCGAAACGGGACCCCCTGGCTCTTTCGCTGAAAACACTTTTCTTGTTTTCTTTCTCCAGCATGCTGGAAGCGAGCCAGCTCGCCAGTTCCATTAACTTAATGAGGGCTGACAGCCTGCAACAAACGTCCCTCCTAATCCCCCCGGGACCGGAGCGGGGCCCTCCCAGCTCTCACCCAACCTTTCCCTCCGTCCGCCGGCCCCTCCCGCGGACAGAGGCCGCACAAAGATGCATTTCTTCACCAACTCCTTCCAGGGACCCTCACGGGCCGTGGCGGGCTTTTAGGCCAACGTCCCACTGGGGGCGCGAGGACCTGCCCTCCACCCCAGAGAGGCTGCAGCCGGGCCACCGTGTCTTGAAAGCTCGGAGCTGCGTGGCCATGCGGGCTCTGGGGCCCTGCGTCCCTGCGTCCTTGTTATGGCACAGCCTGGCCCACGCTGTGTTGGGGGGTCTCTGGCCCCTGAGGCCTCCAAAGCCCCGGGGACTTTCCGGAACCAGCATAGGCCCAGCCTGGGAATCGGTGTGGGGTTCTCTCGAGTCCTCCTCCAAGCTCCTATCTCCCATCCCTTGCTTCCGAGGGGACCCCTAGGCTCTCGGGAGGAAACGGACCCCAGCACTTGGGAGAGGCCCCGGGTCATGGGGCAGGGGTCTCTGCGAGCAAAGGGGAAGGGACGATCAGACCAGATGTCCAATGTGGGCCGAAGCCACGGGCTCCCACGGGCTCCCACGGGCTCCCACCCCAGGACACTCTCCCCCGGCGGAGGGACTTGGGGGCAGCGGGGAGGGCGTGACACATGCACTTTTCGGAGCTGCCCACCCAGGGTCACTCGGCCCTCGGCCCCTCTCACACGTCCCGGGCCTCGCCGGTAAGCAGGAGCTGACATCTGGGGGAGGCGACGTTTGATGGGGCCCCTTTTTTGGAGGGACCGCAGACAGCGCCGTCCACATCCTCGGCCACCCCCATGCGTCCCCTGCTGCCCTCCCTCGGGTAGGAAGCCCTGATGTGGGGGAAACCGAGCATTCGTTCCTTTCCCTTGGCTCTGGGACATGTCGAGGCGAGTTCCCCTTGCCAAATCTGTGTCGGTCACCTGTCCCGAGGTCCTCGAGGAATTTCACTGCCGACGGGGGGCCCGCATGGGATTGCTCCGATTTCTGGATCATCGGTATGAAAACAATCTTACAACGACCTCAGAGCCCTACACACGTGGTGACTCGTGATACAGGCATCCGAGGGGACAGGGCCGCACAGCCCCTCGCGCCCCGCCCAGAGCACCTGCAGCCCGCGTGTCTGTCCGGGCATGTCGTGAGGGGCCCACGGGCCACCCTGATTGGGATGTCACCAGGCAGGCAACAGGCGCCGTGGCAGGATTTGGGGCAGGGGCAGGGGCTGTCACAGATCCGCGATGTGTCTCTTGGCCCAGGAAGCCCCCGTGGCAGCCGCGCCGTGGTGCGCGGGCTGGAAGGGAGGGGCTCCGCCAGGCTGGGGAGTTAGGAGGCCTCTGTGTCTGCCCGGGGAGGGAGGAGGCCTACGGCCGCTGAGTTCCTGAGGCTGCCTGCCCAGGGCCCTGAGCCCCCGAGGGAGAACCCCAAAGAGGGCCGTGGGCTGGGCAGAGCTGGGAGGGCTGGGGGTGCCGTCCCCACGTCCCTGTCTTCCCGAGAGGCACCAGCCCGTGTGCCTCCCCAGCCCCTACTCTCAGGGACACTCGCCACACCCTCGTATGCACGGGACAGACCGCCCACCACCACCTCGGTCGGGAACATTCCGGTCGCCCCCTAAAGCAGCCCTGCGCCATCGAGCAGTCGCTCCCCTCTCCCCGGGAAGAAAACACTAATCTTTCTGTCTCCACGACCTCACGTGTTCAGAACCTTTCACCCAGTCCGTGTCCTCTCACTTCACGGGACGTTCTTGGGGTTCACACGTGGCGTGGCACAAATCGGGGTGGGGCAGACAAGTCTGTGGACCACGTGTGCCCCCCGCCAAGGCAGTGACCGCTCGGGCACAAGCAGAGGTAAAGCCAAATGGCCTGCACCCCCAAACCAGGGCGTCCAGCCGCGGGGCGTCTCTGCTCGGCCTCTGGGCCTCCTGAGTGCCTGAGGGGCCGGCCAGACGGTCACTGCTCCCCACTCCTGATCTGGACCCGGCTCTCGGGGCCTGAGCCCCACGCCAGGCTTGCGTGGCCCACAGAGAAGGGAGCTCTGAGGGCCCGTGGGGGCTCCGAGGGCCCTCGAGTCCGGGGCGCGTCCCCTGTTCCCACCCCACGCTCTGGCCCCAGGCTCAGGCCACGCTGGGCGTGGGGAACACGCGCCCGCAGCCCCGGCGCTGGGTGGGAGTCAGACGCGCTGACGGCCAATTCCTGTCGGTGCCGCAGGGTGAGCGTGATGGGAGCGCGGGCAGGGCTCTGGCCGGGAGGAAGGCGAGGGGCGCAGACCCAGCCGGAAAGGCTTTGAGGATGGGGTGGGGTTCGCGGCGGGAGGAGGGTCTGCAGAGAGCGCGGCAGTGAGCCCCCCGCGCGCGGCCGGGCCCTCTCCCCCTCGGGCGGCTCTGCCTGGAGGTAGTCACGGCTTCGGAGCCGCCATGGGGTAGCTCGGGGGCAGCGGGAGACAGTGCAGTGTCACGGTTGCCCCGTCTCACCTGACCTCGGAGCACAGCGGCTTCTCTGACCTGTAGGCAGGGCCGTGCCCGGGGAGACTGCTCGCTCCAAGTACCGGGATTGCACCACCGGGGCCCGCAGGACGCTGTTTGTAAGTCACCTGACGGGCTGCGGACTTTCCCGCCTGAACCCAGAGCCGCAGGCTGGAGCGGCCCCGGGAGGGCAGGTCACGGGCCGGGGCGGGGGGACTGCAGGGCGCAGGTGGCCAGCGTGTGGACCCGGAGCCCAGCACAGGCGGGGGGAGGCCTGGACCCCCACCCCCACAGACCGGAGCCCAAGCCCGCCAGGAGCATGAGCCGGCTCCCCTGGGGACAGACCTTTTTCCCTCTAGCCTTGTCCCACCAGCAGTCTGAGCGGTGGGGGGGGGGGGGGGGTTCCCCTAGGAGTCCCAGGTGGAAGGGAGGCCAGGCCACGAGGCGGGGCCACCCCACTGTGGCGGGTAAGGGCTGGGATGCCACACATTCAGGCTTGAGACTTGGCACTACTGCTGAGCGAGAGACTTGTCCCCCGGTTGGTTCCGTCCCTGTAAGAAGAGGGCGCGGCTCGTCCCGAGGTTGAAATCGGTGAGGGCAGTGCCCACCTGCCGTCGCGGGGGATGCGGGTGGGGGGGCGGTCAGTAGGCATTGTGGCCTGGGAACGAGAGGCAGACCGCGGAGGAAGGAGAAAGAGGGGACAAGCAATGCCCGGTGCATGGGGTTTATTTCCTAAAGAAGGCAGCCCCTTTGGACTGCCTCTGGGGGGTTCCAGGGACATGCCCGGGCCTGGGACGGGCAGGAAGTGGGCGGTCTTGCCTTCAGTGTGGTGGCACCACGGACAGCAGCAGATGTGACTGACCAGCGAGGCAGGGGGTCTTAGAGCTTGAACGGAGGGATCCCTCCTCCCGGACCCCTCAGGCCTCTGAAGGGAAGGAGACAGCAGCCCGCTGCCTCCCACGCCATTCCCTAGCCCCTTCCTTCAGGGAGACCTGAGAGAGAGTCCCCAGAGTCAGTCACTTTCTGGGGTGGGAGACACGAAGGCCGGTTGATGGAGATGCTCCCAGGGCCTCAGCGAGGGGTCCTGGGTGTCGACCTTCAGCGACAGTCAGCACAGGGCTGGGCCTCAGGCTGGGCCAAGAACAGCAGCCCGCCTCAGACCAGGGGGGCTCCCTGCTCTCTGTCTCAGTTATTTCTACTTGTCGCTGTCAATTCCCTCCCCTCTGCTGGCTTGGGGTTTCATCATCTCTTCTTTCTCTAGTTTTTGGGTAGCAACTGAGGTCACTGGTTTGAGACCTTCCGCTTCTGCTAACATAATCGTGGAATGCTACAAATTTCCCTCTAAGAACTGCTTTAGCTGCATCCCTTAAATTTGGATGTATCATGTTTTCATTTTTTGTTCAGCTTGAGACGTTTGCCTATGACTGGGAGGATCTGTCCTGTGCGAGTTGGTAGAATTTGGGATGGGGCCACCCGGGCCAGGTGTGTTCTTTCAGGAAGGCCTTCAACCACCCCTTTGGTACCTAGTAGCTGCGAGCTTGGTTGAGACATTTTATCCCATCTTTAGTCAGTTCTGCAGAGTTAGAATTTTTTCTAAGAACATACCCGATTCTCTCTAGGTTTTCCAAAGTTGTTGACATATAATTGTTGAGAATATTCTTTTATTATCAGTTTTATCCTTACTTGTAGTGATTTCTAACTTTCTTTTGTACTATTTTTATTTGCCTCTTGTCTCAGTCAATCTTACCAGATCTTTGCCTGTTTTGTTAGTTTTTTTTAAAGAATCAAGTTCCACTATTTAGATTCTCTAGTAAGACTTTCATGAAGGGAAAGAGATACCATACTCAAGATAAGACACTCCACATTATAAAGATTTCAACGCATTTCTTCCTACTTGATCAATAGATTTACTGTAATTCTGGTAAAAACCCCAACAGGTTTTGTCGTGGGACTTAGACACAGAGAGACAAGAGGAATAGACCTTCTCAAGGAAGCAGGGAAGGCCTTTCCCTCCAGGCGTCAGGACATGGTGTGAGGCTGGGATGTGCATCCGAGGGTCGACACTCAGCCCAGGACACAAGACAGGGAGGTGTTTCAAATCCTTGAAACTAGGATTTGCCTGTGATTTCTGGTGTTGTGTCAAACAATGACCTCAAACCTAGTGGCTTCGGACAACCCACTTCCTGGTCTCTGGGTCCCACACATCGGAAATCGGACACGGTCTGCCGGGTCAGGAAGGGGTCGCAGGGCTGGTTCCTCCTGGCAGGAAAGCCATCGCCCGGCCTCGTCCAGCTTCGGGGGCACCTACCGCCGTCAGCTCGCAGCCCCATCCTCCTTCACAGCAGGCGACTGCCACTGTGTGACCACAGCTCCCTGTAGCCACAGCTAGCCACAGCCACAGCCACGAAACTTCTCCACTTCTAAGGGTTCCCACATCTCATGAGCCCGGGTGGAGAATCCAGAATAATCTTTACATCTCATGGTGCTTAATCTTAATCTGTGGTCCCCTTGCTAGACAAGGTCACCTGTTCACAGGTTCGAGGCTCAGGACATCTCCCAGACAGCTCTGTCCGCCTTCCCCAGGAGGGGGCATTCCCCACGCGTGAACAGACAAAGAACTGGTGGGGGGCATCTGCGGGGCTCAGTCGGGGAAGCCTCTGCCATCGGCTCAGGTCATGATCTCGGGGTTCGGGGATCGAGCCCCGCATTAGGCTCCCTGCTCGGCGGGAGCCTGCCTCTCCCTCTGCCTGCCGCTCCCCCACTCACGCTCTCTCTCTCTCTCAAATAAATAAAACCTTAAAAAACAACAACAACAAAGAACTGGTAGGTAGGTACGTAGAACTTATACAGACGACTTAACGTCTAACTCATCCCTAAGAGCCCAAGTTACCCAAACAGAAGAACTGCCCAGAGCCGGGCTCGGCGTTCCGGCGGAGGGAGCGCCTGGGCAGCTGGAGCGGGAAGGCTCACTTCACACTCATTTTGTTGGCATGACTGACAAAGGCTGATCTTTGGGGGGTGCAGACGGCGCTGTGGGGGCTCAGGGCTTCCCGCGCTGCCGCGGGGTGTGCATGGCGAGACCACCCCCTGCTCTGAGGGATGGGACAGCACCGCCTACCAGATTCGAATCCACACGGCCGATGGTCGCGTGCCCACCTGGGTGACCCCAGCGGAAACGCCGGTCCTCATCCCCGAGGGAGGGAGGGGTTGTCCTTTCTCACGGCAGAGAGGAGCGGGGAGGGCTGCATCACCGCCCCCACCCACGGCCCCTCAAAGCCAGCTGGGTGGCCAAATGGGTCCACCCCCCTTTCAGCAGGTGGGGCAGTCAAAGACCCAGAGGATGGCCCAGCCCAGGCAGGTGGGCCCCCAACCTGTAACCTCAGCACCTCAAGGGGCCGGGGGTCTCCTGCAAGGGTCCCCAGGCCCGCATCCTGTCACCCTTCCGCCTGCTGTGCCTGTATCAGAGCCACCAGAAAAGGGCACGAGGCCACCACCTTCACAGGCCGAACCCAGCCCAGAGAGAAGAGGAAACCCTCCCCGGACGGAGGACCCCGGGAGCGGTCCGGCCCTGGTCCTTGGTCTGCGCGCAGCGGGATCTGAGGAGCCCGGAGCGGTCTCCCTGGACCTCAGGCCGCGGCCAGCGGGGGCCTCCACACTGCGGCGCCCGTGCAGCCCAGCCTGCACCTGCTCCCGCCGCACTGCAGGTGACTGAAAAGAGGCAGGGACCGTGAGGCCGGGTGACGTCCCCTCCCACCTCCGGCCTGGGTGAGGGGCGTCGGGAGGCCAGCGGCCCCCAGCCCAGCAGGGTCTCTGCACCCTGGGGCCTCCGGGAGCCCGCGTCAGCTCCGCCTCCGAGCCCGTGTGCGCACACGGGTGCGCGTGTGAGTCTGCGTGCGTGAGCTGCTCCCCGCACGGACGCACGTGTGCGCTCGCCACCTGCCGCGGGGCGCCGGGGCCGGACACGCGCGCGGGCCGGCCGCAGCCACTCTGTCCTGGGGCGCACGCACCGCACCTCGGGCAGAAGGCCAGGACGGCTGGGGCGTCCGGCGGGCCCCAACTCCGCGGCCCCGCGCCGGAACCCTCACCGCCTGCGGATCAGAGCCGGCACCGGCATTGGGGCGGAGCCTGCCGCTGGCGGTACCTCCCTCAGGCCCCGCCCATCCCGCGGCAGGCCCCGCCCGTCCCCGCGGCAGGCTCCGCCCGTCCCCACCCAGGCTGCCCACTCAGCGGGCACAGGCAAGGCTAGGGTCCCCTCAGATCCTGAAGGTCCCCGGAGCTGCCCCACCCCCATCCGCTCCCTGCTGTGTCGTCAGCACCGCGGAGGAGCAGACGTGGCCCACTGGCCACGTCCCACGGTCCGCAGGCCTTCTCTCCACCTGCTGGCTGGGAGCTCAGCCCCAGAGGCCTGAGCATGACCATTTGGTTTGGGGCTGAGCGGGGGCCCTGCACCCTGCAGGGGCTGGAAGATGCTTGGGGAGGGGGTAGAAGGGGGAGGGGGCAGAAGGGGGACGAGGGCCCGGCGTGTGGCTGAGCCCCCGTCATGATGAGGGCCCAGGCCTGAACGACCCTAAGAAGACGGTTTCTTCTTCTCCAGTGCCTCCGGAAAGATTCCTCAGCCTTCTCCCCACAGTGCCCCAGCCTCCCTGGTGCAACAAAGCCCTCTGTGTCCCTGGGACCCCACGGAGCCCCTGTGGGCCTGGCCGATGGCCAGCCCGACAGTTGGGGTGCAGCCGAGAGAGCTCCAGAGCCCCGTCACCCTCAGCTGGGTGACCTCTCCTGCACACAGGGTCCGCGCCCTCTCTGCTGAAGCCACAAGAACTGCCTGGACTTTATAGGGCCCCTTTCCCTGCTGGAGCCCCATGGTGCTACAAAGGGTCCCTGCCCGGCGACCAGGCACCCGCCCCCAGGGGTTTACCAGCTGTGCCCAGTGGCCCGGGCGGGTCCTGTGCGGGCGTCAGCGGTGTGACCTTTCACAGCACCGGAGGTTATTACATTATCGGACTACAGCCCCGGCCGTCGGCCTCTCTGTGCCACTGTATGTAGACGTTTTCACTTTGGGTTTTATTTCCTGTGAGTGAAGCGGCCGTAAATGTTCTGAGGCTTCCTTTCGGTGGCCGTGTGCCCTGACTTCTCCGTGGTGTGTACCTGGAAGGACAGGTGCCGGGACGTGGACCCATCCACGGCTCCCGCCGGGCGGCTCTCGGGGTGGGGGTCGACCAACCCGCACTCCCGCCAGTGTCACACTTGGGTCCCTTGGGCCACATGGGCTCTGACCCTCGACATCGTTGGGATTTCTCATTCCGGCCACGGTAGCGAGCGAGTGCAGTACTTTGTTGTGGTTTTGAGCAGCGTTTCCCCAAGAACAGTGGTGCTGAACCCCGGGTCCTGCGCGTGTGAACATCCCTTGTTGTATGTTCAAATCTTTGGTCTGTTTTTTTTTTTTTAAGTCGTGTGGTCTTTTCCTTCCTGGTTTGTAGGAATTCTAGATCTCTTCTGGATACAAGTCCCCTCCCAGAAAATGTCCTTTCCTGGCCTGGAGAGTATCCGTTCGTTCTCTCAGCGATGTCTTTCCATGGAAGGAAGCTCTTTACTTTAAGGAAGCCCATTTGTCAAATATTTCTCTTTTATAGTTAGTGCTTCTTGTGTTTTGTTAAATCGTGGCCTTTCCCGAGGTCGCGGAGATATTCCACTGTTCTGTTCTCCAGGCTTGATTGCCTTTGCCTTCCTATAGGTCTCTGCCCTCGCTGGAATTACTTTTGTAACTGGTGTGTAGCCGGGACCTGCAGCTCATGTTTTTTTCATACGGATGTCCGATCTGTCCCAGGGCTATTTATTGAAAAGAACATTCTTTCCCCAGTGGAGTGAAACTGTGTCTTGGTCGTAAAGCAGGTGACCACACACATATGCATTTTCACCTTTGGATGTTCCATTCTTTTCCACTGAAGCATTCATCAACCTAATCTAGCACCACCTTATTAAGAGTGCGACCTCAGACCACCTCCAGTGACGCCCGGTTTTCATCCCCGACGCTGGACAGTGAGCCTCGAACTCTGTTGTGAACATCCTCCAACTTTGTTCTTCAAAGTCACCTTGTCTGCTCTTGGCTCTTCACTTTTCCATAAATATTTTAGAATCAGCTTGAAATGTGCCCCCCCAACATATTTAAAAAGAAAAGCATTCAAAGATGGGTTGGAATCACAGTGAATCCATACCCCAAAATTAGCACCTTAAAAATATTAACCCTTCCAACTCATGAACAGTATATCCTGAATTAATTTAGGGCTTCTTTTCTTTCTTTCACTAATGTCTGGTACCTTTCTGTATAGAAAGCTTGCTCATCTCCAGTAGACTTATTCTCGGGCATTTTATGGGTTTGATGCTGCTGTTATTGGCATCTTTGGAGGTTTTGTTTGTTTGTTTGTTTGTTTTAAAGATTTTATTTATTTATTTGACAGAGAGAGAGATCACAAGTAGGCAGAGAGTCAGGCAGAGAGGGGGAAGCAGGCTCCCTGCTGAGCAGAGAGCCCGATGCGGGGCTCGATCCCAGGACCCTGAGACCACGACCTGAGCCGAAGCCAGAGGCTTAACCCACTGGGCCACCCAGGCGCCCGTGCATCTTTTTGTTTTATTTCCTAATTGTTACTAGCATGTAGAAATACCAGTGGTTTTTGTATATTGTCTTTGAAACTGGTGTTCTTGCTAAATACATTGATCAAGCAATTGATCTATCAAAGCGTTTATCTGAAGATTCTAAAGATTTTTTTAACATCTATGATTACATCATTTGCAAGTAAGAGTAGTTTTATTTCGCCCTGTCCCATGATTCTGTCTTCCATTTCCTTTCCCTTCACACTGGCCGAGAGTCTCAGGACACCTTCAGATAGAAAGGGTGACCACAGGCGACTCTGCCTGCTCCCTCTCTCAGAAGGAAGGCGTCCTAATATTTCACCAGTGAGTGTGACATTCGCTCTACTGGGCTTTGTCTTGTTTCGTGTTTGTATTTGTTTTCTACGTAATAGAGTTTCCTTCTATTCCTGCTTTCCTTAGAGTCGTGTTTCTAATTAGGAATGGCTCTTGAGTTTTATCAAATATTTCTATGCATCTTTTGAATTGATTAGATGTTTTTCCTTAGACTTACGCTGTTGACTTTATTCTATGATTATAAAACAAATATAATTTATTCTTAACTTATTCTGTGGCCAATTATGGGTGTTTATTTTCAGATGCTGATGTAGCCTTGGATGAGTGAATTAAACTTCGTCGGTCGCATGTCTTTATAGACAGCATAGGGTTTAGTTTGTTGCCATTATGGGCAGAATATTTGCCTCTATGTTTACAAAAGAGATCGGCCAGCAATTTTTCTCTCTTGAAATATCCTGTCCGGTTTTGATATCAAGGCTATGCTGCCTCATAAAAATCCTCCAGGATATTTATATAAAATGATATTAATTCTTTCTTAAGTGGTTAGAAGAATTTACTGGAAAATCACCTAGATTTAAGGTTTTGTTAGTTTTCTTTGCACAAAGATCATTGAAATTCCTAATTTAATTTATGTGATTAATATTGGGAAATTTGGAATTTTTTATTTCTTCTTGTGTCTGTTTTTCTATATTATGTTTAAGGAATTGATATATTTTAACTAAACTATTAAAATTACTTTTGTACCAAATGTCTTCTGAATAGAGTTTTTAACTCCTGAGATCTATAAAGATATTCTATTTTTGATGCCTGACATTAGTGATTTTCATCCCCTCATACCCCAGTCACTCTTGCCAAAAGTTTGCCCATTTCATTAGTTTCTTCAGAGAATCAAAATTTGGCTTTGTTGGTTTTTTTAATGTAATGTTCATTTTTTATTTCATTGAGTTGTACTGTTTGTTATCTCTTTCTACCTATTTTCTTTGAGTTTAATTTGTTGTATTTTTTTTGTGTAACTTCTCGAAAGAGAGTTTGGCCTCCCTCTTGTCTAATGTATACATTTAAGGTCGTAGGTTTTCTCTAAGCACTTACTTTACTTCATGGTAGCTCAACCACTTACTTAGCTGTGCTCTGTGACCTTTTCATCGTTATCCAATTTAAAATACTTTCTGATTCTTATCAGATTTCTTCTTGGACCTTGAGTCCTTTTGATTAATTTCTAAAACACTTAAGAATTTTCTAGTTATCTTTTTCTTATTGATTTTAGTTTAATTTCACTGTAGTCAGAGAACATACGTAGAAGCTTCGTAGATACGTAGAATTTCTTTGAAATTTGTTGGAACTTGCTTTTAAAGCTTTGCACATAGTCTGTCCGGGTAGACGTCCCATGTGCCCTTGGAAAGCTTATGTCCCCTCTGGCTCCTGAGAGCGGTGTTCTGTGCATGTTCTCTTTTTCCTTTTAGTTCTGCCAACTTTGCTTTATATATTTTAAGGTTGTGTTTTTAGGTACATACAGATTTAGAATTGATACTTTCTTACCAGAGCGACGTTTTTTAAAATTATGCAATGCCTATCTTTGTCTCTGGTTATATTTAAAGTTTACTTTGTATGGCCCAGCTTACCTACACCAGCTCCCTTTGGGTTACACCGTGATACTTTTTCTGTCCTTTTGCTGTCAACCTCTCTCTGTCTTTACATTTGTATGAAGATTTACATGTAGTTTTAAAAGCAACATCAGGTTGCCTTTTGAGCCCTGTCTGACAGTGCTCGTCCTTTCATTGAGATGCCTTGTCCCCTTGTAGTGCACACTCCACTGCCTTGGCCTCACCCTTCCTTCTTATCTCCTTTCCTGATTCTTCTGGATTAACCAAATGTTGATACTATTTCATTTTTATTCTTTTAACTTGTTGCTTTTACATACCTGCATCATTCCATCAGAGGTGGACTCATTAGGGTCGACCTCAGATTAGCCCCTCTGCCGCGTCGCTGACACCCCACGGTTGTCCCAGCCGTGTGACTCCAGCCGTGCCCTCTGCCTTTTGTGCTGGTTTTTATCCCGCATTCCTGCTCTGCGTACACAGACGCAAGTACGTACACAGCTTTCAAGTGCACGCAGATTTAGAGTTGATATCTTTCTCCCGAACTGACCATTGTTTAAAATGATGAAATATCCCTCTTTGTCTCTAGTAATGTTTAAACCTCATGAAGCATTACCGTTTCAGTCAATACAAATTTAAACTTTCTCATAAATCTGTCCTTTTATGTGTTCTTAACTCCTTCCTGTATTCCCATGCTCCCTTCTGGGATCGTTTTTCTCTGCCTGTCCCCTGAATCATTCTTCCAGTGCAGTTCTCCTAGTAGTGAAGTCTCTTGGTTTTGGTTTCAGCTTCCTTTTTCTTTTTTACTGTGGCAAAATATACATAACATAAAATATAGCATCTTAACCATTTTCGTGCACAGCTCAGGGGCCCTAAGCACATTCACGTGTTGTGCAGCCGTCTCACCTTCTGTCTCCAGAACCTTTTCATCTTGTGAAACTGAAACTCTGGCTCCAAGAAACCCTAGCTTTCCGTCTGCCTCCCCAGCCCCCGGCTCCCACCACCCTGCTGTCTGTTCCTATGAACCCGGCTCCTCTAGGGACCTCGTCTGAGCAGAATCGTATGGGATTTGCTTACTTTCCCTCTTCATTTCTAGGATCTATTTGATGGGTCTAGGAGCTAAGTTGGTAGTGATTTTCCTTGAGCTCTTTAGAGATGGCACCTGGCAGGGCGCCTAGGGGGCTCAGTGGGTTAAGCCGCTGCCTTCGGCTCAGGTCATGATCTCAGGGTCCTGGGATCGAGCCCCGCAACGGGCTCTCTGCTCGGACGGAGGGGGAGCCTGCTTCCCCCTCTTCCTCTGCCCTCCCCCTGCTCATGCTTTCTCTCTCTCTCGTTCTCTATCTCAAAAAAATAAATCTTAAAAAAAAAAAGACGTCACCTGGCTTTTATCTTTTCTGTTGAAAAGCCAGTCATCAGGGTAATGTGTCATTGTCCCCAACCCGTCCTTCACTGCTTCTGTGACGCGCCCTGTGCCTTTGGTCTCGGCGGCATCACTCTGAGAAGCCTGGGGAACTAAACACCTGTTTGCATCTGTGGCCTGATGTCTTCCATCGTTCTTGGAAAGTTCTCGGCCACTGAGTCTCCCTCTTGTCTCCCCTTCTTCTGGGATTTCACACGTATTGGAATCCTGTCTCCCACATCGCACATTGTTTCCATATGTTTAATTCTGTTTTGTCCCCACGCCCCACCTGGCAGTCCCCTCCAGGTCACACATGTTCCTTCCCTGAGAATCTCCTCCGCCATCAAATCCATCTGCTGCATTCTTCATTTCCGTTATTGTCCTTTCTGTTCTAGAATTTCCAGTTTATTATTTTTAAGACAGATTTTATTTCTCGGGTGAAATACTCCATCTATCTTCTTGAACCAATTAATCATGGTTATTTTAAAGTCTTTATCTAAAAGCTCAGAAGCAAACCACAGGCGTCTGTTGGCGCGCGACTCTGTGGGTCAGCGTTGTGGGCTGCTCCTCTGGGTGGTCTTCCCTGGGCTCATCCGAACGGCCGCTCGCCGGGACTGGGTGGCTTCAGCTCTCCGCCACGCTGTTCTTCCCGCAGCCTCGCTCAGACACGTCCGTGTGGCAGCAGCATTCTGACGGGACGACGGGGAGCTCTGAGGGCTCTTGAGACCCCGGTTCAGACACATGGTCCGCTTCCGATGTGGCGGGAACGGACTCCACCTCTAGCTCGGGGGGCCTGCAAATGACCTGCCCTCCTCTTTCATCCACAACAGGCCGCCTTCGGGCCATAACTTTTTCATTCCTCCCAGTACAAAATTCACTCACCTCAAAGTCTCATCGCGTTAATGACGGCGCCATGCTCTACATCCAACATCTTAGGATCTGCTGTTTTTTCCCCAGCCTCTGCCCAATGCCTGGTCTCCAAACCAGCACCATGTGTTTGAGGATCCTGATATGACAGGAGCCCTGGTGGGGGTCCTAATTTCTCTCTCTGTGAGCCACCGCCGCCCACGAAACCACACCTCAATGTGCTCAAGACCACAGCTTGTCGTCTTGCTCACGACCCTGTGGGCCAGCGATTCAGGGTCGGCTCCGTGGGGAGGTCGTTCTGCTGGCTTTGTGCATGTGTTCGTGCAGTCGTCTGGGGCTGGAGGATCAGAGGTGGCCTTACTCACGTGTCTATTGCCTGATCTGGCCCTCGACGGGGCGCCTCAGTTCTCCAAGTAGCCGCTGGCCGCCCAGCTCAGGCTGGGTCACGCAGCCACATCCAAGAGCACACTGGTCATGCACGGTGTGACTCCCCGGCTTTCTTTTTGCCAGAGCAAGTGTTGAGGTCGGCCCACATTCAAGTAGTGGGAAAACCAACTCTGCCTCCTGATGGAGGAGCTCCAAGCATCTGGGACACGGAATCTGCCACACCTCGAGGTCTGTTTCTGTGGTCTCTTTTTTCCCTTGCCTTTCAGCCTTTTCCGTGTGAAAACAGGTAAAGGCTCCGTGATTTCATGTTCCCAGAGATCGTTTCGGTTCTCCTCCAGCGGGGACAATGTGCAGGGAGGGACACTGTTCCTGGCAGAGGGCTGGTCATGCGCCATCTTGGCGGCCAAAGCCCCACCCCTTCCGTGTGGGTGTGTTTCCTTCTAGACTTTTTTCTACGTGCATCTTCATTCATGTTTCCTTTTTTGGTGTTTCTAGAAGGATCTTTGTTTCAAGAAGGATCTAGGTTTCTAGAAGGCCTTTGAGGGGGTGCCAAGTGTCTGAAAGTGCTGGCCCAGGCTGACAGTCACAGGGGGCCACTCATGCCTCTTCTCCGTTCTCTATCGCAGGCTGCGGGAGCACCACCGGGCCACCATCAAGGTCATTCGGCGCATGCAGTACTTTGTAGCCAAGAAGAAATTCCAGGTGAGTCCTACACTAAGCCCTCCTGCCCCGGGTCAGCCCCCAAAACTCCTGTCCCACTCACGGCAAAGGCTACAGGGCCTCCATACCCTGCCACACCCTGACCTGACCCTTCCCTCACCAAGTACCCAAAACAACTCCGTCACCCTTCTGGAAGACAGCACGCCCCTGGAAGGACCCTGCCCCGAGGTCTAGCCTAGAGCGCGATGCACGCAGAGCCTCAGGGACTCACCCTTCTCTCCCCTAGTGGACCTGCAGGTGACACAGGAGAGACAGAGAAGGCGCCGAGCCTGTCCTATGTCACCTGGGCAGGAAGTAGGGTCCCCTCGACCTGTCCCCCGGAGTCAGTGCTCTGGCCCTGCTCCTCCCCTGCCCCCAGTGGGAGTCAGAACAGAAGCCTGGCCACGCCCGTGCCCCAGGGGGCAGCCCCCCTTTACAGGGAGAGGGAAGGGCTCCTCCGTCGGTGGGGCCAGAGCCGCAGGGGTGCCCTTGCCCACCCCCTTCCCCGCAGGGCCGGGTCTGCGGCAGCCTCCCCTCAGAGCCCCTGGAGCCGAAGGGCCCCAGAGAGAGCCAGCTGGTAGCCGGCCCAGCTCCTTCCTTCTGCTGCGGGGACGGTCCTTGGTCTGAGGAGGTCCCCAGCTCAGCCCTCACTCTGAGAGCATGTGGACTTCAGAAACAGGGACCCTCAGGCGTGCCCATTCCCCTTCCGAAGCCCCCCCAAGCGTCGCGTCCGGCCCGGGGCTCGGCAGCTGGCCGGTCTCGGGCGGCCCGCGCCCACCATCCCTCGGCGGTGCCCTACCCCGCGTCTGCCTGACGCCCCAGGCGGGGAGGCCGCTCACCACCAAACGGGGACGAGTCGCGCTGAGGGTCCCGCTAGGGCCTGGGACTTCTCGTTGCCCAAACACACGAGGCATCGTAAGTGCCATTGTTGGGTGGCAGCTGGAGGTCTGCCTGGCAGTACCCTAGGGAAGACGTGACGGCCCCAGACGCGGAGAGTATCTGAAGTCTGTGGCCGGCCTTTGCGGAGGCAGCGGGGGACGCGTGGGAGGGCAAGGAGCGGGAGGGGCTCTGGAAGAGGAGGGGCCCGCCTCCCGGCAGTACCGGCACCTTCCCAGTGGGGAAGCGGCTGCAAGGACCCCCTGCAGGGGATGCTCTGGGCAGCGCGGGGAGGCCCTGGGAGGGGCCGGGATGTAGCGCCCTCCCTGGCCAGCAGCCTGGCGGTGCCCACTAAGACCCCAGACACCGAGCGGGTAGAGTAGGGGGTCACTGGGGAGTCGTCTACAATGCGGAGAGCCCCCTCCTGAGAAGCCAGGCAGCTGAGGCTCCCGAGCAGGGCCCTACAAGGCGGCGGGAACATGAGGAGCTGTGCCAGGTGGACAGTGGGCTCGCTGGGTTTAGGGGCCCCAGCACCGCAGGCCGAAACTTGGGGCTTCTGGCTGACCCAGTTTGGGGGTCATGTGGGCAGCTCACAGCTCAGGACAGCGTTTGTCCCCGGCAGATGGGCACCCACTGCGGCGAGAGCTGACTCGGGGAGCACCCTGGCCCCAAAATGCAGGCGAGAAACTCCCTGTGGGCATCGGCAGAGGCCCCGTACTTCCTTCCGGGCTGGGGTCCCCTTTCTTACTGCAGGACACAGGTCAGGGTCCTGCGTGTGGCCCCCAGAAGCAGGCCGGGCCACCCTACCTTCCCCGCTTTCTGCCCCACGTCCGTGCCCGGGACCCTTGGGGTCCCCGAATAAAGCAGGTGGGTCCCACTGAATGGAGATGCTCCTGAGAGCCTCCCCGCGTGTCCCGGTGGGGAACCGAGGCTCTCGGGCATGGCGGGGGCCCAGGAGGCCTCAGCCTCCCCAGTGGGCCCGTGCTGCCCGCGGCGGCGTTCCACAGGGAGGAGGGACCCCCGGGGCAGCGATGAGCTCTGTGGGCCCAGCTGTCAGGGCGGCCTTCCCCTCCCCCACAGCAGCCCGTTGGTGTGTCTGCGCCCCCGCCGCCCCCCGGCCCCAGGGGCTGCCGACGTGGCGGGTGGCCCCCCGCCGGCCTCGCTGCGGCCGATAAGTGCCCAGGGGGGCTGCCCCCGTGTCTGGCCGGGGGAGCCAGAGGCCCTTAGCCCTTCAGTTTGCCTTGAACTCCCGCGTCGACCGTCAGTCCGTCTGCACAGCCCTGCACTATCTCGGCTCATCTGGGACTCCTGCCGCTGCCGTCAGAGGAAATGGGCTCTGGAGAGAAAGCGGAGACGGCCCCCCCAGCGGGGCCCCAGGCCGCCCCGACACAGGCCGCCAGGAGTGCGGGCCAGACCCTGGGGCCCGGCAGCTCCAAGATAAGTCTCGGGGCTCTGCGCGAGGGGAGGCAGGGCTCCCGAGGCCCCCGGACCGTGTGCGGCAGCGCCGCTCCCGCAGACGCAGGCTCGGGCTCGGGCTCCTGCACGGCCCTCGCTCACGCTCGCTCCCGCACCTTCCCAGAGGCCCTCGGGCGCCCGCGTTCACCTGCGCGCGCGCGGTCCGGGCTCTCCAGCCTGTCCCCCCCTGCGCCCCCTCCGCGGGCCGGGCCCGCACCCCCAGCGCTCTGAACGCAGGCTGCGCCCCAGCCCAGACCTCACTGGCCGAGGCCTGTGTCCTGGAGCCCCGGGGCAAGAAGCTGACCGCCGTGACCCAGGGCCACCTCCCATGTGCGCACTGAGGGGAGCTCGGACTCTTCCAGAAGGGAGGGGCGGGGCTCAGCACCCCATTTTCCAGAAGGAAGACCTGGATCTGGGGACGCTAGCCCCGGCCCGTACCTAAGTGTGGCTGTCGCGGAGCCGGAGGGCCCGCCCAAGTCCTTGCCCGCGTCCACCCCGGGATCTCGCGACAGGCCATGGATGTGGCCCACGAGGCAGTTCTGGACCCCAAGGGACACAGGTCTTCCTGGGTGGGCTCCAGCTGCGCCGTGGGGATGACCAGGTCCAGCCCGGCCCTCCCCCACCAATCTCAGGGTCCTCGTTTGGGGTCCACAGAGGGGCTGCGTGTTGCCTGTGAGGGCCAAGGGCCCCCCACCTACTAAGTCATGTGGGGAGACAGGGACTCCCCTGGACCGCTGGGGCCCAGCCCCTGGGAGGAAGGAGGCCCCTGCCTTGTTGCTCCCAGAGTCCAGAATCCTAGCTGGGGTGCCGCCAGAAGTCTGTCAAGTCGCCTGTGTGACTGGCAGAGCCCCTGGGCCCATCGAAGTGCAGCCCGGGATCTGAAGAAGGTGCCCTCCAGGGTACCCCGTGTTTCTGGGGAAGCAGGGCCAGCCGTGCCGTCAGACTAGGGGAGCCACAGTCCTGGGGGCAGGGGCACCACAAGGAAGGGTAGGCTCTGCTGGGCAGGGAGGACATGTCCCCAGGGGACCCCGGGGAGGACACCCGGCCCGGACACTCGGCGGGTCTCTGAGCCCCATTCCTCGTGGCCTCTGCCCCGGCCTCCTCCACCGAGCTGTCTGGTTTGCCTCCGGGCCTTTGCCATCCCTGCCGAAGAGGCAATGACCCCAGGCTCATCGCTCACGTGGACTCCGAGGCTGAGGGGCCCCGGCCGCCCAGGCGACCCCACAGCCCCTTGGATAGAGGGATCGCGTTCCCACGCAGCTCTGGCCGGCTTGTGTGGGTGAAGGGCCTCTGGGCCCCCAAACCCCCACTCGGCCGGCCTGCCGAGACCTGGGGGAGACCCTCGGCCCACGGGCTCCTGGGAATGCGGCCATAAACGTAGCCTGAGGCTCTGCTGACGTCACGAGAAACCTCGTGCTCTCTGTTGTGGTTTCCGGGGATTTCACCTGAACTCCATATGCATTTATGGGCTCCGAGCTGGCGCCAAGCCTGGGGCCTCGGGGTCAGCTGCCAGCCCTGCGTGGCCCCAGGCCCGCGTGGGAGCACCCCCTCTGCCCCGGCAGCCTCGGAGCCCCACGGGCAGCCTGTCGCAGGGACCGGGCACGACAGGCTGTGACTGTCACCCGAGGCCTCCTCTGCCGGCCTCTCCACCCCCACCCCAAGAACGGTGCACGGGCCAGGGCTCAGCGTGGGGCTGGGAAGACTGGCTACGCAGAGCGCGGCCCCTCCTGGCCCTGGGACGGGTTCTTCCCAGAACGGGGGCTGGTAACCTGGAGAGGGGAGGTAGACCGGGCCCTGTGGCGAGTGGGCAGGAAGCTAAATCTCAGAGAGGCAAAGCCCCCAGCCGGGATCCCCCAGCCCCAGCAACCCGGCCCCGGGGATGAGGGGCCCCTGCATGTGCCCTGGGCCGGGACAGCCCCGTTGCACGGTGGCAGTGACCTCGGGTCCCCGGGAGGCCCGCTGCGGGCAGGCAGCGTCAGCGTCTGCAGGTGGCGTGGGGGGCAGGGCGCGGCGCAGGGGGTGACCGTCTTCGCGTCCTGCAGCAAGCCCGGAAGCCCTATGACGTGCGGGATGTCATCGAGCAGTACTCCCAGGGACACCTCAACCTCATGGTGCGCATCAAGGAGCTGCAGAGAAGGTGGGCCGTCTGCACAGATGGGGCGGGGGGTGCAGCTGGGCTGGGGCCCCTCCCTTCCCACTCCGGCTGCCCCCACAGAGCCACGGACCCCCTCCAGCCCCCCACCCCCCACCTGGGAGCCAGGAGGGCCGGGTCTGCCCAGGACACACCCACTGCCGGGCACCGAGTCCCACCCCTGGGCTGCACCCCCAAGGCCTCCCCTCCCAGACCCGGAGTCGGGAGCCCTAACCAGTGGGAGACGCCACCTCCCGGGGTGCGGCCTGGAGATCTTGCCCCATGGGAGCAGTTCGGTCCCCGGGGCCCGCACAGGCTCAGGCGTCCCTACCTCACTGGTGGGCTAGCCTGGGAACCTAACCCCCTGTGTCCTAGGGCATGGCTGGGACCTCGACCAGAGGCTCAGGCTGCCCCCCACCATGGCTAACCGTGAAGCCCGCTCTGCCCGGCCACGGGGCCGCACCCGGGAAGGGCCCACTCCTGGGCTGGACTCTGAGCACAGCTGAGGCGCCCGGCCTGGGCCTGGCCTGGGCTTCTTCCAAGGCAATGACGGGACCCGGGGCAGCTGTCCCGGGAGGAAGCCTGGGGACCGCCCGAGCACTGCCCCCCGCCTCTGAGCACCCCCATGAGGAGTAGGACCTCTGGGGCCCAGGAGGCCTGCGGCAGGTGCAGGGCAGTGGTGGGTGTCCCCAGAAGGGGGTGGCTTGTCGCCCTGCCGGGCTCCTCATCTGTCCACTCGGCAGTGGGCTGGGTGGGTGTGTGGGGCGCCCGGACCGAGCAGGAGCTGGTCTCCATCTGTCTCCCTCCCTCCGTCCCAGGCTGGACCAGTCCATCGGGAAGCCCTCCCTCTTCATCTCTGTCTCAGGTGGGTTTCCTCATCCAGACCCCCCATCTCCCCTCTACCCACACCTGCCCCCCATCCGGCCGGGTCAGCAGGGCCTCGGAAGTGCAGGACAGAGGGGGGCAGGTGGACCCTCCCCCCGGGTCAAGGGCCTGGGCATCTGCTTTATAAAGGAATCTTCGATTTGTGCAGGATCCCTTTAAACGGGGACCTTTCTAGGCCCTCAGAGACCTGGGTATGACCCCTGGGATCCCCCGCAGGGCGAGTACCCAGCGCAGAGGGCCGTGAGGGGCCAGCAACAGCAGAGCAGCTGGGTGGGGGCCGTTCTCCAGCCCTGACCCCTCATGTCCCCCGGACCTGGGCTGCGGCTCCCTCCAGGGAGCCCGGGGCCAGGCCGGTCCCGTGGGTGGCCCAGCCCGAGTCCTAGCAGGAGGCGCAGCTCAGCTGGGGGCCGGGTGGGAGGGCGCTGGGGGGCGAGGGGTGCAGAACGTGCAGGCCCCTGTCGGCGGCCCGGCGGGAACATTGCAGACCGCTGCAGGAAAGCGGGTGCCGCAATGAAGCAGGTCTAAGAGCGTCAGGGCTTCCCGGTGCGGGGAAGGTTAGGGCCAGGCCCTGGCGGGGTCCGCTGCGGGCCTCCGCCTGCAGGACTGCCGCTTACAAGCGCCGGGCGACCGGCCCCTGAGCCGCCGGGCTGCTCGGATGCCACGTCCCACGACAAAGAATGATGAAAGCCCTTGAACCCTAGCACGAATTACTAAAACGTGACACGGAGGCAGGAAGTGAGCACATGCCTTTGGGGAAACGGCGCCCACGGGCTCGCCCACCGCGGGGTCGCCACGGACCTCCCGCCCGGATGACCCGCGGGTGCGCCTGCCCCCCGCCCGCGGCCCCCCGCAGGCAGGCCCCATCCTCCCGTCGGGCTCCCGGACGCCCCGCGGGGCACCCTGCCAGCCCACCCCTGCGCCGCCGGGGCTCCCACGCCGAGTTGCTCACGCGCAGACCTTTGACCCTAGACGCCCCACAGCCCCCGCCCTCCTTCCCTGCGAGCCCCTCCCCCCACCGACACACGTCCCTGATTCGGGCACTCTACCCCGCAGAGAAGAGCAAGGACCGCGGCAGCAACACCATCGGGGCCCGCCTGAGCCGGGTGGAAGACAAGGTAGGCGCCGGGGTCCAGGCCGCGCGGGCTCCCCTGGACTCTCCCACCCGCGTCCCGCGCCTGTGTGCGCTCGGGGCCTTCCGGACGGCACCAGGGTCTCCCCGAGCTGGGGCACATGCCCACTCCCCCACAGGAAGCGGGCGTCGGTCCTCGGGCCCCTGGGGAGCCGCGGAGGCCGCCCAGGGTGCCGTGACGGAGGGTGGGGGGTGGTCCACTGCCGCCGCCGCCGTGTGCGCTCAGGGAGGTCAGAGGTGCCGAGAGCCCCACGAGGGGGCGTCAGCCGGGAGCTGGGGCGGCAGGCTCGAGGACCCTCCACGTGGGGTGCAGACGGCGCTGGGAGGGGTGCCGAGCCGGCCAGGGGCCCGCTAGGTGTCCCGGTGGGACCTGGGCCTGTGGGTCCTCGGCTCGAGAGCGGGCCCCTCGGCCCCCGGGACGCCCCTGGCAGGCCAGTGTGGGAGCCTTGGCCTGGGGTGTCCCAGGGCCGAGGGGGCCTTTCCCAGGCTCAGGCCCACCCTGGGAAGTCTGTGGCGTTCGAGGGGGCCATTATCTTGCCCGACAGCTCGTCCGTCTACACAAGTATTATCTGAAAGTAGCTGTGAGACTAAAAATAGAGGGATTTCGTTGGGCAGGGCCTGTGTCTGCCGCTTGGTTTCCCCGGCAACGCCGGGCTCTGGCCTGCGTCCATCCCCGCCGAAGCTGGGCGGGCAGGGCAGGGGCGCGGCTCCCGGGCCCCCTGCCCGCAGCATCGCCCCCTCCCCACCCGCATCGTCTGCCTTGGCCTGGGCTGGCCGTGGGGCCGGGCTCGGGACGGGGCCAGGAGAGAGAGGGAGGGCCGCTGTCCAGGGGCCCACGGGGGTCCCTGCTTCCGGCCCGGCCAGCTGAGACGGTGCGACCCCAACATGTGCCCGCCGGAGGGTCTTCGCCGGGCAGTGCAGGCCCAGTCAGGCTGGTACCTGGCCTGCTCTCGGGCAGACGGCCCGGTGGCAGATGGCCTTGTCTGGCAGGACGAAAGCAGGAGAGGTCACGTCCCCAGGGGGCAGGTACCAGAGGCCTGGGGACCCCAGTGAACCAGGGGACCCTCAGCCCGCACCCCTCCCGGTTCGTGGGGCCAGCGACGCAGGGCTCCATGACCCGCAGGGAGCAGCCAGTGGCCAGCCCTGGTGTGGCAGGCCGGGCGCCCTGGGGGCTTCTGGACAACAGAGGCAGCAGGGGTAGAGCTGGGCAGAGACCCGGGCCCCCTCCCACCTCCTCACCCAGCCAGGCCCCCTGGCCAAGCGAGCTTCTGACCGGCCCCCACTGCTGCTGGGAATCACGGTGCCCGTGGGTGCACAGGCCTCTCTGTCCCAGGGCCCAGGGTGGCCCCTGCTGCACTGGCTTCCGGATGCGCTCCCCTCTCCTTGACCCCTGCCCTGGCGTTCTAGAGTTTTCTTACGGCTCTGCCCTCCGCTCCTCAGGCCGGACCACCCCTCGAAGCTCAACCCGGAGCCTGGTGTCCTCTGGGGTGACAGTGGGTCGGGGACAGGGTCTTCTGGAGCTGTGCCCCTCCCCAGGCTGGAGGAGCAGGCGTGCAGCCACCTGTGTGGGTCTGACGGCCGGGGTGGCCCCGCTGGCCATGGTCAGTGCGGCGGCCGTGGTGGGGCCCGCGCAGGCCTCCGAGATCCAGTCATGAACGCGCCCTGGTTTCTTCGGGTCTGAACAACGGAGCGAAGTATTTCCAGAGTCCCCGATCCCTGGGGGCAAAGGTCTGGGAACACAGGAGGGGGGCGACTGGGCAGACGGTCCGTGCCGCCTCCGTCCCCTTCTGCTGGGAGGACCCGGACCAGCGGGAGAGCGGAGCCCAGCAGCTCGCGGTCCCCCAGGTGGGGCGCGCCGGGCTCCGTGCCAGATCGCAGCCCCCGCAGTCCCTCGAGGCGCCAGCCTTCTTCGGCTGCTGGCCCGCGCCCCCTCGGCGGCAGACCCTGGGAAAGGGCCTCGCCAGGTCCGGAGGGCACGCTGGCACGTCCCTGGCCCCACGTTATCACAGTCATCACCGGGGCCATCGGGACCGTAAACAACCCGGAGCTGTCCTGCCGACCGCGGGAAGCTGGAGGCAGGAAGTCCAGCAGCCCCCAGCCCTCCGGGGCCCAGGAGGCCTGCCGCACGCCCCCCGGCCAGAGTCCCCGGGGCCTCACCCACCCCAGCAGGCTGGCCGCGGGCAGGGGAGGGGCCTGGGCCTCACGTGGGGAGGCCGCAGCCAGGATGGGGCTCCGGCCTCAGGCCCGCACACTCGGCTGCGGGACGAGGGCTTGGGGAGGAGGGGAGAAGGACGTTTGGGGAGCAGTGCCGGCCCCCAGTCTCGGGGACAGAGCAATTCTGAGGAGCAAGAGCTCGGGGTGTCCACGTGCCGGGGAAAACTAGCTCGGCTTGTCCAGCGGTGCCTTAGTTTCCCTGCAAGGAGCCCCTTGCCCTTACGTGCAGGCCAGGGGCACTGAGGGGGGAAGGCTCCCGGGCCCCTCCTGCTCCCCAGAGCCCTTGTCACAGCCCCTGTGTGCCGGAGGGCCTCCCCCACCCAGAGCGCCCGCCGCCTGTTCCTAGGGTGCCTCGCGCCCCTGTCTTGGGCCTGGCCTGGCTGCGGGGACCCGCCTCGCTCCGCGGCTGTGGAGAGCCTAACTGGCACCCGACAGCCTGCGTCCCCACCGGCCTCCCTTCAGCAGTGACAGGAAAAGGCCCTCCTCGCGCACCTTCCCGTTGACCTTCTTCTGGGAAGGACAGACCTTTGTTCGTGCCAGTCAACCCTTCCTTACAGGGGGGAAAACTGAGCCCGGAGAGGTTGAGCAGTAGCCCAAGGTCACACAGCGGGTCAGGCAAAGAGCCGGTCCTGGCGGAGGCACGGGGGGCAGGGGGGCGAGGTGGAGGGCAGCGGACTGCGCTTCATCAACACCAAACCTCGGGGGCCCAGCTCAAAGAGAGGCCGGGTAGTGGTGTGGAGGGTGAGCCGCGCTGGGGCCGGGGTTCGGGGACAGGCGGTAGAGCCCGCGGGCAGCACCGGCCAGAGCAGTGGCACAGACTCGGACGTTGGGGCCTGGCCAGGACCTGCAGCAGGAGCCCTGAGAGCACGGCCCCCGCCCAGCCCCCGGCCCCGCGAGGGCTGCTGGGGAGGCGAGCGTCCCCTCGGCTCTCTGGGGAGCCTTGGAGGAGGCCGCCCCAACCTCCCGCCCCCGCGCGGATTCTTAGCTCAGCCCCTGGGCCGCGGGGTCGATGCTGAGCTCTGTGTATTTTGCAAGCTCAGCTCGTACTGCTTTTGCTGATATGAGGGGCACAGTGGGCTGGGAGATTTCTTTCTTCTCTGTTTTTGCCGGAAATGTTCATGGCTTAGAGCTGGATGCAGGGAACGCCTGGGCTTGCAGGCCCCGGTTCAGAGGGTGTGGGTGGGGGCCCCTGGCCCCCGTCAACACTCCTTCCACAGCCTCTTGTCCTCGAACCCTGGCCAGGCACACTTTCCCCTGGACTGGAATGCCCCCAGCCCGGAGATCCCCCGCCACGGCACACCGGCCTTGGACCCTCTGCTGAGCACACACTTGCCCCCCATTGGGACCAGGACCCCGCGTCTGCCCCAGACACCACTCCTCCTGTTCTGTCCTCAGCCCAGAAGGCCTCCTCCACCCCCCCAGCTGCCTGAGACTTTATCATCCAACAACCCCCTCCCTGATCACCCCCGAGGGCCACCTAGATGCCACGCACCCGTCTCTCCAGGCCCATGGCCTCCCTGCTGAGTCCGGCCACCCATGGGGACTCCGGTCCCACCAGCCCTTCAAAGTCTGCATTATTTCTTAGACACAGCTGAAACCCACCTGCTGGGATTTTCTTCAGGATTTTTGCACTGACATTTCTGTGTGAGATACACATATAACCTCACTTTCCTTTTTTATACCATCTTCATGAGGACATGGGGTCAAATTCACACGAGCCTCCCTGAATGAGTGCAGAAGTGTTCCCTCTTTTCCACTTTCTAGAATATTTTATATGGGACTCGGAATTCTTCCCCTCTTGAATCTTAGGTAACATTTAAAGGTAAAGCCGTCCAGGCCTGGTACTTTCCTTGCGGGAAGACTTCACGCCCCCAGTCAAGGACTTGGTTATGGGACTGTAGGTTTTCTATCTCTTCTCATGTCAGTTTTGTTCAGTGGTATATTCTAGAAATCTGTGTGTTTCCTCTGTTTTCTGATTTACAGGCATTACCATTTTAATGTCGGTATCACCCATAGCTAAGCACCAATTACTAATCTTCAGACCTAGTTTGCTGAGGCGTGAGTTTGAGGCTCCGCACTTCCGCCTGAGCACCACTGAAAGTGCATCGCCCAGTTCTGATATGTAGCCCTTAAATCTAATGTCCGTTCACTTGTGTGTCTTTCTCATCTCCGTGATGACCTCTTGTTTGTTCCCGCAGCCATTTACAGCGTGACCTTTGTCATCGTTAGGGTTGTGAGAGTTTTCTAACTGCTCACTTGTCAGAGAAGTGGTTGTGTGACGTGTGGGTCCTCTGAAATACTATCAAACATTTTTTATGGCACGATGAAGGGTCTGTGTTTGTAAACAGACCTTCTGTGTTTGAACACCATGTGCATTCTGACACTGTCGGCTGCACAGTTAAATTTATGTCCATTAGGACGAGCTGGTTGATTGTTTTCTTGAAATCTGTATTCTGATTGGAATATTATTATCTCCTTGATCCATCAATACTGGGAAGTTCCTCAAAATTCCAACTACTGTGGAGAATTTGTCTAATTTTCCTGGTATTTTGTTAGCTTTTGCCTTGTATAATTTTAGATCTTATGATTAGATGCGTATATTCAACTTTTTATATAGTTGTTGCTGGATTCAATGTTTTATAATTACACAGCCTCCTCTTTATATCGACAGTGTTTTGTTTGCCCTTGAAGTCTGCTATCATTGCTATACAAACTTAATTTTGTTTGCACATCTTTTTTTTTAAAGCTTTATCGAGGTATGATTTGCATGCCATATAATTCATGCAACGTAAACATGTGACAGACTTTAGTAAATTTCTAATCTGATGCGCAACTTTCACTGAGACTAAGTTTTAGAACATTTTCAACATCCCCTAATTTCTCTCGATTCCATTTGCAGTCATTACTAGATCCCACCCCTTGCCACAGTCAAAAACTGATCTTCTTTCTGTCTTTGTATCCTTAAAAAAAATTTTTTTAGATGGTGGGGTGGGGGCAGAGGGAGAGGGAGAGAGAGAATCATAAGGAGACTCCATGCTCCGCATGGAGCCCGACATGGGGATTGAGCCACCCGGGTGCCCTCCTTAAATTTCTGTAAGGCTAGAAATTTGCCTTTTGTAAGAGTTTCATATAAATGGAATTGTCCAACACCTGGTATTCTGAGTTTAGGGTTTTTTTTCGTTTGTTTGTTTGTTTGTTTGTTTGTTTTACCATAATGTGATGTTCCTGAGCTTCATCTTTGTGCGCCATGTTTTTTTTTTCCTTTTAAAGGACTACCCCAAGTATTCTGTTGTATGGATAGAACACATTTTGTTGCCAGTTGGTGCACTTTTGGACAGTTCGCAGTTTGGGGGTTGTTACAGGTAATGCCGCGGTGGACTGCTCTCTACAAGCCTTTGTGTGGACGTACATCATCACTTCTCTTGGTCAGGATCCTAACAGGGAAACTGATGGGTTCTATGGTAAGATTCTTTTCACCTTTCTAAAAAAACTTCTGATCTGTTTTCCGAAGGGGTCTTTACCATTTTGATTTCCCACCAGTAACATACAAAGGTTCCCCTTTCTCTGCATCCTCGCAGATACGTGGTAGGGGTGGTCTTTTTGATTTGGGCCCATCCAGGGAGCATGTGATCGTGTCTCACTGTGGGTTTGAATTTCACTGATCACTGATGATGCTGACAGCCTTTCATGTGGCTTTTGGACATTCATAGCCGTGTTTGGTGAAGTGTGCTTTCAACTCTCTCGCCTGTTTTCCTGCGTGAGTTGTTTGCTATGTTACTGAGTCAAAAGAGAGGCTTATATGTTCCAGACACAAGTCTGCTATCAGATACACGGCTTACAGATATTTTTTCCCCTTCTGTGGCTGTCTGCTCATTTGCTTCATCATTTCTTTAAAAAAAAAAAAGTGTTTTACATTTTAATGAAGTCCAGGGTATGTTTACCTGGGTAGCTCACGCTTTTGACATTCCACCCAAAGCCGTGAACATTTTCTTCTGTTTTCTTCCAGAAGTTGTATGGGTTTAACTCTTCTATTTAGGTCTGTAATTTATTTTCAGTTAGTTTTGGGGTGTGGCGTGAGGTTAAGTCTACGTTAATTTCCTTTATTTTTTAATTTTTTTAATTTTTTGCTTGTAGATAGCCAGTGGCCTCGGCACCTTTTGTTGAAAAGACTTTTTTTCCACATTGAATTGTCACAGCGCCTTTGTCAGAAATCAATTGAGCATAAATATACGGGTTTATTTCTGGATTCTGCAGTCTGTTCTCATTGTCTATATGCCCGTCCTCGAATCCACATTACGCTGTCTTGCTCGGTGTAGCCTTATAGTATGTTTTGAGATCAGGTAGTGTAAGTCTTCCAAGGGTTTCTTCTTTCTCAAATTGTTTTGCTCATTTTAAGTCCTATGAATTTTTCTACGAATTTTAGAATCATCTTGTCAGTTTCTACCGAAAGAAAGGAAGGAAGGAAGGAAGAGAAGAAATAGAGAGAGGGGGAGGGAGGGAGGAAGACAGAAGAAAGCTGCGGTTTTGATAGGGATCGTGTTGAACCTATGGATCCATTTGGGAAAAACTGGCGTTTTAACGATACAGAATCTCCGAACTGATGAACATGTTGTATTTACTCCAGTCATTTGGTCGATTCGAGTTTCTTCCAGGATGTCACCTCTGGTGTACAATTCTTGCACAGCTTTTGTTGAATTTACTCCTAAATATTTTATGACTTTTGGTGCTATTGTTAATGGAACTGTTTCCTTCATTTCATTTTTGAATTGTTTATTACTAGTATATAAAAATACTATTAATTTTTTATACCAACTTGGAAAATGTGACTTTGCTGACATTAACTTTAGTAAATTTGGCCATTATTATTTTGATTCCTTGGGACTTGCAACATATAGACTCATGTCATGTGTGAAGAAAGGCAGTTTTACTTCCTTCCAATCTGGATGCCTTTAATTTTCTTCTTGCCCATTTACCCTGGCTTGAACTCCCAGTAAAATGTTGACTAGAAGTAGCCAGATAATATCTAATTGAGAAAAATCACTCAGTCATTTGCTATTAAGTGTGGTATTAGCTGCAGGTTTCCCATCAATGCTCTTTATTAGGTTGAGGACTTTTCCTTTTATTCTTGGCGTGTTCAGAGTTCTTATCATAAATGAATATTGGATTTTCTCAAATGCCCATTCTGCGTCTTTTGAGATGGTCACATGGTTGTTAGCCCTTATGCTATTAATACGGTATAATAACCAGTCTGATGGGGTTAGACTAACTTTGCATTTCCCACTTGGTCGTGGTTTATAATCCCTTTTATACATTGCTGTATTCAGTTTGCTAATATTTTGTCAAGAATATATCTGTATTCATAAAGGATATTGATCTGTAGTTTTCTTGATTTTTTTTTTCTGATTTTGGTGTCAGGTTTTTAAATTCTTTTCTTTTCAATCTTATATACACATTTTGGATGTCTTTTGCAAATGTTTAATAGCTGAGGGTTTTTTTTAATCATTTAACACATTTATACTTAAAGTAATTTCTAATCTATTTGGATTGACTTCTAGCAATGTATATGGTGTTTTCCTTTCATACTAAAAATTCTAATGTTTATTTTGCTCCTTGTGTTGGGTTGATGGCTATTCTGCTTTTTTCCCTACTGGTTTTGAAGTTATATATTCTATTGTCATTCTTGTAGATGTCAACCTAGAACGTTTTAAATGGATATATCACAGACTTAATTGCTACTTTTACCCACATCTGTAATAAAAGAAGGGCACCAGAACACTTGAGACTCTGTCACTCCCCCGCTGACTTTCATTCTTTTTTGTTGTATATTTTACTTCACTCGTGTTTATTTTTTTTAGCCAAATGATTCATAAATAATAATGCTTCATACAATCAACATGTGTTTAAATGTACTCGCCTGTTTACCTCTTTTGTCACTCATCATTTATTTTTCATCTCAGATCTTACATCTGGGATCACTTTTTTCCCAGCTGATGTATTAGAATTTCCGACTCAAAAATCAGAATCTCTCGGATTTTATTTTTTTTAATGACTTCTCTTACTGTCATTCTTAAAAAATATTTCCACCGGGAATACAATTCTAGGCCCTACGTTACCAAAATGGTTTTCTCTCCATACGTTGACAATATTCTCCACCTGTTCTTTGGCATATCCGGCTGGTCCTGAGAACAAAGGTAAAGACGAGCTCTTCCGCCTCGGAAGGCAAGATCGCGCCTGTGGTTCTGGTCCTTCTGCATTTTCACCACACGGTCTTCATGGAGTTTCTCTTGTTTGTTCTGTTTGGAATTCGGTGAGTTCCCTTCCTCTGTGGTTCGGTGTCCAGCATGAGTTCGGAATTACTGTCATTAGCTCTTCGGCTTTCAGCGAGCACTAAAAGAGAACTAGCTCATGGTCTTTCTGGAGTTTTCATGAGGCGTGGGGCAGACCATCTCCCTCCCCACCATGTTTCTTAACCCGTCTCGTTCTAAAATTGGATTGTTTCTCTACACTACATCCTGGGTAACGTCTTCTGATCCACCTTCCGATTCACTAATTATTTCTTCAACTATGTCTGATCTGCTGTGAAATCTGTCTAAGGAATTTCTAATTTCGATTATTTTTTTATTTATGAAACTTCTATTTTGCTCTTATTCATACCTGATAGATCATTTTTGTAGTATCTTTCTCTTCACTTGTATATTTAAACTTAAAAAAAAACCTTGAAATGCACTGAATGGGACTATTTTACATTTTGTTTCTCTTGATTTTTGTTATCTCTTTGTGAGTCTGCTTCTCTGGTCTTTGTTTTTTCCTTGCTGGTTTTCATTCGTGGTGTTTTGTTTCCTTTAAGGGTTTTCTTTCTTTAAAATATGGAGTCTATATATCTTAAAATTTATCCACGGGTATTTTTGAGGCCTAGCAGAATTGAGAGTCTTGGGGAGGATCTGTGGCTACCGCTTCCTTTGCTGTACGTTGGGGGGGGAAGGACTACCATCCTGGACTTTAAATTCTAGGCTCAGAGTTTTCCAGAAACGTGCCCAGGAAGTGTGCGTTTGAGCTTCTGAGCTCAGCGTGGATGCGATTTCTCAGAGCAGACGGCGCTCCACTGCCCTTAGCAGCACACAGTTCTCTTTACAGCCTTTTTGGGAAGCGGGTTATTTTTCGATGACCCTTCCACTGAACGTAGAGCCCTTTGAAGGTCCCAGGTTCATGTAGGGCTGCACGGAAAGACTCCCCAGCCAGGGCAGGCCTGGGCTTGGATGCCATCCGTCACCTGCGAGAGCCGTGTTTGCTCAGCTCCTCAGATGTCTTCAGGGCACCTCTTAGGTCTGTGGCTTCCACTTTCCCTGCACTTCCAGCCTCTGACCTCCTGTCCTCCCTGCCGAGCTCATCAGCGCCGGCGAGGCTGTCTCTCCAACGTGTGATCAGACAAGCTCTCATCCTCCCACAGCGGACAGGATTAGGATTTTAAAGACGGGATTTTTCTGGGAAGCCTGAGTCTCTTGGCTGCGGTGTCCCAGCCCCCTGTGCTGGTCCCCGACTCTCCTGCATCCCGTTCCCCCATGACTCCAGGAGCGACTGAGCAGTAGTGATGGGTCTGGTTTATGCTGGTCTCTGGGATCTCGGCCATAAGTGGGTCTCATGCTGGAACTCCAGGGGGTCTGGGTGGGGCCGCCAGCCCTCGGCAGGCTGGACTGAGAAGGACCCGCTCCTATAGCCTCTCCACCCCTCAGAAAGGGGGGAATCCCCCCACTAACTTGTACTGAGGCCCACTGGCCTAATTCAGCTAAGGGCCTCGAGACCTGGGCTCTGCTAACTGAGGCCTCAGGGCCAAATCTCAGCCCTGACCTGTTTGCACATTTAAAACAAGAATGAATGAATGAATAAATAAATAAATAAATAAATTTTAAAACAGGACCCAGAGCCTGAATGGGCTCCACAACACCGTGATATTGGCTGTCCGGCCCCTCACGAGAACATTTGCTGACCCCCAGTGTAGGCCAGGGTCATCCAGTAGAAGTCCAGTGGGAACCACAGGTACCACTTAACATTTTCTAATAGCCGTAGTTGGAAAGATACAAAGAAATCGATTAGATTCACTGTAATAATGTATTTGATTGAACCCAGGAGATTGAAAATATTATCACTTCCATATATAATCAACATGAAACAATTGTTGGGATGATCAACATTGTTTCTTCAGACGCTGGGCATGTGTCTCAGGCTCACCGCGCATCTCAGTTTGAATGCTGCATTTTCCTGAGAACTACACGGTCTGCATTTAGATATAAAATGGGCAGTTAAAAAAGGACGGTCTCTTACCTAAGTCATTCCAAACATCCTTAAAGTTTTCTCATCACTGAATTGGGGGTCTGTATTTATTTAGGGGG
>CM052815.1:359461-409012 GCA_028533885.1 Nasua narica | reverse complement strand
TGCCCCAGCGCCCAACCCACGGGGGGTGCACATAGCCCTGCTGAGCGGTGCCTGACACAGGCAGATGAGGGCCACCTCAGCTGATGTCCCCAGTGGGCGTGTCCTTGCAGGCCCCTTGGCTCCCATAGAATGTTCCCTGGATTCCCTCCCTTAAGCCCCTGGAGCCCATGACCCAAGCCTCCCTGTCCACTGCCTGCCTGGTCCTTCCACCACGTCTGTCCCCCAGCGGCCAGGCTTCCCCCAGTCCCACTCTCAGGAGCCCGTCAGGGGCCGTGTCCAGGCCGGAGGCCGTGTCTCCAGGCTGCTTGCCGGGCACCGGGCTACCCTGGGCTCCATCGGGCCCCTCACCGCCCGCTCGGGCTGGTCACACCAGGAAGTCGGGAGGGCTGGGGCGCTCCCCCGACAGCCCTGCCCCCCGCCCCGTTCAGAGCCCCCCCACTTTGCTCTGCCCCTCCCCCGGCCCCGCTCCCCGTGCTGGTGACTGGTCCTTGAGTGACAAGGCCGTAAATAGGCGAAGGCGTGGGCTCTGGCTGATCAAAGGGCCCCCTTCAGAAGCCTTCATTAGCTGCTATTCTGGGAACTGGTTATTTTAAGGTTAGTGTATTTTTTCTTTCCTGAGGAGCCGTCTTAGAGGACGGCGAGGGCCTGAGGTGCGAGCTCTTCGGTCCAACCGCACAAGCCGTGTTTTGTCTGGGGTTTCAAAGATAAACCCGTAATGAAAGCGTCAGTTGACGGGGAGCGCCACCGCCCCTTCCCGCCGGGGAGTCCCGGACCCGCCGAGCGGCCGAGCGGGGAGACCTGGCGGGGCCCGGCATTCCCGTGGCCAGGGCAGCCCCCGCCACCGACCCTGGGGGGCTTCTTCGGCCCACGTCTCCCAAGGGGGGCTGCCCACCCTCCGCAGCGGCTGGGGCAGTGCGGACCGAGGCCACCATTAAGGAAGGTGGCCATGTGCTGCCCGCGGGGACACAGGTCATGGTGCCACGGAGCTCTGGAAAGGAGTCCAGCACCGTGTGCTCCCGTGACAGAATCCTGTGCCCTCTCCCGGGAGAGCGGGCACCAGGGCCTGGGGGTTTCACGGGGGACACGGCACAGCCCGGTTTGTGAGACCGGGGCGGGAGCGGGGGGTGGAGTAAACAGAGTCCCCCCCAGCGGCAGGAGGGACCCCCTCACAAGCTGCTGAGGAAGAGGACAAGAGCTGGGATAATGACGGCGTGCGGACCCGACGGAGGGGGGAGGGCGGGGAGCGCTCGGTGGGGCTGCAGGGCGCAGGGACCCGCGGGCTGCTGTGCACGCCCCTGAGATGCTCCGTCCTTTCTGGCTGACGTCGAGATGGCCCTTCTAGGCCTCGTGCGGCTTCCCAGGGGCAGCCTCCTGCTCTGGGGCTCGGTCCTCTGTCTGCGGGGGCTGCTGGCCCACCGGGACGTCCCCCAGGGCCCCAACGCTCCATCCCCCTCTGCAGGCCTCTAAGTTCCCCCTAGGGCTTGGGCGGGGGTCTGGGCCTCCTTCCCCTCGGTCCGCGGGGCCAGGCCCCCTCCAGGCCCCCAGACCAGCCCGGAAGGGATGCACGCCTGGCCTCTGCTCCACCCCACGGGGGCCAGCGAGTCTCCTGGCCCTTCCCAGAGGGGTTCGGGGAATGGAGTCCCAGCAGCGCGGCCCTTTTCCGGCCCCCTGATGGAAGGAGCAGGGACCTTTGGAGCCGTCCGTGAGTCAGGACATCTGTCTGGCCATCCAGGGGAGGCAGCCTCCTCTGTGCCTCAGGCCTGCCCACCTGAGTGCTGGCCTCCACGGCCACGTGCCCTTGCCACGCACAGCTCGCTGCAGCAGCCAGCCAGGGACGGGGGTGATGGGATGGCCGACAGCTTAGCCCTCTGCCCCTGGCGGGGGCCTGGGACAGCCCAGCCCCCAGGGGCCCTCATGCTGCCTCGGTTCTATGACTCGAGTCCCCTGCAGGGTTAGAAGGCCCCCAGGGGACAGGCCGTGTGGCCCTCCAGCATGGGCTGGCACCCAGCAGGCGGCAGGAGGCACACACGAGAGGGGGCAACGGGAGGGGGCCGTGGTCAGCTGCAGGGTCTGTCCTGCCGTCTGGGCAGCTCCTCTCGTCACCCTCGTCCCTGAGGTCCAGCTGGCAGGGCCAGCGCAGGAGTCCCACATGTGCAGGGAGCCCCCTCACGGAGGTCAGAGCAGCGAGAGAGCGACTGCAGCCGGGGGTACCAGGGTGGCCCAGCGGCAGACAGGCCCAGGTACCCCCGGGGGGCTGAGTGGCTGCCACAGAGAATAGTCCCCCCAGTTCAGAGACTTGGCCTCCCCCTTGTTGACATGAAAGCATTGGTCCGGTAGGCCTTTCCCCCATCAGGGGTGAGACCCAGAGCCCCCCGGGGACCTTGGGGGTTAGGCCGCCAAGGGGCCATGGCTGTGGGACGGAGGTCAGAGCTGGCCTGGACCCGCAGCCTGGAGCTCACGTCAGGGCTGACACCCAGGGTGCACGTTGGCCAGAATGACCCCTGGGCCTCATCAAACGCGAAGGCAGGAGGCAGGAAGGCTGACCTCACGGTCAGTCCGTTACTGACCCCAGTCCACTCCCTCCTGCGAACAGGAGCCCAGGCCACTTGGCTTCCTAGGAGGGAGTGTGAGTGCTGGCTTTCGAAGTCTGTTTCTGGCCTCGAAAGGCCCCACAGGGGCCCAAGAGTCTCACCGTCAATGGGACGGAAAGGTCTAGAATGCCTGCAGGTCCCTCAAGAGCCACATTCCAGCAGGGGGCCTGGGGTTGGGCTACTCCATGGAAAGCCGTGGTCCCCAGTACGGCATCGCACCCAGCAGTCGGCCCCCAGGTCTAGAGGCCCAGAGCCATGGTGCCTGGGCATGGGGGAACCCATGGGGAGGGTCTGCCTCTCTCTGAGCCTCAGTTCCCCACTCCGTCCATGGCCTGGTCTCCTGCAGCCTCTGCCCTCACCCCTGATGCCCAAGAGGCCCAGAGCCTGACCAGAGAGTTGCCAACAGCTAGACCAACTAGGTGCCTCCAGGACTGGCTCTTTTCACTGAATTTATGGACCCAGAGCCTCGTCCCTCCCTGCAGTCCTGCCTCAGTGGAGGCAGAGCCAGAATTTGAGCCTGTGCCCTGGATGCACTGGCCCAGTAAGTCACATCAGGGCCTCAGTGACCCCACGAGTCAGTCGTGCAGGGGGTGATATTAGTGGGACCAGGTCAAGTGCTGTGGGGAATTCCTGAGTGAATCCACATCCAAGCTCAAGGAACCTCATGTGCAAAGGCCCTGTGGCACGGGGAGGTACAGCATGTTCCAGAACCAAGAGACCCGGTGCCCGATTGCAGAGCTCAGGGAGAGCGGGCATGAGAGTGGGCTGGCCGTTGGGCAGGCAGCAGGGCTCCGGGGGCCAGTTGGGGGTTCAAGCTCTGCTCTGACCGCACTCACTTGGGCCCTGAACTTCGGGTTCCCTGGCTACACCATGGCCTCCTGCTTTCTGTGGCTTCCGCTGCGGCTGAGAGTTGTTCTTCCCCTGCGCCTCCCTCCCTCCTTCCTGGGCGTTTCCTTCCGGGCTGCCCAGGGCCAACCTGCCCTCCGGTCCCCGCCCCCACTGCCCACAACGTCGCCTCTCCTGAATGACTCTATTTATAGGCCGCAAATATTGGCCAGAAAGGAAATTTACATTTTTTGAAAAATGGAGCTCAAGTCCATGTGAGCTTGCCAGTGTTGACTGAGAAAGGCAGGGGACGGGGAATGGCGGCGGCCCCGGCCCCCCGTGAGCGAGCGCCCAGCGGCATGCGCTGGGAGCGTCAGGGTGGGCAGGCCGTCTGCGGGGGCCCAGGCGTGAGGGCGGCCGGAGCCTCGTCTCTGAGGCCAACCCTGCCCAGCCGCCCTGGTCGACCTCAGAAAAACATGTATTTTGATCAAAATGGGCCCTTTTTTAAACTTGTCACCCTGCGGGTCAGGGCACAGCCTGCCCCCGGCCGGTCCTGCATATTAAGCAGTGGCTTGGTCACCACCAAAAATAGATGTCCCAGCCTGGAGGCAGGGCTGTCCCGCCAGCCTGGGAGGGGGCAGCTGGCCCGCCCGGCGTGCGGCCCGACGGCCGGCCATGGGGAGCCCGTGCCCGGCACGCTGCGGGCCACCGCCCCCGGGGTCCCAGGGCCAGGCTGGGGACAGGATGTGAATGTCTGGGGGCCTCTGGGGGTGGGACCCGGGTGTCGGCCACGGCGGCCCAGGCCCGGTGGGGCCCGAGCGTGGCCCTCGCCCGCCGGGATGGCCTGGCAGGTGGACGCCAACAGGTCCCCAACCGCAAAGCCACATGCGGCGGGCGGCCTCGCCCCGGCCGGGCCCGGCACCCTCGGGCCTGGGCCTTCCCTTCTCCTCGGCGGCCGGAGTCCACAAAATGGCTGACGCGGCCCTTCGGGCCGGGCTGCGAGCGCAGGGGAGTCGCCACGCGGAGCTGCTGTTTATTTTGCCGAGCGCACGGCCTTTCGCTGCCCGGGTTCCGAGCGCTGCAGAGGCAGATGGAAATTTTTGTGGATTGAACACGGGGCTGAGGCTCGCTGGGCTGTTTGGGTTGGCGGCGTGCTCCCTCCCCACCCACCCGTGCCTCCTCCGCCGCCCCGCCCTCCTCACCGAGCGCCCATTCATGCCTCCGCTCCGGTCCCCTCCCCCTCCACTCCCGCCACCCTGCGCCCTCCCTCCCCTGCCCCGGGCATGCGAGCCCCAAACCACCACCGCTCCCGACTTGCAGGACGAGGGAAGACGGAGTGGGCAGGCCGGCTACTTGGGGCCCTTTTCGAACTGGGGGCCCCTCTGACCTCCGGATCCTCGTCTGTGAAATGGGAGCCATTGTTCAGACAAGGCGGGCAGTGCATGGGGCATGCCCGTGGGTCCAGCGCCAGGAAAATGCTCAGTACCTGAGGCCCGTCGTGGGTCCTGCTCCCGGGAGGGCAAAAAGGCGCCCAGGTAGCATGAGGGGCAAGGGTTTATACCTCCCTCCCTCTCGGGAGAAACCCCCCGTGTCTAGGCAGGACCTGGGCCTGCTCGTCTGCAGGAAGGGCCTCCGGGGGCATGAGGGGATCTGGGGGAAGAATATTCTGGGCAGAGGGCGCAGCCGGGACAAAGGCCCTGAGGTGCGGCCCAACCCGCGGCTTGAGGAGGAGCCTGGAGGGTCGGGGGCACACGGGTAAAGGGCCGGGCAGCCCCTCAGGCCGTGGGAGCCACCGAAGAACCCGGAGCGTCGCTGCCAGGAGGTGGGGTCAGGAGGTGGGGTCAGGAGCTGGGGTCAGGAGGTGGGGTCAGGAGGGCTGAGGAGGGCAGAGCCGACTCACAATTTTAGCGATGATTCTCAGCTCGTTGAGAACAGCCGGACAGGGGCAAGTGTGGCTGCAGCGGGACCTGTGGGGCCAGGGCGCCCCCCACCCTCCGCCGTGCCCTCTGCCACCCCCACACCCTGGGACGCAGATCAGCCAGCGTGCACAGCCCCCCTCTGTTCCCTGCCGGCCGGGAGCCACAGGTCAGGTCTCACACATAAAGAGCCATCTGTGTGGGCAGTGAGGTGGCCGGCCAGCCTGCCGCCCACACAGGGACACTCCATCCAGCAGGGCCCACCCCCCACCCTGCTGGACCACCAGCACCCAGCCCCTGGCAGGACCTCCTCGGGGTGGTGCAAGGCCCTGGCCCGAGGTACTGACATCTGGGCGACCCTCGTCACCTGGCCGCTCTCGGCCCCAAGAACCAGAGCAGTGAGGCCTCTGGTCATAGCCTGGGCACACCCAGCACCAGGCGGGGTCCTAGCTTTAAGGCTTTGTGACATTACCTTTTTATAAGAAAGGTCGCATCCAGAAACCAGGGTGGAAATCGTGTTAGCAGCTCCCCAAGAGTATTTTCTCAGCCCTGTACCATCTCCAGCACCCATGGTGTCCTAGAAATTGAGGCCCCTCTGGTCTGGACAGAAGTCACGGGAGCAGAAAGTAGAGAAGCCGGGAAAGGAAGCCTCTTGAAGTACTGCAGGCATGTGCGGGCATCAGTTCATCATATGTCCGCTGGGCACCAGATGCGAGCAGGGGTTGTCCCCGGAATGGGATGGGCTGATCTCTGCCCTGTGGAGCACACAGTCCGGCAGGCAGAGGAGGGAACGCTCAGAGGCTCAGAGGCCTGGAGCCACAGGAGGGAATGGAGGTTGGCGTAGGAAAGAGTATCCCAACGAGTGGCTTGTGCAAAGGCCCTGAGGCCTGGGGTGGGTGAGGCTGAGAGCAGGTGATTTCTGCAGCCACCACCCTCTGTGCCACACCTGTGCCATGCCTGTCCCTCCCAGATTCCTCTCTCCTGGTGGGCGGAAGCTTGGGGAAGCCCACGGACTGCTCTCCTTTAAAGGCAAGAAGATGACCCTGGGCAGGCAGAAGGCCCTGGGAGGGGCTCACACACACCCTGCAGAGCTGCAGAGGGCAGGAGGGCGGGGGCCAGGCAGGTCGCCTCCCACCCCCACGGCTGCTCAGCTCCGCAGCTCGGAAGCCAGCTCACTGTGCCCTGCCTCGGTCTCCCTGTCTGCTCCCCCTGCCCCGTGGGGGGTCGTGGACTGGGCAGTGGCAGCTTGCACAGGTGGGGGGGGGCCCGTGCCCTTCTCAGGGCCTCCCTGTGCTGAGGGCCGGAGGAGGAGGGGGTCCTGCCACTGAGGGTTGTGCCACTCGCTGGGGACACCACCTACAGGACCTCAGGGGATCGGGTGGATGGCTTCTCTGTCCCCTCCGTCTCGGTTTATTCCCGAACCTGGAGTGCCGCAGCCCAGCCAGCCTGCCCATCTTTGCGCCCAGCCTGCAGGGCCAACCAGAGCTGAGAGCAGTCGCCCTCGGGCACGGGGGCGCCACGGAGCCGCCCCCCGTCCAGGCCGGCCCCCCGCTCCACACTGTCTCCCAGGTCCACACCCCCCCAGGTCCACACTGTCCCCCCCGGAGGTCCGGGCCGGCCCCCCAGGTCCAGGCCGGCTCCAGCAGACCCTCGGGCGCTCCCACTGGGGCCCAGCTGGGGTCTGACCACAGTCCTCAGAGGTCAGAGCACTGCCCTGCTCCCGGCTTCAGGCTTCCTATTGCCACGGTGACCCCCAGCCCCCCCAGCCTCGGAGCGGCCACAAGGAAAACCACCTGATTCCTCAGCTCCGTAAATCCGGGGGAGCCTCTTTCCCCCACTGGTGAAGAGCCCCCACATGCCCCCGCCGCGTGGCCACTGCCCCGCCTTCTAGATGAGGAGATGCGGGGCGGTCCCTGCAAGGGCCCTGAGTGAGGACACGGCCCAGCCTCCTGTCCGGCCCCGTCCGTGGGCTCCCTGCCCAAACCACGCTCTACACGACGAGGGTCTCTCTGCATTCAGCAGGCGAGCTGGGGAGACGCCCCCGCCTTCCTCTCCCGGGACCTTCGCAGCCCCAACCCCCGCGGCCGGCACCGGCCTGAGGACACCCCCTGTTCCCGGCTTTCTCTCCACTGGGCCTGCCGTCACAACCCTTCCCCGCGTGGAGGACGTGTCCCTCCGGCCCCGACTCAGGACCGCACGCCCCCCTGCCTCTGAGCTGGGACCCCCACCATGGGCACACCGAGCCCCGGGGCAACGGGAAGGCCTTGCGGGTTCCCTGGGAAGCAGAGGGCCTGTCCCCGTCCCCACACGGACATGGTGGCAGCAGGACGTCTGGACAGGGGCCGACCTGAGAGGTCTTCCTCTGGCCGTGAGCGGTTCCTCTGTGGGGCCCGCCGGCGCCTGTCCTGGACCTCACCCCGAGGGGCGCGGGAGAGACCGCCATGCCCAACTGGTGGCGGGCGGTGACACGCCATCCCACGGGGAACACTGTCGGTAGCCTCCCGGGATTTATGAGGACCCTCCCCGCAGCCCCGAGGCGGACCATGCTAGGCGGGCCCGGGGAGGCCCAACAGCCCCTCCCGGGGTGGGGGGTGGGGTCCGGGCCACGGACCAGCCCTCTTCTCCCGCATCCCCGACTGGCGGGCGGGAGGGCAGAGCTCTGCACAGGGGACCATCTGACGCCGGCTCCGGTCTTCCATGTCCCCAAAGCCCCCACCCACAGCACCCAGGGCCGAGCCGACCCCGCACTCCGCGGCCCCGCCGCTACCCGTCCTCGGCCCTCACGCTGGGGCCCCAGGGGCCTCCCCTGCGCACCTGTATCCTCGCTGTAGAGTCTCGAGGGCTCTCCTGGCCCTCTCCACAGGGCCAGCTCCCCTTCGTCCAGGCGGGGGGAGCCAGGGGCGCAGGGGCTGCCCGCCACCGTCAGGAGGGGTCAAGGCCGAGGTAGTTCCGTCCCACCTGCAGGTCCCCAGCGCCCACCCGGTACACAGAGACCTTCCTGGGGCACACGGCTGCATCGAGAGCCCCTCACCAGCAGGGTCACCTTCAAAAGAGCCGTGGCAGGGTTTGCGGCGGCAGACGACCCGTTTGGACCGAGTCATCAGTAACGGCAAAGGATGCCGCATTCCCTAAAAAAAAAAAAAAAAAAAAAATACCACTCTATTTCCTCATTAACATAATTGCAAACAGAACGAATCTTTCTGGATTTCATGTAAACAACAGCTCGAAATAGTTTATCATCCTCGCAGGTATCAAATTAAGTTCTTACTTATGGTCTGGAAATTAATTACCCTTGCACCGAGACAAATGTGAAAACTGTGTATTTTTGACAAGAAAATTAAGCTGCTATTGGGGGAAATGTAACCCAATCGTCCCAGAGAAAATTGTTTATAAACTGGTCGCACGTTGTTGGCCGGAGCTGGGTAGCCCGTGGGCTGGTGTTCGCCTCCTCTGGGGCTGGTTTGGGCGATTATTGGGGTTGCAGCAGAGGAGGGGTCAGAGGGGCTAAGAGCAGGGCAGAGAGGAGGAGAGGAGGGAGGGCAGGGGGAGCCCACGTGAAGGGCTGGAGGAGGGACAGGAGGCGGGGACACAGAGGTCACACACAGCAGAAACAGGGACCTGGACTGAGGGAGGAAGCAGCTTCCTCAGGTAACCAGGAGGAGGGCTCCAGGCTGAGGGGCGGCACGAGCAAAGGCCCTGGGGCAGGCTGTGTCTGGAGCAGACGGGAGGCCAGGCGCCGGCAGGGCAGTGCAGGAGAGGAACCCTTGGGCGAGGACAAGGACGGGGGGGGGGGGGGGGGTCCGTGGTGGGCCGGAGCCTTGTGTGTGCAGGGGCTGGGCTGTATTGCCCCCCAGATGGCTGGAGGGCAAGTCCACAGGGACCGGGACACCTGGTCCTCAGGGGCTGGATTGGGGCCGCTGGGCCTCGCTCCTCCTGGTGGGTCCCGTTAGCGCCAACCTGCTCCAGCACTCTGTCCGCTTGTGGCGCGTCTCCTCGTCCAGGCCTGGGATCTCGGGGTCCACACCAGGAATATTTAACAGACTTTCTCGGTGGCCGGAGACGTCCACAGCAGGAGTGAGGTCCCCAGGAGGGGCGGTGGTGGGTGCGCGGAGGGGGTGTGGCCACGGGAAGCCACGCCTCCACTCCAGGTTCCAGGGGTCCCGCCCCCAGACCCCCACGCCCCCGCCCCACACAGCCCCACTCCTTCTCCCCTGCCTTGGCCCCCACCTGGGCTCTCCCCCGTGGTGACCCCAGCGAGGTGAGGCGCGGCCCTCGAGGTGTGGGAGGGGCCGGTGAGGACGGGCCGCGGCCCGGGGCGGGGGCGGGGGCGGGTGGACGGGGGCTGCCGGGGCCAACGCGTGCGCCGTTCCTACCGCCGGACACCCGACACCCACCCGTGCGCGCCCTGGGCCGGCGTGGGGCGCACCAGGGATGACGGCTGGGCCGCAGAGAACGGGCAGGCCCCGGACAGGATGGGAGAGTCTGGTGAGGCCGGCGCTCACGAGGGCATGCCCACGGGACCAGACCCCTGGCTGCCCAGTCTGGAGAACATTCCAGAAGGGACAGAGAAGGCAGGGGCTGAGAGAGCAGGTGGGTGGGTGCTGGCGACAGGGAGGGTGTGCGTGGTGCCGGGGCAGCCGGGGCTGGCGGGAGGTGGAAGCGGCAGCCCGTGGCGAAGGGCGGGGGTGGCGGCTGGACGGCCCAGCGGGGGCCGGGCTGGGCAGGCACCGTGCAGGACTCTGGGGGCGCCCATGCCTGCCTTCCCCCCAGACGGCAGGCTCCCGTCTCGCCGGCCGGCCGCGTCGGTCAGCGCGTGCTGCTGAAACAAGCGCACAGACCGGGCGGCCCCCACACCTCTGGAGACTGCCAGTCACGGTCCCGGCTGCGGCACAGCCGGCGTCTGGCGTGGACCCTTCCCGGCTTACGGCCCGCCACCTTCCGACGGTCGGCACACAGTCCCCTCCGGACGCAGGGGCGCAAGAGGACCCCGCCCCCATTTAGCCTCCAGACGCAGTCTCCGGGGCGAGGGCTTCAGCGTGTGGATTTGGGGGCGCTCGGCTCAGTTCGATCCGCCCGCGGCCGCCGGAGCACTGGCCGTGGAGTCCAGCGTTGCCCCAAGCTCCTCCCGCCAGCGAGGCGCAGGGGCTACGAGCAGGAGGTTAGGGAGGGAGGGCTGGGGACCCCTGGGGCCGAGCCATGGGCCAGGCCAGGGGAGCCCAGCCCCTGTACACGGTGAGGGAACCTGAGTCTGGGTGGCTCCCCGTCTCTGCCGGGGGCCTCAGAGGGTCCTGTCGCCGGTAACGGAGGGAGCCCGTAGCAGCGTCTCGACCAGTGGGAAGTTTTGGGGTCCGGCGTGAGACCCCACGCTGCTGCCGCCCAGCTGCAGGACCCCGGCCCCGCTGGCCGCCCCGAGCCTGCCTGTCCTCGCTGGAGATCCAGGATGGCCCCCGCCCCGCTGCTCCGAGGAGGCCCCCTGGGACCCGTGGGAAGAGCGCTGCTGACCCTGAGGAAGCACAGGCACGTGTGCAAGCCCACCGGTGTGTGGGCAGGCCGACTGGTGACCGGGACAGCGCTGGGAAGGTGGCCTGGCCCCCACCCCTCTCGGTGGGGACCCGACACTGGGCCCGGCTTGGGCTTCGGTCTCGGCTCCCGGCTCGTCCCTCCTGCCCACAGCTCTTCTGTCCACCACACACTGGCCTCGGGACGCGGGCAGTTCACGCCTCCCTCTGAGCCTCCGCTTTGCCTCTGAGACAATGGGGGCGATGAGAGACCCAGCTCAGAGGAAGCAGGGGATTCGGTCGGACGGCCCACGGTCAGCTTTAGGGCAGGCCCCTCTGGGGAGGGGTTTTCGCCACTTCTGCTGCGGGGTCGGCCGGGGAGGGGGGTGGCTCTGTGACCCGCAGCCCAAGAGCTCAGCGGAACCTCTCCCTGGCCTTGGGGAAGGCTGGGTGGAGCCTTCTAGACGGCCGAGTCTACTAAGGAGGAGAACAGGAAGACGGTGGACTCTGACCACCTCTGGCCTCCCCGGCCCCCTCCCCGCCCCTGCTCAGCGGGACCTGGAGAGCAGCACAGCCTCCCAGACCCGGTCGGTGTCAACCACCATCTGGAGGGGCCAGCCCTGGAACGTGGCCCCCCTCGGACACAGGAGGCCCATTAGTTCATTAAAGCCACCCGCGACGCCAGCCATGCCTGAGCGGGGTCCCATTTGACCCCCGGCGACCCGCTGGGGCGCTGGCCTCCTCTCAGTGCCCTCTCGTTAAGGTCGGCCCTGTGGGGGTTGCCGGCCTCGGCAGCCCCCTACCCAACGGGACCAGCGCGCAGCCACCGGAGTCCCCAGGAAGCAAGGACAGGCCTGGCGGAAGCCGACTGCCCCCGGCGTGGCACTTTCCAGGGGGCAGAGGGGCGTGGAGGCTCCTGGTCCAGAAAGTGGGGCTCGCAGAGGGAGGGGAGCACAGAGAAGGCCGTCTGCTCAAGCCCCCGGGCTGGAAACAGTGAAGCCAGAGCTGGCTCCCCAGCTCGTCCCCCTGCAGGCCAGGGAGCCCCAAGCCCGGTCCCCCCACGTCAGACCCCGGCAGCAGGGCCCGGGAAGGCCCCAGCCTTTCTGGGAGACCCTCGGCGGGGCCCGTGATGGTTCAGCTCCCACACCCGTGGCCGGGGAGCCGGGCTAGACAGTGCTCTGGGCTCAGTGGCCTCGTGGAGCTACCCCTGGGCCCCTACCGGCCCCAGTGCACCCATGAGGGGGCTGGGACGCACCCTGCGCCGGCCACGCCCCGTGAGCAGAAGGCGGGCGGCCAGGCAGCACAGTCTCGCTGTGGGCTAGGCTTTGGGGCACCTGCCTTGTGGCCCCCTCAGACCTGGAGGCTGGGAAGGGACAGAGCCAGCAGGGACGCCAGCAGCCCCGGACCCCAGCCAGGGCCCCGTGCTGGACACACCCAGGGTCCAACGTGGCCGTGCAGGAGGATTGTGGGACAGCCTGAGCCGATCGCAGAGAGCTGAACGGTGTCCGCAAGTCGAGCAGGGCCTCCGAGGGGCCGCGTTAGCCTGCGCCGAGCGAGGGCTTGGCTCGGCAAAAACACTCCTGGCCAAGGGTCAGTCTCAGCCAAGGCGGGGATGGGCCGGGGCGGGAGCCCAGCCTGCAAGCCCTACAGGCAGGGCTGGGAGAGGGGAGCCCAACCGTGCGTGGGGGGGTGTCTGCGGAGGGCTCGGTGCAAACCAAGGGGCATTCTCGAGCTGGAGGGGGTCGCAGGGACCTCTCATCCTGGACAAGGCCCCCAAGTCCCCAGGAAGCCTTGAGGTGCCCTGGGCGGTGTGTGGGAGCCGGAGCTGCTGTGCCCCCCAGCCCGCCCTCCTCCCCCTGCGGGCAGTGCTGACCCCGGGCAGGGCTGGCGAGGGGTGGGCATGTCGGGGGAGGGTCTGTGTGCTGGGCTCGGGGAGGGGGTTCAGAGCAGCCGGCCGGGACTGAGGCCCGCACGCCTGGGCCTGTGTCCTCCGCAGCTCTGCTGCCGGCCCCGGCCTGCCCACCTCGCCGCTCAGGGGCCGGTGCCCGCCCCAGGCTTGCCCCCCAAATGCCCGGGACCGCCACCTGCCCAGACCTGCTCCGGGGGCCCTTCTCTCTCCATCCTCTCAGCCACCTCCCCTGCTCCTCTCTCGGCCTCTCTCTACCCTCCAGCCGCCAGCTCCGCCCCACCTGCCCCTGAGGTCCTGCCCCACAGTTTACTGTGTACCCGGGCCACTCAGGAGTCCCGTGCCCGCTGCCCGTGCCACCGCCGAGCCCAGAGCCCCAAGGTCAGTGGCCAGCCCGGGGTGGAGCCGCCTTGGGTCACCTGGTGTGGCCCCCTGGCAGGGCCCATGTGTGCCGAGCCCCGGGCCAGTGCAGGGCAGAGGGGCTGGTGTCGTACCCGCCGTGGCGGTGCGTGCACCCCTGGGTGCGAAAAGAACCAGGAGCTGCTTCTGCATCTCAAATTTGAGGTGCTTTAGGGGTCACGTGGTTCTCCACGATAGCCAATAGCCAGTCAGAAGATACTGGGGGGCGTGGTGGCCCGTCGCCGGTGGCCCGAGTGCCGGCTCTCCACCCGCAGATGCGACTCCTCCCGGACATCGGCCTCCGGGACGTCACCTTGCAAGAGGGAAACTGAGGCTCGGAGCGCTCCGGCACCCCAGGTTGACCCGCACGCCGGAGCGGCTGGCACAGGGGCACGGGGGCGCTGGGCGGGAGGGCAGGCCTGCGAGGCCGCAGCAGAGTGGACGTTCCCCTGGTGGGAGGGCGGGGTGTGGGACACCGTGCCCACCTTGGGTCCAGGCTTCGGGGTTGTGCGGTCCCGGAGCAAAGCGTCGGGGGCTTTTCTGAGGTGCCAGATGGAGCGGGGGCTCCCGCGGGAGAACAGGGAGCTGAGAAGGACGGTGCGGTTTCTGGGGGGAGGCAGCCAGGGACTGGGACTGCCCCTCGCGGTGCTGAGGGGCGGGCCGCTGCCCGTGTCACGCTCACGGCTCTTGGACGGGAGCGACCAGCCCCGCGGTCGGAGCCTGACGCCACGCCCGGATCGCCTCCCGCGCGGCGGGCCCCACCGCCCTTCCGTGGTGCTCGAGGAGGCCGCGGCGCACAGCCGCCCAGCTCTCTGAGCCGCACGCGTGGGCTTGTCCCCAACCCGCCGGGCTTTGCACAGGGGACCCGTGGCAACGCTTTGCACCGGGGAGACGAGGTAGCCTCACAAACTAGATGGACGTGGATGCCGCCAGCTGTTTGGGGGGAAGATTAAGCTAGTGCGTCACTGTAGGGACACAAGACACTGAGGTGATGCGGCCGTGGACGCAATGTTGAAGCCATTGAAAAGGCACAAATAGGAAGAGCGCGTGAGTCGCTGGCCCACGGCAGCAGACAGAGGGGGCGTCTACCCAGCTCTGCGATGGGGTGGAAAGCCGGAAACCAGGGGCGAGGCTGCGGCCCGGGGGCCCTCCCCGCCTGACCCTACCCACCAAAACTGCAGGCAACAATGGAAAGACGGTTTGGGTAGAAAAGCATAAAGGGGATGTCCAGGAACTGGAAAGAGAGTTCACGGAAGAAGGGTCACAGAGACTGAAAAATGCCTCACTCCTTGTCTCTTCTGGTCAGGGCTGGCCCACCGCACCCTGGAGGTCTGGTCCGGCCCCCGACCTGCGTCTCGAAGTAAAGTTTTATTAGAACACAGCCACGCCCACTGAGGCAGGATCCGCGTCCGGCCGCCCTCCCGGGGCCCCAGCAGAGTCCGGGAGCTGCAGCAGAGGCCACGAGGCCCTCGGCACCTAAGATATTTGCCACCTGGGCCCTCACTCTAAGAACCTGAACGGAGAGACGCGAGATCGGCAGAAACGAGGGTGGATTCTGTGCGAGTGACGCCCAGACGAGACGGGCCTGGACTCTGGCGCGCCTTCCAGAAAGCGTTCCCGGTTCCCAAACACCAGTTCAAGCAGATGGGTGCGTCACAGGCCTCACGGCCGCCGTTTGTGCGGGAGGGATGGCTGTGAGGCTTCCAGGGACCCGGGGACGGTCCCCGCGGGCAGTGCACGTGTGTGCGCCCTGAACACCACCTTGCGGGAGCATGGGCTGTCCCTGCCGCCGGTCTCCAGAGGGTGGGCTTCGAGGTGCACGTTGGAGATTTTCCTGTAGTTTCCACAATGTTCTGTCCTGAGTAGGGTTTGTTTCAGCAAATGGGAAGGAGTCAGCAGGAAACGCGGAGGAGAAGAGAGTCTGAGGAGCTGGGCCACCTCGTCTGGGAAGGGTGGTGACCCCGAGCTGGGCCGGGGGGACCCGCTCACCCAGGCTGCGTCAGGGGCCGGGCACAGGGACCTTGCCGCTCTGCTTGCTGGGAGCCGCCAGGACGCCCGCGGCCTTGTGGAGGGTGGGAAGGGCGTCTCCCCGGGGCCCCCCCACCGGACCCGCTCCCCACCCGCCTGCCGGCCACGCCCCGACCCATTCCCTCCGCGGGCGACGAGGGGCACATGGAGGCTCAGGGCCCCCTTCGAGGTCACTCCCCCGGTTGGGGCTCCTCCTGAGGGGGAGGCTGACCCCGCCCTAAAGCAGGGCCCAGCCCCGGCCCCCCTCTAGGGACAGGGGAGGGGCCCGCGCAGGCTGGGCGCAGGAGAGTCGCGGCTCTTCCCAGAGGCACCAACACTTCCTCGTCACAAAACAAACTAAATGGGACAGTGAAAGGGGGGCAGTTTTTAAATTGCCACTTTAAGCCTTTTGGAAGTCTGCTAATTATTCTCTTGGGGAAAGAAATGCAGGTTCATTATTATAATGAGCTTTGGGCAAATATTTCATCGAGTTTGACGAGCCGCCGTGGCTCCCGAGGAGAACGGCCTCCCTCTGAAAGGCCTCCCGCCCGCCTCGGAGATAATTGGCCCGGGGTCTGCCTGGCCCGGTGCTGCTGGTGTGCTATTTTCATTCGCTTATGAAAAGCCCCCGCTTTGATGACCGGGACCAGATAAGGACGGCCACGGAGACCGGCGCGGGGTCCGAGCCACCCGCCCGCGAGGCCTCCCCGCCGCCCGCTCCGGGCCCTGGGCCAAGGCGATGTCATGAGGTAACCGCACAGGCAGTCCTGCCTGAAAAAATATGCTTTTGTTTCACTAATAAATCTCTCCCTAGAACACGCCCCGCGGGCTCTCGGCTCTCCCCGGGCCGGCCGCGGCCTGGCGGGGCCTTCCTGCTCGGCACCGGGCACAGGTCCTGCCGGGATGCCTGGCCTCGAGGCAGGTCCAGCGTGGTCCCCTGACCGAGCTCGTCCCAGACCCGCCGGAGCGCCCGGCCTCCCCGCCCATTACCCCACTCTGCTCCCTCCCACTCTCTTCCCCGACTCCCCCCACGTGCTGGCCTCAGTGACCTCTCTCTGCCCCCTTGCTCTGCCGTCCTCAGGGGCCGCCCAGCTGGGGCGGGGGGCAGACCAGGCTGCGGGCCTGCCAGGGACAGCCCTCCCCACGGCCTCACCGCCCTCTCTGTGCAAGCCCTGCCTTCAGTAGGCCTGGAGGACGGTGGCCCTGCCTTCCAGAGCGCAGAGGGCAGCCCGGCCACCCACCTCTCCCCTCCGGCTCTCCCCGTGCCCTAGCCTGCGCACCCCCCACCGCCATCCAGAAGCCCTCCTTCCCCGGCCTCCCAGCTCCCCGAAGCCTTGCGCTCTCTCCTGTCACTCACGCGAGTGGCATTCCCAGCGGAGAAAGCCGGATGCGGACCCTTGCCCGCCACTTCCTAGCTGCGCGACCCCGGGCACCCCACACGGCCCCTGAGCCTCGGTTTCTGCATCTGTAAGGAGAAGCCCAGGATGCGAACTCCGGGCCCCGGGCCAGGATTACCTGGAGCCCTGTCTGTGCAGCGCCTGGCCTGGTGCCCAGCACGTGGCAAGGGGGAAGCTCTCGGCTCCCGCCCCTCTTGTGGGCACCACTGCGGGCACTGTTGCAGGTTTGTCTTCCCCGCCCACTGCCAAGCACCAGACAGAGGTTGGACGCCATCTGCTTGGGGCCCCGAGAGCCTGGTAGGCTGCGGCTCGAAGGGAATGCCTCGAGGCTGACCCAGCGCCTCCCCCAACCCCCCCCCACCGTGCCCCCCCCCCCCGAGCTGCTACCCCGACCCCGACCCGGGCAGGGAATGCGCGCAGGGACAGGACGGCGCTCCTGGCATTATGGGGCTGCCCCCCGTCAGAAGCACACCAGGGATTACAGACCCTGGTAATGACCATGCAGGAGCAGAGCAGGGCACGGTGATGGGGGGGGGGGCTGGCGGACCAGGGGAGACCTCTGAGGGAGGAGCGCCTGAAAATAGCTCTCAGGGTTGCTATTAACAGGCTTCAGTGCAGAGCTGTCCAGAGGAGAAAACAAAACAAAGATCCTAATTTCTTCAGAGGCGACTGTCATTAATTTTATTCAATGGAAAGTGTTTGGATGGATGGTTTAGGACTACTTGAATGTCTACAAAATTCGAACAGTACAGAAGGGTCAGAAAACAAAACTGAAAACCTCCAGGGCTTCCCTCTGTCTCTAAGGATATCCCTTGTTATCCCAGAAACACCCGTCTTTAACGTGAGGGGAGCCGCACTCTAGACATTGTGCCGCATGTTGCACAGAAAAAATGATGGGTGGAGAGACGGGTAGATAAATGAGTAGATGAACGGGTATGTGGTTGAGGATGGTGGGGGGATGGGGGGTTGGGGGATGGATGGATGGATGGATGGGTAGATGGATGGATTGTGGATGGGTAGATGGATGGATGGATGGATGGATTGTGGATGGATGAGTGGGGGGATGGTGGATGGATGGATGGATGGGTGGATGGGTGGATGGATGGGTGGTTGGATGGGTGGGTGGGTAGATGGATGGATGGGTAGATGGATGGATGGATAGAGAAACAAACAGACAAACCATCAGAAATTATTATAAATATGATAGTGCTACTTTTGATTTATTCGTTTTTGTTAACAAAGAGAAAAAAAGTGAAACCAAAAAATACTGAACTTAGATAAACGTTTCTTCACCAAAGGAGAAGTTCATTTCTAAACCTCACTTTCAGGTTCAGGGGTGGGGGAAACATGATAAAATGTGGGAAGTTGGAGTCATTGTGGGTTTTCGTGGTCTTCTTTCAACTTCATGTGGTATTGAATGATGCTGTGACCCGCCCCCCACCTCCCAGGATGAGTTGGTCATGTCGGTGTTGTGGCCCCGGCGCCGGCCAGGTGTCTAGCGTGTGCCTGCCGCTCAGAGGCCCCACTGGGCACCGCGGGTTTACTTTGATTCTGCGTTAAGGTGGAGTTGGGCTCACCTGGCTGCCGACTCCTCAGTTCTTTATTTCAATTTTGATCACTCTCCTGGTTAGATGAATTTCCTCCCCAGGCCGTCAATTCTGGAGGGCCCCATAGTTCTTGCCCAGTTCCTGCGGTCCTTCTCCCCTTGTCCCTCCATGTGCCCAGACCCAGGCTCGTGCCCTGTCTCTCAAACCGCCCCCCACGTCCTGGCCACGTTCTCTGGAGCCCTCCTTCTTTCCCACTCCAATCTGCACTTTTTCTCCTGTCTGGCATCATTCTAGAGCTTGCCTTTATGATTACCTAGGTCAGACTTACTGTCCCTGGATCGCGTGTCTTCTTTACTGGTTATTTCCTCCACTTTCTGGGAAAACCTCAAGTGGCTTCCCAGTAAGAGATGCGCGGCATGGAAGGTAAGCATTCTGAGTCCTCAGAACGTCCAAAAATATCTTCATTCAATTGTTGTGCCCTGGTGATAGTCGAACCAGGTATAGAATTGCAGGTTTTTCTTCAGCATCCTGCAGACCGATCCCGAGGTCCTGTGGCCTCCAGACTTTCTGTGGATACCTCTCAGGCCTGCCTTAGCCCCAAGACTTCCACAGCACTCTTCCCTGCCTCTGTTCCCTGGAACTTTTCTGTGTCTACATTCTAGCCTTGGGTCTGCCTTTCCCACTGAGGTTCCATTGTGGCCGACTTTGTTCACTGAGGTGCTTAGTATCTGGCGGACCCTTTGGGGACTTGAGTCCTTGAGTTCCAGAAAGTTCTTTATTTCTGACCATGTCCTTCATGACATCATCCCCGTTATCTCTTCCAAATTCCTTTTAACCAGATGGAAGACATTTTAAATGAATCTTTGATGTCTCTTCTCTCTCTTTTCTATCTGTAGGGTTCTGTCCTCGACTTTATGCGCATCTGCGACGTTCCGTCAGCAGCCCTGTCTTCTTGCTCGCTCACATTCGTGGTCGCATCCTACCCTTGCCTGGTGGGTGTAACAGTTCCTGGAATCTTTCTGGGGATTCCAGAGACATTTTCATATCTCGAGATCACCTCGCTTCCTGATCCTCTGTCTCTGGCCAGCCTGGCCTCTCTTTCATGTTCCGAGCATTTTCAGATGTTTGCTCGGGGTCTGAGCATGGACGCGCTCGCCGGCATTAAGGTTGTGTTAACTGTGATGGGTGGGCCGCCAGCTGCCGCCCTGAGGGACACCATATGTCACCGTGTCTGGGGTTCTGCTTCCCAGGACTCATCTGGAAGCACAGGGCTGGCGGCTGGGAGCCCACAGGGAGGACACGCCAGCGTGGCGGAGGGACAGGGTGGGAACCTCACGCCCCGTCCGCTGCCCCCTCTACCCCTTGGTGTTGTAGGCAGCTTCTCGGCAGGGCGCTCCGCGGGGCCAGCCCCGGCATGGCCACAGCCCTCTCACCGGGATGGCCGTGGTCCCCAGCACATCTCTGTCCCGTACCACACATTTCAGTTGTGCCGCGGCCTGGCCAGGGGACCCCCTTGCTGTCACACCCTGCCACCTCCCACATAGCCCAGCATGGGGTCCGCCCTCATGAAGCCTCCATGCTGTCACCCTTCGGCCCTGACTCCCTGCCTGGGGACAGCCTAGAGCCCCCACACCCCAGCCGGAGAGAGCCCCTGGGCCTCATTCTAGATTCCTTCCCCTCCGGGGGGGAATCCACCGGGTCCCTCTCCGTGTCCCTAGCTCAGCTCCTCGGCACCGTCACCGCGGCCAGTGTGCCCTCCGGAGCCTGTATGTGGGCCTGTCTGCAGGCCTCTGGGGCTGCTGAGCGGGGAGCAGGGCCCGGGTGGGACAGAAGTGCCCAGGCAGACCCACCCGCTGAGCTGAGGGGTGGCCGAGTGCCCCCTGGGCGGTCAGGCTGCCCCTGCGCCGAGGTCATGGCGTCGGGGGTGTCCTGGGCGAGGGCAGTGCCGGAGGAGGGTGGGCGGACACCGTCCGGAGGAGAGCGGCTGCTGGCGGGCATGGTGGACGTCACGAAGGACAGCGTTGCGGCAGTGGGGGGCTTAGCGGCGCAGCAAGTCCAGGCGGGAGGGGCAGAGGCCGGCAGGGAGGGGCCCAGAGAGAGCTGGGCCCTGCTTCACGCGGGCCCTGGTCCTGAGGGTGGACAGCCGCCAGAAGCACGCCGCGTCCAGCTTCTCGAGGCATGTAGCCCGCCATCCCCAGGGGTCCCCGTCATGGTGGCCTCCAGCTGGCCCGCCGTCTGGGCTCTGGCCTCTCTCCCTCTGTCAGGCTGTGGTTCCGGGGAGACCTGCCCCGACACCCGCGGGGCAGCGAGGGTTAAGTGCAGAACCTGTGCTGAAGCCCTTCCTGCCGCACCAGGGCCCGTCCTGCGTCCTGCAGGGAAGCACGGGGCTTAGACCTCGGTTTCCCCTCCTGCTCTCTGGGCTTGCAGGGCTGCGCTTAGGACCAGAAGGGCGACTCGGCTGTGGCGGGAAAGGCCGCGTTGCTGAGACTGTGATCCTGTCTGTGACGTAATGGGGAGCGGGGAGGGTCTGCGGCGCCCAGGGCCTGAGCGAGCCTGCGCAGGGGGCCCCTTGAGGCCATCGGTTACGCCGCGTAGCGTAGGGGGGCCATGGGCCAGGGGGTCTCGCCCCTGGGGACCGGTGGGCAGGCCGGGCTCATTCTCACAGGGATGGTCGTCCCCCAGGGTCGCTCGGCCAGCGCACGGCCCCTCCCACCTCTCAGTCCCGACTCTGGGGCGCGGTCAGCCTCGGGCGGGTTCTGAGCCTCAGTTTCCTCACCCGCAGAATGGGGACGGTTGGTTCCAAGTCTTTGCCCGGCAGCGGTCCTGAGAAACAGGGTGGCGCAGGCGGGTCCTCGCCGGCCTGTGCTCCGTCCTTTGCGGTGCGCGTGTGGACGGCCCCTCGGAGCACCCCCCGACTCAGCGCCCAGCAGCAGCACAGGCCCCGCCCCAGGCGAACCCCACATCCAGCCCTGCGGACCCGCCGCGCGCCTTCCCCGGCTGTGCCCTCCTTGCCACCCCTCAGCCTGCCCTGCAGGGCCCCGCTCCGTCATCCCCGCCTTGGGGAAGCTGAATCCAGCAGCCGCACCCCTGCACCGAGCCCTCACCCCGAAATCTGGTCCTGAAATCCAACTTTCCATCTCAAAAAATAGAAACTCGCCCCAAGTCACCGCCACGAAGAAGGCGACGTGCTGACTCCCGTACTAGCCAAGTCCCGAAGGGAAGCAGCCCGCAGGGCCCCTGGGTCCAGGGCCCAGAGGCGCGGGAGGCGGCGAATGGCTCCCAGCGGCCCGCGGGTCACCCTCGTGGCAGGCCTGTGCCGCTGGGCTGCTGTCTGAGCTGGCTGTGCAGGACTTCCAGGACTGGAGGTCGGAGGGGAGGTGGCCGGGGGACCACAGTGAGGATCCCTCCCCGAGACCTGCCTGCCCGCGGGGGAGCGGGGGGCCCGCCCCACCGGCCGACACTTTCCCACCCAGAGGGCTCTGCGGGACCCGAGAAGGGCAGAGGGAAGTGAGGGGTGCGGCCTGGCCCACGGAGACCCCAGCCCCAGTGCTGCTCTGAAGGGGGATGCCAGTCCCAGCGGCAGGGAGACAGGGCCGCACCCCAAAAGCGGGCCTCATAGCCTGGGGAGAGCTGGGGCCCCCAAGTCCGGAAGCCACTCCCGAGCCGTGGGGCCTCCAAGAAGGTCACCAGTTTTAGCAAAAGAGAAAAAAAACATAGGATTCCTAAGATGAATAAGGGTCTTGTGTATAAGTATATTCCCAAGTACTTCATACAGCATTTTGTGCTAAAAAAAATTCCTGGTCTATCTAAAAATCCCAATTTTTAGCTGTGCATCTTGTCGTTCTTCCAACACCCCTACTCTGGAGGGTCTCCAAACCCCTCTGGGCCTCACCCCTGCCTCTGGTGTAGGACCCCACCCCCACCGCAGGACTAGAGCAGGAAGCTGCATACGAGCCGTCCGCCCAGGCCTGCACACACTGAGTCTGTGTGCAGACTTCCTTCCTCCTTCCTCCCCTCCTCTCTTCCTCCCTCCCTCCCTCCCTCCCTCCTCCCTCCTTCCATTCTTCCTCCCTCCCTCCCTCTCTTCTTCCTTCCTCCCTCCCTTCCTCCTCCTCCCTCCCATCCTCCTTTCTTCTTCCCATCCTCTTACTCCCTCCCTTCCTCCTCCCTCCTTTCCTTCCTCCCTTCCTCCTCCCTCCCATCTTCCCTTCCTCCTCCCTCCCCCTTCTCTCCTCACCCCTCCTGGGGATCTGGGACAGGGAGGAGGGTTCTGCTCCCGGCCCCACCTGACAGCAGGCCCCGGCCCCAGCTCCTTGCTCCCCGGCTGCCACACCAGGACCCACAACCGTCCTATCAGCAAAAGCAGGCGCTGCTTGCTCACAGCTCCGGCTGTCAGAGCTGAGACCCCACACGCACTCGCAGGGTCCTGAGTCCCTGACCGCAGAGGCCATGTCCTGGGCCACAGGGACGGGCTTGCCGCTCTTTATACCCCGTGGAGCGGCCCTCGGGCACCTGGCTCTTGTCTGTGCTGGGGGACACGGCAGGACCCAAGGCCCAGTGTCCCCACAGCGAGCTCCGTGTTTGTTGGGCCAGCCAGCCACAGAGGTGAGGGGCTTCAGTGTGTCCAGCATCCCCATAATGTCCAAAGGGCAGAGACGTCAGGAGAAGGAAACCACCTGAGCCGTGGGCACTCGGGGAGGCTGCCTGGAAGAGGTGGGCCTGAGGTCAGTCAGGTTCGCCCTAGCCCTGCGGGGCCATTTGAAGCTGAGAAAACAGGTGTGAAGAGAGGGAAGGAGTGCCCCCGGGGGGCGCGGATCTGAATGGGGAGAGGGATTGGAAACCGAGCCTCCTTCCCTGCGGCCTCTGCCGGGGGCGGAAGGGCATTTCCGGCCGACGGGACCAGCATGTCCACGTGCAGCCTTCCTTCCCGAAGATGAGGGCCGGCCCATCCCAAGGGGCGCCGGCCTTCCTCTCCCCCTGCATTCCTGTCTCCACGCAGTGGCCAGAGGGACGTTTCAAACATAAACCAGGCCACATGCTCCTGCCCAAAGCCCCTTCTTCCTGGAATGCAATCCAGGCGCCGTCCCACGGCCCCTGCACCCCGCAGCCCCACGCGGCCCTCCCGGCCTTACCTGCCGGAAGCTCCCATGCGGCCCGCCAGCCTCCTGGGGACCTTGCCAAGGGTACTCTGGAGCTGGGCCGTGGCCGACTGGGTGCTCGTGCCCCTCCCCCAGCTGGCACGCCGATGCCCGCACTGCCTTCGGGTCTCTGCCCCTAGAGCCCTGGCGGGGTGTCTGACCCCCCACCGGGGACGGGAGTCCCCCACATCAGGGCTGGTCTGGGACTGTCCCTCCCGAAGCCACGTGCCCGGACCAGAGCCTGGCGTGTAGGAAGTGCTCAGCCCAGTCTGGTGGCCTTGCAAGGACCGCGAACAAAGGCCAAGCCGAGCCCCACCCCCCTCTCCCTCTTGGCGCAGGTCAGAGGGGCCGGCGGGAATCAGACGGCATCTGTCCCGGCTCCCAAGGGCCCCAGTAGGGACTCTGAGCACCCCATAAGGGCTCAGGGGCCACTTCCAGGCCACACAATCCCAGGACCCCAACGCTGGCCCAGCCCACACCTGTGTGCCCTGTGCCCCGCACTCACCGGGCTCCTGGGGAACCTGGCCCCACACTCACCGGGCCAAGGCCAGGTGCTTCCTCTTCCTCTCCCGAGGCTGCCTGCCCTGGGGGCTCGCCTCCTCCGCAAATGGCCCCAAGCCCCACATCAGCCAGGACCCAGAGGGTCACCCTCTTCACCCACCCCCGCCTGGTCACCAAGCCCTTCTTGGACACCCCCAGGGCCTGTCCCCGTGGTCTCCTTTGATCTGGGGCCATTCGGCCACATGCAGCGTGTCCCCTGTGGAGATAGGCAAAGGCTCACGAGACAGAGAAGGAATAGAGAGAAGGCCAGCATCTTGATCCTGGTCTATTTTTAGCTGGTGGCACACTGTCACTCCAGAGGCCAGTGGCTGCGTCATCAAGGCCTTTTGATCTTCTTGTCATTGCTGCAAGATACACAGGAGGCAGCTGCTAACTGCTTATAGAAAGAATGAAAGCAGGCACTCAGGCCAGGGGCAGGGGCAGGGATGGGGTGGTGAGAGTAAATGCAGGTGGGCGTTGGGTGGGGGGGAAGGTGGAAAAAAGGCTACATGGATGGGGCGAAGGGAAAGAAAGGGACACAAGGAAGAAAAGGAAGGGAAGGAGGGAAGATGATGGATGGACAGACGGACAGAGGAGTGGACGGAGGGATGGATGGTGGGGGGATGGATGGACGGACGGATTGGAAGTTGGACAGATGGGAGGGAGAGAGAGTGAGCCAACAAGCAGACTCAGTGGAGTCGACCTCAAGCAAGGATTCCTCAGAGAAGGAATGTGTGGCCTTGAGCTTCCAGAGCTGGCTTCCCTCCCTGTTCCATTTGCCGCAGAGCAAGCAAGTCCCTCCAAGGCCTGAGTACTGAGCCACTTCCCTTCGGGACGGGTCCCTGCTCATGAGAGGTGCTCCACACCTGTTTCCTGGCCCGCCTGACCCCCTGCGTCCGGGGCCGCCCAGCCGGCGAGAAAGCGGGTGTCGAGTCCGCAGCTCGGGCTGGTACGCAGCCGTGCAGGAGCCCGGGGGCCCTGGGCTCAGTGAGGGGCGCTGTGGGCGCCTCTGGGTGCCAAAGGGATGGGCGGGGCCCCCCTGCTGGCCCAGAGTCTGAGGAAGCCCTAGAGCTCCTCCTCCTCTGTACGTCCAGGTCCCTGGTGCCCCTTCCAGAGCCTCCGGGAGTGGGGACGGAGAAGCCTGCTGCAGTGCCGACCCCAAGGAAGATAGGCTCTCAGGACAGCAGGGCCTGCCGGCACGGTCCCACAGCACTGGCACCGTCCGCACCACGGGTCCCCGGCCAGTGTGAATGGGGGGTGGGCCCAGGCCCCTCCCCAGAGATGCCCCCCACCCCTGTGCCTGCCAAAAAAGAGCGGGAGGTGCTGGAGGCCCCGCTTGGGCAAGAGTGGGGGCAGAGAAGGAGCGCAAGGCCCCGGGCTGGGCGACCCCCACGCCCTCCCGCCAGACTCCCCCGGAACTCTGGGCCCCCCTCAGCTGCGGCCGCTCAGGGGTCTCCAGGCCTATCCGACAGCTGCCTGTGCTGAGTCACCCGCACCTGTTGGGGGCGGGCCCGGGGGGCTGGACCAGCTGGACACATTCCCTGGCAGGCGGCCCCTGGCACTGGGGGGCCAGAGTGTGCACACAGCCCTGGGTGAGGGTCCCTGCGCAAGACGAACGTGGACAGCTGGCGGCCTGGCCTGGAGATGGCGGCGGGCCCCAGGGCCTGTTGGCGCGTCCTCTCCCAGCGCGTCCCCTCCCGGCTTGTCCCTTCCCTGCACAGCCCATTTCAGGGAATGAGAGTAGATCGCCCCGTTCTGGGGCACCCCCTGCGCCGCGCACAGCCGTGAGAGGGCCCACAGACGCGGCGGGCGGCGGGCTCGCACCCGGCAGGACAGAGGGCCACGGCCACAGGCCACAGCCACGAGGACAGCCGCTGGGCCAGGAACCCCCAGTACCAGGCCTGGGGAGGCCGGCCGTGGAGGGCGGACCGGCGAAGATTAAAAAGGAGAGTAGTGCTCAGTGCTGGGGACGATGCGGGGACCCGGGGCTGTCCCACCTGTCTGGGGGGACTTGGGGCGGCCGTCGGAATGGGGGTTTGGCTTGCCCTTGGGCCCCGCGATCACCCTTCCCCGAACGGCTCCCGGAGCGCCAGGCCCTGCTGTGGGACAGGCCTCCCTCCGGGCCGTGCTGGAAAGCTGAGCTCGCCCTGCAGTCCAGGAGGGGCCCGGGGAGCCGCCATGGTGGGACCATGCTGAGACCCCAGGGTGTCAGTGGAGGGGGGCACTCGCCCGAGGGCAGCCACGGGGCCGTGGCTCCCGGGACTGCACGGTCCTGGGGGGGGCCTTCGTCTCCGTGAACCTCCCACTCATCCCTCAGGCACGTCCCACTCTCAGAGGCCCCCAGGACCCCAGGTACCCCCTGCCTTTCGTCAGTGCGTCTCCCCCCAACTCCAGGACGCCCCTGAGCCCCACAGGCTTCACTCCGCGAGCCTCGCGCCGTGCGCCGCCCCCGACACCCCAAGGCCCACCCAGGGTCCCTGAGTGAGTGCCCGTGGGCCTGGAAGCCATGGCCTGACCCCAGGAGGGGCTGCCCCTCTGCCTCCAGAAGTCACCCCCTGGCCGTGAGCCCAGGGAGGTCCAAGGCCGAGCGGGGCGCTCCAGGGCCAGCGGCGTTCTGCGCGCACTGTGCCTGCCGGGGGTCGGGCCCGGCCGTGGCTTCGCCCGCGCACACTCCCCTCCAAGGGTTAACGTGCGAGCTCCTCGGGCAGCAGCGCGTTTGCATTTCACATGAAAATGTTTTTGCAGCAGGCCCGGATGCCAGCATTTTTGTGGTCACAGTCAGATGTTTTTAACTACATTGGACAGAACCACGATGGCTCTTTCCGTGGCTCCAGCCAGTTTCTGAGCGCTACCTTGAACCCCAGGACCAGGGCCGTGTCGGCGCCCTACACCCGCCTCGTACAGAGGGAAGCCCCCTTCGGGTCCCGAGCCGCGCCCGCCAGCGCTCCCTGTGCTCCTTCCGCCCGCCCCGGGGAAGAGCAGGTTCCCCAATTTCAGGTCCTGGTGGCTTCCCGAGGCTCAGCCGGGGCTCGTGGCCACAGGGCAGACCCCGCGGCTTTAAGCGGGGGCTGTCCCAGCTGCACAGAGCCCGTGGGGGCCTCCGTGGGTGGGGGGCAGGGAGCAGAGCCACGCTCGGGGCCGTCCCTCCCACGGGGCCCAGGGCAGAGGCGAGCACGGCTCTGAAGGAAGCCCAGGCCCTGTGGGTGTGCTGTTCCAACCGTGGGCCTCGGGTTCGTGGTCAGAAGTCTCAGGAACCTTCTGGAGACACTTTCCCTTCCCCTCCGTGCCCCACTCCCTCAGCTTGGTGCAGAACATGCCTAGCTGCATGTTAAATGCCCTGAGAGGGCCCGCAGGAGAACCTACTTTGTTTAACTGTTCACCGTCCCCGAACCCCTTTTACCCACGACACCAGCATTCTCTTTTTCTGGCACAAACACAGTGACATCTAAGCGAGTGTCTTGTCAAGGAAGTTGCAGGACTGTCAAAAAAACACGAGGTCACCCCCCCTCCAGCCCGCGTCCCACGCTGGGGGAGCCTAGCCTCTCCTGTCCCCTAGAGCGGGACGCGCGTGTGCTGAGCCCTGTTTGCTCCTGTCCCCAAGGTGCGCGGACCCGGGGCTGCCCGGGAGGGCTCGGAAAGGCAGACGGATAAGCCAGTGACACGTCGGAGCCTGATGCCGGGGCCGCCGCACACGGCGCCACGGGGAAGGGGACCCGGAGGGACCCCCATTGCCCCTTCTCCTGCACCGGGTCCCCCATGGCCACCGCCCCCACACTTGTGCACATAGCTCAGGCGCCGAGACGTGGCCCCGGGGGCCGCCCCGACTCCAATTGTTCCCGGCTCAGCTGCCGAGCCCCCGCCCCGGCCCACCTGTCAGGCCACAGGTCCTCAGCGCCAGCTGCCCGGAGTCCCCTCCCCAGGCCGTCCCCCGAGCCCGCCAGGCCCCGCTCTCAGCTGCCACCACAGCCCCCTCCACACCCTCCCCAACAGGCGTCCCTCCCGCTGCCCCCGGGCCAGCAGGCTAGTGTTGGGGCGGGGCGGGGGGGCCGCCCACTTGCCACTTCGGAAGGCGTGAGGGGCCCAGCCCAGCCTCCAGCCGAGTCCCACCACCCCTGCCCCCGCCCCGCAGGACCCCCACCTCATTGTGCTCCCCATTCCAGCCTGGCTGGGGTTAGGCCTCTCCTGCCCCTTTGAAAAGATCAGCCAGAAATCCCCCTGGGAGTTTCTGCCCAGCAGGACCCAGGAGCGTCCTCTCCTAGGCCTCAGTCACTCATTCATCCAGTGTGCCCACACACTCCAGGCGTCAGTGGCGGGCAAGATTGCGGGGCCCCGGGCCCCAAGGGGCTGTGACGTGTTGGGGAGGACAGACAGGAATCGGGGAGACGCAAGTAAGCAGGACAACCTTCTGAGAACAGTAAGAATGTGGGGGCTCCGGTAGAGGGGCCTACCGGGCGCCTGAGGGCGTTTCTTGGGAGCCGAGGCCAACACAGCAAGAGGGAACCCACCAGGCGAAGACCAGGCAGAGGAAAGAGCAGGTTCAAAAGCCCCGGGGTAGGAATGCGGGGCCTTTGCCGGAGAGGCCCCAGACCCTGTCCTCCTGGTTCCTTGGAGAACGTGCTCCTCTCGGACTGGGCCCCGCCACGTCTCCTCGGTGCCAGCCGGCTGCCCACCCAGCACTGCTGCGGTGGGGTGCACGGCCCGGGGGCGAGGGTCTCGCTGGACCAGCAGGTGCTCCGGTGCATGGTCAAGGCATCTGGTGGGGGCTCGCAGGGAAGAGTGCCCTGCCTTCTTGTGCCGGAGCCCCGGATTCTCTGTCCCGAGAGGTCGTCTGAACGCCACCTTCTCTCCACGGGTGGGTTTGACTCAGGAACACCCGAACCCCTGCACCTCGAGATCCTGAGGCCCCTCGGCTCCCACCCACCTCAGCCTGCTGGAGCAGGGGGGCTGGGGTCTCAGGCGTCGCCCCTGGCTGCCTCCCATCCTCTCCCATCCTCTCCCACCCCCTCACCCATCCCTCTGTCACTCCTGTCCCAGGGACACACTCCATTTGTGCAAGAGCCGTGGCTGGTGAGGAAGGTTGCCCATAGCCGTGGAGTGAACACCAGATCAGTTCCCCAGGGGCCCTCAGGGGCCCGCCGAACGCCTGGCCCTGAGCAGGGGACGGAGGGGATGGAGAGAGACAGCACACTGGAGTACAAGCAAGGGCAGGCAGGGCTGCGTGATCGGGGCGGGCCGGGAGCTCAGGGACGGGAGACACACCCCAGAGCCCCCCGGCCCACGGTGGGAGTAGGAGTCAGGTTGGAAACACCCCTAAGCCAGGGGCATTGCTCAGCCTCCAGGATCAAGCTGGCCTTGCCTTCTAGAAACACCTCTGAGCCGCTGGATCCCGTCCGCTGTCTTACAGCGTCGCCGTGGTGGGGGAGGGGGCGCGTCTGTGTTTGCGGCTGCTTCGGGCCGGGTTTGGGCCTGGTTTTATCTCTTACGTGAGGCGACGCTCCATCTTCTCTGTGCACTGGGACACTTCGCGTGGGATCCGTGTTTCCTGCTTCCTGGAAGTAGTATTGAAATCACCCCAAAAAACTATGCTTGAACCCGTCTGGAGGAGGGCTGGTGACTGTCATTTCTCATCTTCCGGGGGCTTTCAGTTTCTTGGGATTTTCTCCTTCATTAGCCACTTCGGGTAATTTTTCCTTAAAAAGGGATTCATCCCATCAAGTGTTTAGTTTTCTAGGACATGATGTATTCTCTGTTCCTAATTCTTTGTTACTTGCCAAATGCTTACGTACATTATTGGCCCTCCAAAGGACCAGCATTTGGTTTTACTGATCAGTTCTGTTTTCATAAAAATTCTTCTGTTCTGCTAATATCTTCCTTTATCCTCTCTTGTTCTTTCTTTGCAATTATTTTGGTGTTCTCCCTCCACCTCCTTGAGCTGAAGCTCATCCTTAACCTCTTTTCCTAAAACTGCTATCACTATTCCTCTGAATACCCTTTTGGCAGCATCCCACGGGTTTCTCTATGTTCTCACTCTCATTGTGGATCCTTCTAGGTGGATTTAATTGTTATTTTAGTTTCTCTTTACCCAAAGCGTCATTAAGAACTGCATCCTGTAAAGCTCCTTGTGTATCAGTATCGTCAGTCCCTCTGGGTTACTAATTTCTCATTTGACTTCAAGGTATGGACTTTTGGAAATGCGGGGACTTTCCTGGGGGACCTGATGAGGTTGTTACTGTGACCTTTCTGGGCACATGTGGAGGCAGCTGAGGCTGGTTTGCCGACCGGCTTGAACTTGTTTGTGGAGACCCGCAGCTCCTCCACATCCTCGTTTTGCTTGTTTGTTTTCCCCACCGTGCTTTGTCAGCTTCTGATGAAGGCGCCGTAGTCGCCAACAACGTTGTGCATCCCCCGATGACGTGCTGTGATCTCTCCTACCCCGCACTGTGTCCTCCCCACGGACCCATGCAGTGGGCTCTGCTCCTCGATGGGTCCGCCCCGCCCTGTCTCTCTCTGGAACCTCAGCCTCCGGGGCCCTCAGCTTTCCTCACTCGATGCTCCCACCCTGCTCCGCAGCCACCGTGGACGGGGTCTTTAATCCCCTCCTGTTTCCAGACGCCCAGCCCTTCAGCCTCTCCAAGGACATCACCTCTAATCTGAAGGCCGATTTGGGTGCCTCCTCGGGTGTGGGGTTACCCCTGCAGCGTGGCTCTTGTCCCACAGGGAGGGTCGGGCTTCCTGGGTGTTTGGTGAGTCCTCGTCTCAGGGGGTGAGGCTCTGTAGCTCGGGAGGCTGTTACAGCCTGAGCGCTGGAGTCTCCTGCTAGCTCTGCCGCTCAGCACATGTAAAGGCCTCATCCAGGGCAGGAGGGAGCGTAGAAAACTGGCGGGGGGTCCGGGGGTGCTCAGTGAGAATTCCACACCTTGGGTCTTCACACCAGCCCCGACAGAAGCTCCCGAAAGGTTTCAGGGGGCCTGTTGTGTGTTCTGAATCATCACTCTGGCGGCAGGGGTCAAGGGACCCACAGGGGCTGGCCAGGCTGGCTCAGAGGTGATGGAAGGTCATCAGACCTGGGCCAGGGCAAAGGAGGACGGGTAGAGAGCCTAGGGGATGCCAAGGAAGAGAGAGGCCTGCCAAAGAGCCTTGCGAAGGCAGGAATCGTGCTGCCCTCCACCCCCATGGCCACCCCCTGTGCCCCCTCCCTTACCGTCATTCTGGCCTGTTCATGGTGGCTTCTGGAGCTTTGAGATGAGCCCTGAGCACCCTCCCTCACCACGTCTCCCTGGAAGTCCCAGAAGCTGCTCAGAGGTGCCACCTTCTTGCTCACCTTCATCTCTGGCCTGTAGTATCTGCCCCCATTACCTGGCTGGTCCTTGAGATGTCCCCTAGAGGGGCACGTCCTCCAGAGGACACTAGGTACCTTCCCCTGGAACTGTGTCCTTTCTCTACAAGTGCACACGGTGGTCACACACCAGCTCTAGGGTTGTGCCCGTCCCACTCCCTGGCACCTCACATGGCAAAGGAGACTTTACAGATCAACGTAGCCAGGGATCTTGAGACAGGAATAACTCCGGCTTGTCTGGGTGGGCCCGGTGTCATCATAACGGTCCTTACAAGAGGGACAGAGAAGATCAGAGTCAGAGGAGAGGCTGTGACAATAGAGGCAAATTCTAGAGAGGAGAGAAGATGCTCGGCTGTTGGCTGTGAAGGTGGAAGCTGGGGCCATGCACCAAGGAAGGCAGCGCTTTTGGAAACTGGAAAAAGCAGGAAACAGATTTGTTCATGAAGCCCCCAGAAGGAGCACAGCTCTGATGACACCACGACTCTAGGCTCGTGGGCTCCTGGCCTCCAGAGCTCTAGGGTGGTCGGTGTCTACACCCTAAGTGTGGTGGCTTGTCACCGCAGCGGTGGGACACTGACACAAGTACCAGCGTGGGGCCAGGCCCTGGGGTACCGCGGCAGACGAGGTGGACCGGACCCTCCTGCCCTCGTGGGGGTTGTCCTCCCGGAGGTGGGGGAGAGCAGAGACAGCTGTTTAGTTAGAACCATTCTGAGTGCGATAAAAAGAGCAGGGTGGGGGCCACATCACATGGGTTGTGACCCTGTCTCAGAAGTTAGCAAAGCCATCCCACGGAAGCACCCTGTGGCCTGAACACAAAGCGTGTGTGGAAATTAGGTAGACTACGCAGAGGGATGCCGAGAGCATCCAGACAAGGAGCGGCACGTGCAAAGGCCCCGAGGCAGGAGGGAACACGCCTGGCTTGTGGATCTGAGTGGAAGTAGAGGGCTGAGCACAGGCCAAGGGAGAGAGCTGGGTGAGAGAGGTGAAGTGCCAGACAGCGCTACACCCTGAGGGTCGTCTCTGAGTGAGGACAGTGGGTACCCCAGAGAGCATAAGGCAACAGAGCTCTGCATTTATAAGATCCCTCTGAAATTCAAGAAGATCATGTAATCAGTAAGCCAGAACAGGATGCTGTGAGAAAGAAACAAATAGAGAACAAGAAAGAGCCTTTGGAAATGTAAAACAGACCGATGAATTTAAAAAAACAAAAACAAAAACCCTCAGTGAACAATTAAAGTAAATCTCCCAGAAAGTGAAATAAAGCCAGAGAGATGAAAAATAAGAGGGAACATCCAGAAAGCATGGGGTCAACCTAAGGAGGCCCACCACCCAAATCCCAGACACTCCACGAAGGGAGATGGGGGAAGGCTGAGGGGGGATGTGAATAAGAGGAAGGGCCCACCAAGAGCCTGGCACCAGATAGAACAGCCGGGTATCCTCATGGCCTTCCACCCTGGAACTCCCAGGAATCTTCCTAAAGAACTGACGGGTGACCTACTGAACCGTGGGCTGGTGCCCAGTAGAGATTGACAGAAATGCCTTAAAACTTCCGAAGGAAAATTGAATTCTATACCCAGCCAAAGTATCCATCAAGGGCAAGGCATTCTCAGACACTCAAGAGTTCATAAAATTTTCCTTCCACACCTTTTCTCTGGAAGTTATGGAGAATGTGGGAGGAACCAGGATGGAGGAGGCTCCGGAAGTGGGCAGGGAGAAGGTAGGGTGGCCCCAGCCCGGGCACAGCAGCTCCGGGGGAGGCCCTCCGGGAGAAGGAATACGGTGGGCTCAGAACCAGACTTGGGGCTGCAGGGTTTCCAAAATAGCAGAGCGTCGTGCTGATGAAGCCATCGCCAGAAAACACGGTGGCGAAACACCGACCCCATAGCTCCAAGGGAACCAAGCACGGGGTGTGGATCACTGTGAACTGAAACAAAATAACAGGGAAGCCATATGGGGAAATGGGAGGCCCCAGAATCATAAAGTGGTGTGAGAGCTCCCTCCTCATCCCCTGCAAGGAGAGATGTCTAAAGCTGATCCATGGGGGAATCTCATGGTGTGCATGTTTCTTAAGGCTGATGAGGGAGCCGCCAAAGGGGAGCCTTAAAAAGCAGCTGGCCCATGGGGGGCGGGACACGAACTGAGCCCCACATGCTTCTTCTTCATCGTGAGCTCTACAGTGTGTCCTTTGGGTTGCTGCGCCCGGCCACACTCACCCACATGTAGCTACCTCTTCCTGGAAGGCCGCAGTCTGGCTGGAGCGGATGGGATCACTAGGGGACAGGGAAGACTGGGGGACAGATGAGGGCCCGTGGCTGAGGTCCTGGGGGGTGGGGGAGAAGGGAGGATGCAAGAGATGTTTAGGGGCCAAAATGCAGCCTTGAGGGGTGGTGGCGTCAGGGGTGGGGGAGGGGCCTCATCAGGACAGCCCTCCCCCCAGGCTCTGTCTGGCCATGTGGCGGGGTGGGGAGGGGAGGCTGCTGTGATCCCCAGGAACACGGTCAGGGATGATGTGATGGGTCTTTGAGATGCCTGTATGGGGGCTCCCACCCACGCTCAGGGCTTGAGGCCCAGAGGAGAGGCCCGAGCTGGCCGTGGACGCTGGAGAGCAGCAAGGATGACCCTTCCGAAGAAGGGGTGGGGACAGGTCACCGTAAGAGATTGCAGGGGCAGGACCATGATCCAAGACCATGCCATCCACCGGCCACAGAAGGACGAGCGGGTGTGGGAGCACAGGCAATAGCTGGGGCTCAGACATCCCCCACACTCAGGGGAGCTGGCGTCACGAAGGGGTGCCCCGTGCCACCCAGGGGACAAGAGACAAGACAGGGCACCCCATTGGGTTTGGCCACCTGGAGCCGTGGAATATATTTGGTGTGACCGGACCCCGCGCTGATCAGGGACGTAAATCACGCCACCTTGGCCACCAGGGCCCCTTGTTGGTGCGTCGGAGGTGCCCCAGAAAGTCCCGTGGCCTGAGTGCCTGGGCGAGATGGGGCATCTGGGGCGAGGACAGCCAGGTGTCCACAGAAGCCAGCACTGCCCGGCAGAGGGGCCCGATGAGGGAGCCACGGGCCCGCTCCGCTGTGCTCGTGTCGGTTTCTGCCCGGGGGTTGGTACGGGGGGTGGCACGCTTGGCCGCAGCCTGGGCCTGAGACAGGGCGCAGGTGGGCCCGGAGAAGGACATCCTGTGCCCAGAGCCGGTCGCAGAGGAAACCGGACCTAGAGAGGGTGGGGAGCAGCTGGTTCCCCGGGGTGCGTCCGAGGCCGGGCCCACACTGGGGCCTCCGTCCCACCGCAGCCCCAGACACTGGGGCCGCCAGCCTGGGCCTGCTGCCGGCTGCCCGAGCCCAGACCTGGATTGACGGTGGAGGGAGGGAGGGCCTTCCGAGCCCACCCGTCCCGCCTCCCCCACGCGCCCCGGCTCAGCACCTCCCGGGGAAACGGGACTTTCCTGCGGGAGGGCCCCGGAGGCCCAGGTGCCAGAAAGAGACGTCGAGGGGAGACGAGCGTCCGCGAGCACGCACTTGCCAGCATCCCTTCGACACGTGTCGCCAGGAGGTCCCGCCCCGTGGGCCTGAACTTACACCATTGGCGCTTCCTTCTTTGGGTTAGATGTTGTCGTCGACAAATATTTTCTGAACGTCTGCTATGTACTAGGCGCTGGGAGCACGGGGGGAAAGTATGTGGCCCTGCCCTTGAGGGAGTCGTGTACGATGGGGCCACGGACAGTAAAGAGACAATTAATTATCTTCTGCAGAGAAGGAGGGAATTCTCCCAACACAGTTAGTCATTCACACTTCAGTACGAACGAGTTTTTCCTGTGCTTTCCTCGGTAACGGACTGGACAGGGTGGCTGCACACTCCAGAGACTGGGCTGCGGGTGGGGGGCTCACAGCAGAGAGGAGCAGGGCAATGACTTCCCACAGAAGCTTCTCCAGCTCCCAAGTTCCCAGGCTGCAACCCCAGGACCCACCCCCCCCCGCCCGGTCTCGGCTCCTCCTGCCCCGTACCCTCTCCCTGAGGCCTCGCCCTCCCCACCATCCTGGAAACGATTTTGTTGTCTGCGGCGATCATGGGTAACTGCCTGAGTTATAAGTCTCCGGAGCGAGCGGCCTGTTACCTAACCGGGCCGGGCCCATGCCAATGTCTTGAGTAATTATTGGGGGGCGGGGGGCCATCCAGCCCACAGCAGGACCTCTCTGAGGCAGTGCTATTGTTTTTCATGTCAGCTGCATTCTAAGGCTACATTTCACATCAGCTGTGACTTGGAAGGAAAGAGGGCCTGGCCTTTGAGAGATTGAGACCAGGGTGGTGGAGGGCAGCTTAACCCTTCGGGCCCCCGGCGCTCCCCCGCTTCCCAGCTTGGCTGGCCTGACAGGGAGCAGGCTTGTTGGGGATCAGAACCCGTGGCCGGGGCCGGCAGCCGCCACTTGGCAGCGCCAGTGGAAACCGCCGTGTGGTTACGCACAGACAGGCAGTGTTGGAGGCTGCGCCAGGCCTGGCCTCTGAGCCCTTCCTCCCTCTGCTCCCACCATCCGCGGCCAGGTGCCCACAGCGTGCAGATGGCCCTGGGGCGGGGGTGGGGGGCTCGCCCAGGAGCACAGAGAGGGACACAGGGCGTCTGCTCCCACCCCAGATCCATCGACCAGGGACTCGGGCACCTACCGTGTGCCGGGAGCCACGCCAGGTGCCGGGGAGGCCGCGTACACCCCTTTCTCAGGAAGCTCGGTCCAGGGAGGGGCGGGCAGGAAGCCCGTAAGCGCCGAGGATAGAGCAGCGAGGACCAGGAGAAAGAAAGCTCCAGGGAGTGAGCAGGGGGTCGGTGGCGGTAGCGGGAACCAAGTGAGGGGCCCATGAGCCAGACAGGCATCCAGGAGCAGGGGAAGGACTGCCCACGCCGTCCTCGGCCCTCCTGACGCCGCGCGGTGCTGACGGCCAGGCTCTGACCCCTGCCAGAGCCCTGGAGGCTTCCTGTACTTTCTGATATTGAAGGCTGCACTGACTTACTTGCTTAACTGTTCCCTACATCGTTCAACAAACCTTCACTAAAGGGCCAGGATCCTAAGGTGAAGGCCTGGCTGGTTGAGGGGACAGTGACCCCCAGGCCAGTGGGACTTGGGCAATGGGACATGGTGAGGGTGGAGTGCTGGCAGGACCAGGCCGGGGCCTGGCAGCCCCCATAAGTAGATGGACTCTGATGGGAAGGTGCAGGGGGGGTTGAAGCTCTAAGCCCAGAGGGGACGTGCTCTGATTTACATGCATCTGACCTGCCATGTGAATGGGGTGGGGACACCAGGGGGGACACAGAGAAGCAGTTGGCAGAGGTAACAGACTAGGTTCAGGGCAAGGGGATCGGTCCCAGCTCTTGCCAAGACAATGACATCAGTGGTAGCCTGACCCAGAGAGAACTTTGCTACCCCTGGAGTCCCAGGGCTGAGGTGTGCACAGCACTGCAGCAAGACCCAGTGCCCTACCCTCCGTTTGCCTCACTGTCCGCAACACACATCATCTGCCTCATGGCCCCTGATGGCTGCTCCCACAGTTGCCATCACATCTGCATTTCAGCAGCAGGAAAGAGGGACAAGACCCGATGCAGAAGCCACCTGTATCAGCTTCTCTTCTTTCCACTGATGAGAATGTAACACACACCCCAAGTCACTACAAGGGCCCCTTAGAAACCAGAGCTCTACTCCAGGCAGCCATACAATCTATTTAATTCATAGTCCTGTTGAGAGAGAGAGAGAGAGAGAGAGAGAGAGAGAAAACAACAGCCATCGGGACAACGTACCATCTTTGCACAGAACAGATTCTACAGGCGGTCTGGAGGATAGATGGAACTCGGTAGGAACCGGATGTTGGGGGCGAGGAAGGAGGAGGGGAGACACAGTGAAGTGACACGTGAGCAGTGGGTGCCAGGGACCACGATCCAGACCAAGAGGGCTGAGAAGTTCATGGACAACTTCTGGTTAAATATGGCCAATTAACATGTGTGTTTGTTTCTACCCCCTCCCAGACCCACTAAAATGACAGTAAGGGCATTTTAAGTGCTTTAAGATACAGATCAACAAGGCTAAAGTGATCAGAAGACAAGTAAGACACCAAAAACTGTCAACCAAAGTTTAGAAATGGGGAAGCAGAAGGACCTGTGGAAACGACCTATAGACACCGTGCCCGGTGAAAGCAAGAGACACTGATAAGGAAAATGTTCCCAACCCAGGACCCTGGGTGGGCTCAGAGTCAGGCGCCCCAGGTAGCCTCCAACATGCTAGAGGGGACTGCAGACGGGGAGGGTATTTACTGAAGATTTTCTGGCCAGGCCATCCATCCACCACCACCTCCCCAAGCCACAAAGCCAGGAACAGCCTATCCCCCAGCCTGGCCCAAGACAGGAGGCTTAGTCCCTGGAGAAGATAAATCTGAGAGGTTCTGAATATGGGGACACCAGGAGCAGCTGTGGGCGGAGAGTGAGCCATCGTGATAAAAACAAATGGGATTCAGTGAACACTTTTATGCTAAAAGTAATACTCTTACCCTCTTCCCTCCTTAAATCCCCAAATGCCCTCACTGGGGCACAAGACTGTGATTTAAGAACACCAGCAATAAAGTGGGCATCCTGAGTTTTCAGAGAGAAAAAGTAGGTCACAGACACAGCATAGCAAGTCAAAATGGTATCAGACTTTTCAACAGCAGTGCAGAATGCTAGCACATAACGGAGAAATGCCTTCAAACTTCTGAGGTAAAAAAGTATTTCCAATCTAGAATTCTACACTCAACCAAACTCTCAGATAGGAAAGTCAGTTAAAGACATGTTCAAACATGGACAGTCAAAAGTTTTGCCTACCCCATGCTTTTTCTCAGAAAGTTACTCGGGGATATGCTTCAACAAAATTAAGGGAAAACCAAAAAAGAGAACCATAGGCTCCAAAACCCAGGAGAACCCAACACCAAAAGATAGATGATAGCTAGCTAGGGAGAGAGGGAGGGAGAGACTGGCTAGCCAAGAAAATTCCTAATGTGAGAGGGAAAATGTTCTAGTATTATTGCTGTTCAGCCTAAAGAGCAACCAGTCCTCCAAGAACGATAGGCAGAAACTTCTAGGAGAAAAAAATAATAAAGCTGATAGAATAGTAGTGTTCTCAACTGAATGAATAAAAGTCTTACAATTCTGGCAGAAAGTTCAAGAATAAGCTAGTGACAGATGCGTTAAAAATTAAGTAAAACAGGGGCACCAGTCTGGCTTAGTCAGTAGAGCATGCAACTCTTGATCTCAGGGTTGTAGTTTTGAGTCCTAGATTGGGTGTAGACATTACTTAAAAATAAAATCTTTTAAAAAAAATTAAGTAAAACATGAAGGCAATCCTTAACCCCGGGGAAAACAAAAAGTTGTAATCGTAGAAGACCACATGAATCAGCTGAAAACCTCATTTATGTAGGCACATAAAGTTACATGATTTTTACACAAAATGCAAACAGTAAATATTTTTTTAAAGATTTTATTTATTTACTTAGAACACAGAGGGGGAGGGAGAAGTAGGCCTCTGCTGAGCAGGGAGCCTGACACGGGGCTTGATCCCAAGACCCTGGGATCGTGACCTGAGCTAAAGGTAGACACTTAACCAACCGAGCCACCCAGGGGCCCCACTAAATATTTATTTAGCCTAGAACTGCAATATCCTGGGAGGTTAGGGGAATGGCCAAAGCAGAGGTTGTGAAAAGGAAATCTTAATCTCTCATCTTCCATGTCAGGCAGTCGCTAGGTAGCGTCTGAAACTGCGAGAGTAAGGCATCAATATAAGCGAGTGATACGGGAATGGCCAGGGAGAGCCAAGAGACCGCTGAGAGGGTGGGGAAGTGTCTCTGGGGACGGAGGCGCGGGCGTGCCGGCCGCGGGCGAGACGGCTCGGGAACGCGGGAGTGATGGTGCCGGACAACGGAAGGTCTGGCAGTGCCCTGGGGGGGGTCACAGAGGGGCGGGGACTGGGAGGGCAAGGTGAGGGTGTGCTGCCGGGTTTGGGAAGAGCCGAAGGCTGGGTGAGGGGCGGGCGCTTCTGGCCGCGGGCGAAGACTTGGAGCTGGCAGGACCCTGGCCCCGAGCTGGAGCGCTGGGGCTGCGTGAGGGGGCGGCAGTGAGGGAGGAGGGCTCATCAGTGGGCCCCCCACTCCCCACCTTTATCTCAGGTTGACAGAAGGACAGGGGCTCCTGCCCGGATGGCCCTCCTAGAGCTGCCACCCAGGCGGCACCAAGGATGGTCTCCACGGCCCCTGGGTCTAGGCACAAGAGGGGACCCTGCAGGCCGTGACAGCAGGTGGCCCGGGTCCTGCTAGAGGCCAGCCAACCGCCCATATCTGGTGCGTGTGGGTGCCCCCACCCAGGCCCGGTGTCCCAAGGAGCTCTTCCTCCCACCCCAGGAGCAGGAAGGGCGCGCCGGGAGCCACAGGATGGGGCCCTCAGGTCAGCCTGGGCCAGATGGGCCCCCAGCCTCCTTCCTGGGTGGAGGCCTCCCCACCCTTCCGCTCACCTTCTGAGCATTCTGGGCCTTCCTGGGAGCCCCCACCACTCAGCAGCCCTCAGGCCCCCGACCTCCCGAGGACACCCCATGTCCGTCCCCGCCGGCCTCCTGGCCACACGCCCCAGGGTCAGAGTCGGGCTTCCTAAGGCCACAGCTTTGATGTGAAGGCTGGCCGAGGGTGGGGACAAGAGTGCAGGGGAGTGGCAGTGAGGGGGTGCTGTCCTCTCTGCAGGGGCTGCAGGTGGGCTGCACGAGGGTCCGTGAGGTGAGGAGACACCAGGCCGAGGAGCATCATTTTTTGCTTTTCCATTTCGACCAGTTGCTAAGCAGCCTCCTCCTGCCCGGGGGGCCGGGGCCGGGGGGCTCCTAGATGGCACGAGCCTGCCGGGGGGCAATGAGGCCACCCACAGCCGGCCCAGAGTCCGGAGGCTGACAGAATGGCTGCTGGGCCTTTGTGATTAGGGGACCTCTGGGTCGAGGGTGCATACGACCCCGCAGCACTGGAGGAGCCCCCCAGGAGCCACATAGAGAGTGACCCTCCTCACATCTCCACGTGGCGGGAGGCCTATGGGCTTCTGGAGAAGCCTGCATATTGGCGGCCCACAGCCGCAGAACGGGGGCCCGTGCCCTGCAGTGCCCAGCACTCGGGGGCTAGCGTGGGCCCCAGAACCCTAGGGAACCGGGCTGAGGGAGGCCCCGTGTCCAGAGACGGTCTCTCTTGGCCTAGATGGCCTTCGCCGCAGCCCTCCTGTTCTCCCCCAGGGTCCGTGTGGATGGGGGAGGCAGAGTCTGAGAGCCAGGCCCCCCGCCCGCCCACAGCCGCAAGCAGGACCCCGGGACTCGGGGGACTGCTGCCCTCCCCCAGCACCCCTCCGCAGACCACCTGGTCAGTGGGTCGGATCTGGCCCTCTGTCGCCTCTTGGAGCATCCCTTCCCATCCCCGTCTTAGAGAGGCCCCACCCCAAGCCTGGGGGGCGACCGAAGGCCACGTCCCACGTCTGCACGTGGCCGGGCCCAGGCCACGGACGGGGCGGGCGGCTGTGCCCCACCGCAGAGCAGTGCAGCCAGTGTGGCCTAGGAGGGGGGCCCCCGGGCGGGACCGCAGGCAGCAGTGGGGACGGTGGGCCAGGGAGCGCAGACGGAAGGGAGGGCTGGGAATGTCCGCCTGCCTGGAAAGGAGGGGTTCTGGGAGCGGAGAGGGAACGAGACCTGCCAAATTCGTCCAGATGGGGCTGGAGCACTCGGGGCCTGGCCCGGAGCCCCAGCGACTTCCCGCCCGCCCGCCCTGCTCCCACAGCTCCTCACCTACTTCCCGGCCAGCCGGCCTCAGGGTGGGGGCTGGGGCTCAGCTGCACCCCGGGCGCCGGAGGCTCGGGCCCACCCCCCGCACCACACGGAGCACCTGCCCGATGCCCCAGTGACTGCCCGGGCCCCCCAGACACACACGTCCCCGTGAGACGGGTCTCGGGGGGGGTGCCCAGACCCGGCCATGCGGGAACCACCCCAAGCCGAGCCCCGAAGGGTGAGGGACTTGAAGGGGGTAGGTGGGGCGAGCACGGTAGCTGAGCGAGGTAGAGGGTGGGGTGCCGGGCACGGCGCTGGGGTGCCACGGAGGGGACGGTGCAGGCCAGAAAGGATGGGGGGCCCTGGAGGGTCCCTCGTTGTTCTCAACAGCTGGAGAGCCAGCAGGGGATGCGGGAGGCCTCACAGAGCCACTCGCGCGCTCCCGCCCTGGCCCAAGCCTCCGGGGGGCCCTCTCCCCACTCTGCTGGGGCTGCCGCTCCTCGGGGCTGAGCCCCGGGGGGCCGTGCCGGCTGCGCCCACCGCCAGAGCGCGGCCGCGGGGCTTGCCTCCGAGATGCCAAGGCCCCCGGCCCGGGGAGCCGGCCCCGGCAGAGGAAGGACGAGCTGAGGGGCTCCGGGCTCCGGGCCTCACATGTCAGGAGGGAGCAGGCCGGGGAGGGCATCGTCATTTCCACAAGGGGCGGAAAGCACACCCGAGCCCCCGGCCGGGCCTCACCTTCCGGGCAGGACCCTGGGCTAGAGCCTCCGGGGAGGAGACCCCCGTGACTTCCCTAGGAAGGCTGGTTCCGGGAGGGGGCTCCAGCCCTGCCGTCGGGCACGTTCCACGTCTCCCTCCCCACAAGCCTCTTCCAGGTGCCAGGAAAGGGGCCGGACTCCAGATTCCAGGCCTGGCCGCCCAGCCCCCATCTGGGACCCCAGCCCAGAGCCCTGGGGCCCCAGCCTCCAACCTGGTTCCAGCCTCAGGGGAGACTGATTCAAGGAATCCTGTCCTCGCAGCGAGAGCAGGAAGTGGGGGTGGGGGGAGCGGCCGCGTGCTGGGTCCCAGCCCGGGGGCCCGGGGGCCGGGGGGCCCGGGGGCCGGGGGCTGCCTGCCCGTCTAGGCCAGCCGCAGCTGCAGCCGCTCTGGGCTGCTGAGTCATGGGGCCGCTGTCTCCAGGCCAGGAGCAAGGCGGGAAGAGCAGTGAGGCCGGACGCCCCGGCCCCTGGAGGGCAGGCAGGGCCCCCCGCGGCCGGAGGGCGCCGGTCTGCACCCTCACCCTTCCAGGACCCCATCCCTGCCACCACCCCTGAACCCCCCCCCGGTGCCAGCTCCCAGCGCCCACACCAGCGTGGCCCTCGGCACAGCTCTGGTGGAAGCCTGCGTGCACACACACTCACACACACACACACACACTCACACACGTGCCTGCATACTCAGGCAGGCCAAGGCCCTCAGCCCCTCTGCTGGCCGCCCTGTCCCTGGAGCTGTCCTCAGGAGTTCTGGTGTCTGAGGGGCGGGGCTGTCCACTCACCCCGCAAGTCTTCCCTGCGGGCCTACTGTGTGCCGGGCCCTGGGCCAGCAGCTGCGACACCGCGAGGCGGGAGTTCCCCCTCGAGGAGCCGGCAGAGACAGCCGAGGGGACCAGTCAGCAGAACCGTGACGCGTGCTGAGGACAGGGCAGCAGCAAGGTCGCGGACGTGCCCGGGCGGGCCCTGAGAGGGGCGTCTGGGTAAATGTCTAAAGGAAGGCAGAGGCAGCCTGGAGCTCGTAGAGCTGAGAGCCTGCCTTACAGGCAGCAGGTGCAAAGGGCCTGCGGCAGGATTCAGCCTGCCTAGAAGGCCCACAGGACGGAGCAAAATCAGCAGGGGCAGCAAGGAGGGTGTGACGGGATTGTGAGGGGCCTCGAGGCCATGACGGTGACCCTGGCCCTGGCGCCGAGTGTATGCGGAACCCCTTTTTTAACATCCTTCTCCTAGGGCCGAAGAGTGGCTGTGGGGCCGTGGGTGGGGGGCCGCTGTGGCACCTGGGAGTTGCTGGTGGCTCAGCCCGGGGCCACGGCTGTGGGGGTGGAGGTGGGGGGCAGGAGGGAGGCTCAGATTCCAGATGGATTTTCTGGACCCCGAAGCTCTCCAGCCCGACCATGGTGACCTCTGGGGCCAGGTCTGATGACAGGCCCGAGAGAAGGGAGCCGGGGCGGCCCCAGGGTCACTAGCCTGACCCCTCGGCTAAGAAGGGCGCCCTGAAAGGAGCAGATTGGGAGGGCCGTCGGGTCCAGAGAGGACTCGCCGAGTTCCACACGCCTCGACACCCGGCAGGGGAGGCCCAGCAGGCGGGGGTCTGCGCGCGGCCCGGGCCCAGGAGAGACGGGCGGCCACGGCCACAGACGGCAGAGCCAAGTGAGGACTTCGTTTTGCTGTGGAGGGCAGGGCGCTCTGGTGATCTGGGGAGAGGTGCTCTCAGGGGGGCGGCCTCACGCCGCAGCTGGACGGCCCCCGAGGGCAGGCCAGGCCGGGGCTGGGGACTCTTCTCCCGCGGGTCCTCGAGGGGCAGGGCGGAGAAGGCCGTAGGGCTCCGGGGAAGGCGGCCGACAGCGGGCGGTGAGTGGCCCCACAGGGGGGTGGGCGGGCGGGCGGAGTCCGGGGAGACCGCTGGGCGGCGCGTGGCCTCGCAGAGCGGCCAGGCAGAAGCCATCCCTCCTGGAGGCTACAGCGCGGGGAAGGTGACGGAGGTCACTGAAGGACAGAGGTGCTCGGTCAGGGCTCCATCTCGGAGGTCAAGGACACGTTGGCGTCGGGGTCATAGGAGCCCCCCCGCCACCTACAGGAAGGCCTCGCCCAGGAGAGGAGTAAAGGAGGCAGAAAGCTTAACGGAGAGGGGAGGGTCATGGCTCCGGGGTTGACTGTGAGCCCCCGGGGGCAAGAAGCGGGCGGCGGGAGTGGAGGGGCCGGCGCGGGGGCCACGTGGAAGGGCCACTGCAGAGCACAGCCTTGGCCACGGCCGCCAGCCTGGGAAAGGAGGGGACCCCGGGAGGCAGCCGGTCACAGGGGTGCTTCTTTGCAACGCTTTCACCTTTGCGGGACAGCGTTCTGGAAGCAGGCTTCTGCCACACAAAAGCTCGCGAGCAGCCTCGTCTCGGGCCAAGGGCCGCGGCCGGACAGGGCATGGGCGGGGCCGGCGGATGGGCCGCAGCTGTCCGGGCACGAGGCTGTGGGGCGCGCGCCGGCGGGGGCAGCCGGGGATGCTGGTGCGAGTGTCCAGAGAGGGGACGCGGCCCCGGGCTGAGCGGGGACAGTGCGCGAGGCCTGAGAGAGCCGTGCGGCAGGCTGTGGGTGCAGCCAGCGTTGGGGGACAGAGAAGTGGTCCGAGGCGGCTGTGGGGGGCTGGGAGCCAGGGGACACCGTGGGGCCTTTCACAGGCCTGAGGGGCGTCCAGGGGAGCTGGGCCCTGCCCCCAGGAGACCCAGCCACGTGCTCACAGACCCCCATTCTCAGACAGGACCCCCACAGCTGCCCTACGCTGCAGGACGGACCCACTGTCCCCTCCCTGTTAGGCCCAGAGCCCCCCAGCCAGTGAGGGGGCACGGACGGCCTGGCGGTGCCCTGCTTTGGGAGGGCAGATGTTAGCGCAAGTAATGCCCAGGCCGACTGCTGGGCTAGAAGGGGACTAGGGAGGGGCCGGCAGGCCGACCAGGAGGGAGCAGAAAGGAGACCCTCCCCCTGGGGCGGGAAGAATGAGTGGATTCTCCCAGGAAGAGGGGCCTGCTGGTGCAAAGGCCCTGAGGCAGGGAGGGTTACGGGCACATCCAAGGAACTGGAAGAAGCCAGCCTGGGGCAGGGGCGCGGACTGAGGGGGACGCAGGGCCCAGATGAGGGATCCTGTGGCCAAGGCAGGGCTGTGTCTTTATTCTGAGAGTAGCGGCGAGACCAATAGAGGCTTCATTTGGGACAAGGACAGGCTGTGAGGACAGAGGGGAGATCCGTCCGCCAGGGAGAGCTGCAGGGAGGGTGAGCTGAGCGTCAAGGGGGCACTGCTGGGTGGCCAGGAGGCTGGCGTGGGGTCCACAGGGTGGGGGTGTGGGGGTGGCCAGGCCTGGCCCTAGAGGCCAGTAGCAGATAGAACCCACCTGCCAGCCGTCGCTGGGCCTGGTGTCACCCTCCCCCCGGCCCGGGTTTGGTGGAGACGGCCAGGCCCTCGCTGGCTCCAGGTACGAAGTGTTCTGCCCAGCGTCCCCTGGCCTCCGGAACTTCGAGGCCCATCAGAGGGGCAGCCCAGGAGGGGAGGTGGAGGGAATCAGATGCTGGTGGGGCCTCCCTGCCGCCAACACAAACATGGCCTCTGGCTTCCAGCCTCCGTCTCCGGCCTCCGTCTCCGGCCTCCGTCTCCGGCCTCCGTCTCCGGCCTGCCCTACATTCCCGCTTGCCCCTCCCCCCCCCGCCCCGAGCAGGGCAGCTGCATCGGCCTGGCCTAGGGCTGCCGGACCTGGGCAGGGCGGACGGCCGCCCCTGCTTGGCCTCCGTCGACAGGACCCCCGGAGGCCCGAGCCCCACCCGGGGTCTCCCCCAGTCCACCCGCCTGGTGGCTGTGGGTCCTGGCCCCGCCACCCAGGCCTCCTTCCAGGGCCCCCTGACTCTGCCGCTGACCCCCCACATCCCATGAGCCTCCTCCCTCAAGCATTACTGGAAGTCCACACTCAGCAGCCTCGGCGGGGCACGGTGGGGCCGTGGGTGTGTGGGCCCCGATGGAGGCCCCAGGGGAAGGCAGAGGCCCGAGGGTCCAGGAGTAGGATCTGCGCCATGAACACAACACACTCAGATGCTGCGGGGCTTCCATCCTGGGGCAGGAGCGGGGGCGGGGGCACAAAGAACCAAGTACGAGGTCTAGAGGAGAGACAGATAGAGGCCAGGGTCTGGGGGCAGGTCAGTGCTTCCCGTATGGAACCCGGGGAGGCTTCCCGGAGGAGACGGCAGAAATATGGACGAGCTAAGGGCACTAGCCATGTGAGAACCCAGGAGGGTGCTCCTCGAGGAGCAGGAGCAGGGACAGACGGGGGGGAGGGGGGGAGGCTGGGGCTGACAGGGCACGTGATGGCCTCGGACCCCGTAGTGCCCACCGCCACCTCGGTGGGCCACCTGTTCCGAGCTCAGAGGACAGACCTCTCTCGGTTCTGAGCAGAGGAATGAGATCCCTCAGGCTGCAGGGGCCAAGGGCGGAGGGCGCGGGCATCGTCCAGGCGAGCTGGTCCGTGCTCCTCTCACAGCCTCTCCTGCGGCCTGCGGGGCGGGGCTGCCGAGGCGGTTCGCCTCCAGAAAGTGCGCACCCATGGCAGAGAGTGGGGCGCGTTACGAGGCCATGGGGACCGCAAGGTAGTTGGAGACACGAGGAGCTTAGCATGTAAAAAAGGTATTCCGGCTCGGCGCAGAAAATGTAGAAAAGGAAAAGGGACAGTGTGGCGCATCAATGGTCTGTCGTTCAAAATCAGCCCCACGCCAATCAAAGATTTATAGGTAAAGTGTAAATCCAAAAGCCACTAGGAAAAAACATTCCAGGATTGGAATGGGGAAGGCCACTCTGAGTGTGCAGAGAAATCTAGAAACCATAAAGGAAAAGAGGGATAACTCTCACTCCGTGAAAAAGCAAATGAGTAAATAAGATTTTTGTGCAGCAAGACAAAAAACAATAATTATGATTTTGCCATAAACCACTTCATGAGACAGATAGCACACTAGAGAATCATACTGGTGACGTATGTGTGGAAGGACGTACTTCCTTAATATATAAAGAGCCCTTATAAATCAATGACAATGAAAAGGCCTGGGCAGCAGCGTCAGCCAGGGAGGGAGCCGGCACTGGGCCTGGAGGACCTCCACCCCTCCTGCCGGGCACCGGGGCCCCAGGAGAATGTCAGGGGCCCCACTTCCTCATCCAGCAAGTATTCCTGGGGACTCCGCATGTATTTACCAAGCACCCACTCCATGCCAGGCTCTGGGAGACCGTCTGGGGATACCCCATGACAGCATGGCCAAAGGCCTGGCCTCAGGAGCCTTCAGCGAGTGCAAGGGGCCACAAACAAGCAAATCAGCAAACGGGGACATTTTGGGGAGTGACGGGACCTACAAACAGAACTCTGAGCGATACAGTAAGGAGGCTCCTGGCTGAAAAGGTCAGGGAAGGCTGCTCTAAACATTTGAGCAGAGTTTCTACGACGTGGTGGCAGAGGGAAGAGCAAGTTCAAAGGCCCTGGGGCAGGGCCCAGAGGGATGTGTGTGCTCGGGCTCTGAGAGAAGGGGTCTGGGAGGACTGAGCGAGGGGGCTGCAGAAGATTACACGGCACTGTGGGTGCGCCGGCCAGGAGATCTGCGGGGGGCGCTAGCTCCGGTTGGCAGGAAGAAGCTCGGCCAGCAGCTGTCTAGGCCCAATGGGAGAGCCGAGCCTGTCGGTGAGAGGAGACGGGCGATGTGGGCAAGGGAGAGGGCCAGCTGGGCTGGGGTGTCGGAGAGGAGAGGGGTGGGATTCAGGGCACGTGCCCTGGGGCACTGGGGAACCCCAGCTGAGTGCTGTGCTGTGGGAGGGCCAGCACCGGCCCTGACACGGGAGGACGGGATTGGACGCAGTTCTCTTTGTGACTTGCTGCGCTGAGACGCACGCCAGGGGAGGCGAGGCTCAGGGGCCCCGGGAGGGCACAGAGTGCGGCCGAGACTTGGGGGTGTCTGTGCAGAGGGAGGTCCTAGGCCCGGGCGCGCGTGGGCCAGGTTGTGCCGGCCTGGTGAACGCAGGTGCAATGATCCTGAGACCCCTGTCCGCAGTCAGCCTGAGGCAAGGCGGCGCTGGCTCCCTGGCAGAGCCAGGCATCCGTGAGGCAGCCCCGGGGCAAGCAGGGGTCTGCAGGCCCGGCAGAAGGGCCCCTCCCTGTCGTGGTGCTCTCTTGGAGGGAAGCAGCCTGTACTCCTGAGGGGCGGTCGGTGAGGGCCAGCCCAGCACTGGAAGGGTCTTGGGGGCGGGGTGGCCCTGACCAGATCCTCAGCCACTGGGTCACGCTGTGAGGAGGACCCAGCTGAGACACAGCTGACCTTGCCAGTGGCTCAGTCTGCCTGCTACAGCGTGGCCTCCTCCTTCCCCCCTGCAGCCCCGGCGGCAGGAGATGCAAGGGACAGATGCTAGGACAGGGGCCTTGGTCTGTGGCCTCTGAAATGCTCACCTTAGCAAAGTGCCAAGTCACCAACCCCACCGTGACACCAGTCCTGGGGCCGAGACACAAGTGGTTGTCGTGTCTACTGCCCACTCTGGGCCCAGGCTCAGCCCTAGCCTGGACTCTGCCCGAGCAGAGGGCCCTGGGAGACAGGCAGAAGGACACAGGTTGGTGACCACGAGTCCCTGTTAGAAGACACTGGCCCCGGACAGAGCCCCTTGCTTGGCGGTGAGGGCTTCTGCTCGGCCTCTTAGTTGCTCCGCCCCAGCACATGCAAAGGCCCGGGGGCCTAGAGGTCGCGGTAGACCCACTCACAGCCTCGACAGCTCGGGGAACGACTGAGTGGACGGTGACCTGTGTAAAATCACACCTGAGGAAGCTCATGCACTCTCCAACACTGGTCTCCCGTGCCCCAAAAAAGCCGGAGTACACCCGCGGACACGTACCCACACATGGCAGCGGTCGGCGCAGCACACCGGCACCATGGAACAGGCGCTGGGAATCACTGACGACCGGACCGCAGGACACTGCACGAGGGGGTCAGTGCGTGCCAGACACTGCTTCCAGGGTCCCTGCATTAACTCTTCCAACCCTGAAACCACCTGCTAAGGGAGGTTCCACCGTCATCCCTGCGGGTCACGTGGGCAAACAGGTTTGGGGAGGCCAAGGGACTCGGCCAAGGTCACGGGGCGCAGGTAGGACCCCAGGCGGCCCGTCCGGTGCCCCAACCCTCCTCCCCTCGGACCCGGACCCCGTGGTGCGCAGCCGCCGTGCGCACCCCCCCAGAACCGCCCACAGAGGCCCCAGGCCCGCCCCCCGCGGCTCCGCGCACGCGCACGGAGCCCTGCGGTCGCCCCCTCGGAGGTGGGTGCGCGGCGGCTCGCCGCGGGACAGAGAGCGCCCGCAGAGCCGCCGGCCTGGGACTGGCAGTAAATCCTCCACCGCTAGAAACACGGTTGGTTTTTCTCCAAGAGCTAAAGCACTAAAACAAAGTCATAAACACAATTACACCGTCTCCTGCCATAAATTAGGACATTATGAAGCGCTGTGATCTATTCCCACTCATACCCAGCTCTGTGAGACGGCCCAGCCCCACGGGCCCTAACGAAAGGGTGATTTATGGGCACCGTTGTCGGCTTCTTGCCGTGGGGGGAAGGGCGCTCCCCAGCCCTGAGGAGTCAGAGGCCCAGCGCCAGGGGCGGGCAGCGGGCCACTTGTGCGCTCCGGCCCAGGGGGCTGCCCGCTGAGCAGGACATCCCGGGACAGCTTGCCGACAGGCACCCTGCGCAGCCTCCCCTTCCCTGGGGGCCCTGGGCAGTGGAGCGCTGGCTTGGTCCCGCCCCCAGTGCCGGCAGGGAAGGGCCAAGGCTCCGGGGCCCCTGGAGCCTGATTCTGGTGGGAGACACAAACACGCACCAGGGGTCTCGGGGAAAATATGGGCTGCTCTTGGGGGATTGGGTGGGCTGTGGCA
>CM052815.1:335121-359361 GCA_028533885.1 Nasua narica | reverse complement strand
GGGGGGCAAGGGGCATACCAAGGACCACGCAGGGACTTGGGCTCCCAGCAATGGGATGACTGCTCAGGAGGGTGTGAGCAGGACAGCAACGTGACCCATCGTGTATTCGGAAAGGCCTGTACAAGCATGTTGGGGGAGGCGGGGAAGCTGGCTGGCAGCTACTGCACCTGTCCCAGCAAGAGAGGTTGGTTGCCTAGCCCAGTCTGGGCCATGGAGGAGTCCCCCAAGCTCTGCCAACAGACAGAATTCTAAGCGTGATGCTGAGATTTGGAGCCCTTTTCCAAGATGAGGGGCCTGGAGAGGTGGAAGGACCTAGACGGGCCACAGGAAGCTGTGCTCTCACATTCCTCGTTCAGCCTGGGGCTGATGTGCAGGTCCTGGGTGCGTCCCTGGCCTGAGCCTGGCCCAGAGGTGCAGAGGACAGTGGCCGACAGCTGTGACATGAGGGTGCCCTCTGGTCATGGTCAGCGGAGAGGGCTCTGGGCAGGCCGGCCTCAGAGGGGGCCAGTGCTCCGTCTTTGTGGCTTCTCTTGGTGGGCGCGGGTGCTCAGCATCACCCGCGGGAGCTGGAGGGCACAGGGGGCAGAGGTCATAGGTCCCTGCGACCCCCACCGCCCTCCCTGACTTGGCAGCAGCTTTCAGAGTGAGGGCCAGGGGCCGTGCCCGCAGGAGGGGGCACGAGCGCGGCATTCTGTGGGGACAGACAACTCAGAAGTCCTGGGGAGGGGGCGGGACCGCCTCCTGGAATCTGCTCAGCAGCCCCGTGGCCCAGGGTGGGCGTCACCCCTCAGACCATGCCCTGCCTGGTCCAGCAGGGCCCTTGGTGTGGCCAGGCTCTCCCATGGGGCGGCCACGCACCCCCCCACCCACCAGTCAGAGCTCACGCCTCAGACGCCCGTCCCAGCCTGTGCGGGGGCTTCTCCTGAGCCCTGGGTTTGGAGGGGCGGCGGGGTGCTCCGCCCACCCACGAGACTTTGAGGAGTGGCTGGGGCCCTGCACAGGGGACGTGGGTCTCTGTCCTGAGCCCTCCGGCACCGGGCTCCCTCCCAGCCTGGCCAGAGTGGGGGCACCGGGAACCCCCTGGGAGCCCCTCCCAGACCTACCCCCAGCTGAGTCTCCAGGGACCGGAGGCACAGCCGGACCTCAGCCGCCCATCACCCGCGGCTCCCCCATTCCCTGGCCCTCCACTCCCACCTGTGAAATGGGGCGGGGGCGCCAGGGAGAGCCAGGGCCTGCGGGAGGGATGGGGGTGCAGGGAGAGGATGAAGTGAAGGCAGAGCCAGTGTACAGATGCGCTGCGTGATCACAGCCACGTCTCCATGCATGTCGCCGGCGTGCGTGCCGGGGTGTCACCAGCCGGGGCTCTGTGCCCCGTGTGCTGGGCCCTGAGCCTAGAACCCCCGACTCCCTGCAGCCCAGGTGCGTCCAGGACGGTCTGCAGACAGGAGGGCCCAGGGACCTTGCAGAGGCCTCCAGGGTGTCCCCGGAGGAGATCCTGCCCCCCGGGCCCTGCGCACCCCCCTCCGGCCCATCTCCCCTCAGAGCGTCCAGGGGCATCAGCAGGTCGAGAGCCGGGATCGAGGCTGAGCAGGTCCTGCAAAAATCTCACTTGAAAGACTCTTTTTCAAGATTTTCTTTTGAAAACAAATTCATAACCACATCACACAGGAACCCCGTTGCCTCGGGCTTGATCACCAGCCGCCCGGGGCCCTCTCGCTAGTTGTTACTCTAATTGCTTTTTTCTCCTCGGAGGGCCGCGTGCGTCGTCTGTGGTTATTAATCTGGTGAGTCGAGGCGAGAAACAAGGGCCCTTTGTCGGCCCTGTCCTTTCAGTCTCTATCAGATTGCCAGGAACCGTGAGGTCCGAGATGCCCAAGATTGATCTGCCCCTGCGGCTCCGGGGAGCGCCGTCGTGGTCGCCGTCATGGTCGCCCGTGTGCAGCTGCCTTCCCCCGGGCACCTGGGCACCCGCCGGGTGGACGCCCCTCTCGACTGCTGGGGCTTGGCCCCAGAGAGTCCCCACCCGGCGTGTGAGTGGGGTGGGGGGGCACCCTGCATTCAAGCGGAGAAGGGAGGGGACAGGGCCACCTCGGGGGCCATCTCTCCGAGACGTGACGGAGCGGGGCCCAAGGCCAAGCGGGGGCTACCCGCCTGTGCCCTGGTCGGGCCCTCCGGAGCCCACAGGCCGGGGAGAAGGAAGGAGGCCCCTGCCAAGGGGCGGCTGCGTGGGTCCTGGAACCGCGCTCACGCTGCGCCCGGAACAGAAGCGTATCCGACTCCATCCCCCATCGAGGGGGCCGGGCGCTGGAGGGCTGGGCAACGCACGCAAACTGGGGGTGCTCGGAGCCAGCAGCTGAGCCCAAGGCAGCCCTGAGGGGAGAGGACGGCCACCAAGCTCCAGGAGGGGGCCTAGCTCTGAGGGGACGGGGGATAGGCCGGGAGGGCTCCGGAAGGCTTGCCCTCCCCAGCGTTCACCGCACCCCTACCTGCCCCAGCACGGCCCGCAGGACGGCGCCCCGTGGCAGGACCGCAGAGCCACGCCCTGCTGCCCCCACCCTCCCGAGTCCCAGCCACCCTCCTGCTGCCCTCTCGTCCAGGAACACTCTGTAAAGGCTTCCGTGGCCACTTACACGTCTGGGGGCCCAACAGATGTTCCAGCGCCGTGGAGTGAAAATTTACGAAACCACAAATTCTCTTCTGCGACGGAGTTGGTGCTCTAATTAATGCCAAACCAACGGGCGCCCGCGCGGGGACTGCACAGTCGTGAGGCTCGGCCGCTGTGTGGCCTCCTGGACAGGCCTCCTTTGGAGCCACTGGGGTGCGGGGCCGGGGAGCGCAGGCAGCCTCCCGGGGACCTCCCAGGGCGCCCGCAGGGGGTAGAATGAAGTGGTGGGTTGGGGTGCAGGTCTCAGTTTGGGGGCCGGGAGAGCTGGGTGGTCCCGGGCCCCACCCCAGCCAAACCAAAGCAGTCTTGCACCCCTTCCCCTGATGGCCCGGCCTCCCACGCCAGATTTATCCGGGAACACAGAGGATCAGGTCCCTTGGACCCCGGTGTCGGGGCCTTGGATGCACAACTGTCCCAGGGGGCCTGAGATGGGTACTTCTCAGACCCAGGGCCACCGGCGGGGGCACAGAGACTGCACCGGCCTCAGCCCTGCAGAGCTGGGGAAATGGGTCGCCTGGGGGGCCTGGCCCCTCCCAGACAGCCCTGCCAGCGGAGGGGGAGGGCTGCTGGGACAGGGTCCCTCCCGGCCCCGTCCTGCCCTGCCTGGCACGGGGGCTCAGGGTAGGGGACTCCTCTGGCTCCTCGGAGAGAGGAGGAGGGAAAGCCAGCCTCTCCCCTCGCCCCCCCCTGCAGCTCAGTGTCTTCCAGAAGGTTGGCGGCGGCCATGCCCACCTCTGGAGCCCGCGCCCTGGGGACCCAGCTCCTGACCTCCAGCCCTTATGGGGTTGGCGGCCACTCGGCCCAGCAGCAGCTTCCCCGGGCGGTGCAGCCAGCCCCCAGCTCTGCGTGGTCCCGGGCGAGGGGCGCTGCGGCCACGGTGGGCCCAGGGCTGTCCCAGGGAGCAGGCTGGCCCCGAGCAGAGCCCTCAGGCAGAACTGGCCTCCTCCTCTCCCTCCCCTACCGTTCCTAGGCCGTCCGGTGCTCCAGGCGCCCTTGGCAGCTGCAAGAGGGCCTGCTTTGTTCCCTGATGTGCACCGTGAAGGAGTCACCCCCAAAGGCCCTGCGACCCCAGCTCGTGCCTGGACCCCGCAGGCTCGAGGCTCGCGGGCTCCACACCCGCTGCTGGCCTGCCCCTGCGGCCAGGGGCCCCTGGCTCGACGGCGCCCGACCGCTGCCCTGGGCTGCCTTCAGGCCCCGCACTCCTGGCCCCCCACCCCCGCGGCTGCTGCGGGGGACGGGCCCATGCCGCGCCCATGTCCGTTTCCAGTCCCACAGGGTGACCGCAACTGTTCCCCGTCGGCAGCCCCAGTGCCCAGAGCGGGGCAGGCTTCTGGTAAAAGGGGGCTGGGCCATGTGGCCAGAAAGAGCACCCCGCCTGACCCCTGGGGGACGGGTGCAGATGGGGTCCTGATTTCCCGGCCCCTGGGAGAGCAGTGGTGCTGCTGGGAGGGGGGCAGAGGGGCGGCGGAAGACGGACCCTACCCTACGAGCCTCGAGTCCCCCCCCAGGAGGAATCACGGGCTCCGCCAGGAGAAGGGGCGGGTCTCCCCAAGTGCGCGCACACACGGGGCACGCACACACACGCACAGGCCCGAGCACGCTCCCGTGGGCAGGGACCCTGGGGCCTGCTCCCGGGCACCCCCGGCCCCCTCCCTCGCCGAGCCCCGAGGCCGTCCGCACACGCCCGGGCTGCGCCCACCCTCACCCCTGCTCGTGTGCCCGCAGGTGACCCAGCTGGACCAGAGGCTGCTGCTCATCACCGACATGCTTCACCAGCTCCTCTCCCTGCACCAGGCCGGAGCCCCGGGCGGCCGGCCCCCCAGCGGGGGAGGGGCCCAGGCGCCGCCACCCTGCAGCGCCGTCAGCCCCGCGCTCTTCCTGCCCAGCAGCGCCCTGCCCACCTACGAGCAGCTGACGGTGCCCCGCAGGGGCTCTGACGAGGGGTCCTGATGGGGGCTCGGACCCCAGGCCGGCAAGGGCCAGGCCGGAGGAGCCCAGTTCGGCCCGACCCACCTCCCAGCCAGCAGGGGCGCCCCACCCCCAGGTCACCAGCCCCTCCCTCCCGGGCCCCGGACCCCCCACGGGCCTCGCTGCCCTGAGAGCCTGCGTCTTGGGAGTCGCCAAGGCCTCCCTTCCAGCCAGCGGGTACTAGAACTGGGCTGGGGGTTTGGGGCCCCCCTCTCGGCCTCGAGACCATGGCCCCCCACATGGTTTGTGTAGCAGTCGGGACACATGGCAGGGCTCGGTCTCGACCCCGGGGGGCTGGGCGTTCTAGGCACTCGGTCCCCGTATGTGCGGCCGAGAAAACAGCACAGCTGTGAGCAAGCCCAGGGGGCCTCCTGGGTGGACACAGAGGGACAGTCGGGACAGGGTCCGCGGGGACCCCCTCAGCCTCGAACCCAGGACCCAGGGAGGAGGCAGGCAGGGCAGGGCAGGCCCAGCCCGTGCCGAACTGAGGGTGCCCGTGGTCCAGGCCCGGGCTGCACTCTCCACCCCACAGAGACGGGCTCAGACGGCCGGGGCTATGAGGGAGGGGACCCTGGGGCCACAGCTTCCAGCGGGCGGGACCAGCCCACCACGGTGCCCAGAGTGCTCCGTGGGGGTGACCCGTCCCCGCCGTGGACTGGCAGCTTCTCCCGCCGACCCCCACCCTGCGCGCGGCCCCCACCTCAGCTCCCCACCAGGTCTGAGCCGCTGGAAGACGCCGGGACCAAGCCGAGCCCCGGCCAGCTGCTGAGCGGGGCGGCGTCGGGGTGCCCCAGTCCCTGCACGAGACGGGAGCTGTTCCTGGGCGTCACAGAAATCAGAATAATTTGTGGTGATTTGGAATCTGTGTTTTAATGAGTTTCACGGTGTGATTTTGACCCTTCATTGTGGCGCTTTTCCTAATAAACGTGAAGTCGCGGAGCTGCTCTCGGGCCTGCACGTGTCTTGATTCCCGAGGGAGCGGTCCGGCTTCGGGGCGGCCCCGCCCGGCCAGGCGCACGCCCCAGCTTTAGGCACGCCGAGCGCCCTCACTGCCCTCCGGCCCGGCCTGGGGAAGGGGAAGAGGCCCGGAGTGCCCAGCTCTCTGGGAGGAGGATGCCCCCTGCCCCAGGGACCCAGAAGCAGCCTGAGGCCAGGCCATTACTGCCCCGAGGGCAGCTCTGTCCTCAGGCGCTGAGCAGAGGGAGAGAACACGGCCAGAAACACGGCCTGCCCGCCAGCCTTTGCTCCTGCGGGCGCCTCAGCTGGAATGTCCTTCCTGCCCTCACCTCCTTGCCACTGCTGAGGTCACTACTTTGGTCTGTGGCCCAGCTCAAAGCCCCCCTCCCGCAGCCGGCTCTCAGCTTCCCAACAGCCCCCTCCAGGCCTCGGGACCCCTCGAGGGGACAGGGCTGGCGGCGGGGTCACTGTCCCCAGACCAGCATCGGGGCTGGAGCCCCGGGACCCTGTCTTCCAGGCCCGCGTCCCGCACACCAGCTCCCCGCTCGCTTCTGGGGCCTCAGGGTCTGCTGGGGACGGGGCGGCACCCTGCCCTCCGCCTCCCGCCTGCCTGTGGCATCGGGGCCCTCCCGGGTCCATCTACCTTCCGCTCCCGCCCGGTGGTCAGGACCCCCGCGGGCTGCCTAGAGGCAGGTGTCCAGGAGGCGCGGGATAGGAACTCACTTCACAGAGGAGGGGTCGGGGTCCAGAGAGCTCCCTAAGGCCATGCGCCCACCCAAAGGCTCCAGCCCACGTGGGCTCGCCTCCCAAGCCGGGCTGCTGTGGTCCGGGGCTTCCCCCTGACGTGGGCGACATGCGGTCACTGCCCATCACTGCCCATGGCGACATGCGGCAGCCCCTGAGCCCCTGGGGAAGGCGGGCACCTTGCCAGGCCCAGGCCCAGGGGGTCCTGGGGTGGGGGTAACCCCCTCAGGGGACACACTGGGGCCTCTCCACCGGCCCTGCCCAGGCCGGGTCCCTCCTTGACCGAGGGCCCCGGAGCTCCACCAGGGCGGCGGGGCGTGTCCAGGCCCAGCCTCCAGGATCTTCGAGGAGCGCAGACTGGATCCCTAGGCGGGGGTGGGTGCAGGGAGTGGTCTGGGCTCCAGAGCCCCCCCACGGGCATTCCCGCGCCCCACCCCCGGGGCCCGACTCCCCCTTGCGGTAATGGAGCTCCCTTGGGTCTGCCCAGCTTCAAGCAGGCGGGGCCTGCCCTCATCCTGCCCCCGGGCGCCCCCGGCCCTCTGCAAGGCCCCCCAACCAAGTCCTCCCTTCAGCTCACAGATGCGGGCCAGGGGCGCCCGGGGGGCAGGGGGTAAGCCCGCTACCACACCTGACTGCTCCTCCCTCCTCCAGGACGGGCAGCCCTCCTGCTCTCCTGCCGAGCCCCCCACGGCCCCAGGCCGTCGGGGCTGAGCCAGCTGACCTTTGGAGGACAGGGCTGTCCCCGGAGCCCTGGAAGCAGCTCCCGACGGTGTGGGAAGGGAGGGTCCTGCTTTGCTGAGCCCCACTGCGTCGGTGCCCCCCAGGGCCTCCCACCATGGAGACTGGGTGTCCGGGCTGAGCAGCGCTGGCCAGGGCGGGGGAGGGCAGGAGGGGCGGCGCACGGCCTGGGGCCGCACGGCCTGGGGCCTCCCTGGCCTGCACCCACCGGGGGAGGGGCGGGAGCGACAATTACTGGAAAGGCAAAAGCTGTCGTTTCCTTGTTGGGTAAATATTTGTGGAAACCCCAGGAAGCGGCTGGCTGGAGAGCAGGGCCCTCCGCGGCGCCCCGGCCCCCCAGCCCCCGGCCCTCGGTGCGCTCGGCGCGGGGCCGCCCATCTGGGCACGGCCCCTGCACCCAGCTTTGTTTCCCGTATTATCGACTGCTTCGCTCCTGGACGGGCCATTGCGGCCCTCTCGGGTGTGAAATGCAATTTACCTGAAATAAAGCCCAATTATGGAATTAGCTAATTAAAGCCCGCGGTGGAGGCTGGGCCGGGCCGGCCGTGCGCTCAGTGCCCACCCGGTGCCCGCGGTCTGCGGGAACAGATGGTGCCCCGGCCCGCCGTGCGGGCCGCATTCCTTCACTCTGTGCCCCGATAACTGACTTAGACAGCACACGGCCATCTGGTGTGTGACACGTCCTGTGTGCCCCGGACAATGGCCCAGCAGACCTCTCCGGGAGAGGGCCGTCGCCCGGGCAACGGTGGTAAGTGCAGCCCGGCCCTTCACGCCCCCTCCCCCAGCCCCTTTGTGGGCCTCGCGGGGCTGCCTGGCTCTCGCTGCTGCTCCCGGGATCCGGATCGTGAGTGCTTGTCCCCCACGCCCAGCCTTTGTCTCCAAACTGGGCCCCTCACTGAGGCGGTCAGTGACCAATGGGTGCTAGGAGCATCGGCTGGGGGGCTGCCCTGCTGCCCCTTCCTGGGGCGCCCCCCCTCCACCCCAGACGCCCTCGCGCTCCTGCCGCCGCTGCGCATCTGTGAAATGGGAATTAGCGGCGCCCCTCGGAGGGGTGTGGGGGAGGCCTGATGGCGCTCAGACGGAGGCTGCGGGTCCAGGTCTGGCACACAGTAGGTGCTTAATAAAGGCAGCCAGACGAGCAGCCTCGGAGATGCCAACGTGCCGGAAGCAGCCCTCCTGCCCGGCCCTTGGATGCTCAGAGTGGCTTCCTGGACCCTCTGGCCTCCCCCCCAGGTCCCAGCCCCAGCTGGAAGCCTCAGCCCCAGCAGGCTGACCCAGGCCGGCACCCAAGCTGGCCCTCGAATCCCTGGGAGCCACAGCCCTGCCCGTCCACCCCCAGCGTTTCCCACAGGGAACCCCCAAGTCTCTGGCCAGACCAACCTCCCACTTCTTCTTGTGTCGGGCTCCAAGCCACCTGTGGGCACGGGGGCAGCCGCCAGGCCGGGGTCAGGAGCTGCACCCCCCGGCAGGCCAGTGGACAAGAGGCTTTCCTGGGACCCTCAGGCCACAAGGGGAGGCCAGACCCCAGGAGCGCCCAGCGCTGCTCAGGAAGCGCCAGTTAAATTAAGGGGTAGGATGAGGGTCTGGAAAGGGGCCACCGGCTCCATGGGGCGGGTGGGCTGCAGGCGCGCCCGCACACGGCAGGGCCCCGCCAGGCAGGGCCATGTGATGGACGGGTGGGGGAGGGGACTCCACCAGCCGGTGCCCTGAGGACGAGAGCAGGCAGGTGTTTTGATGGACAGCTGGGGTGGGGGTTGGGGTGGCAAAAGGCAGATGTGGCCAGGGCTCCTGGGACAGCCCCACACGCAGCCCCAAGCAGAGTCTTCCTGAGGGGGTCTGCTGGGTCACCTGAGGGACAGGACCTCCCAGCAGCAGCCAGCCGGGCTCCCTGGTTTGGGGGCCCTCCCCAGCTCCCCAGAAACCTACCTGCTCCAAGGCCCTGGTTGCCTCCTGGGTCACCTCCGAGCCCTCGGCCGCGGTGGCTCACTGGGGTCTGAAGGGGCGGCACCGGTCTTGGCCCTGGCCTCGTCCTTGCGGCCCCGAGCCCGGGGTCCCCGGCAGCCGGGCCTGGCTTATCCACAGAGCCAGGCAAACAAGGGCTCTGCTGCCCGCCGGCCTCCCAGTGCCAGGGGCCGGGGCCCCGACGCCGACTGCCCCCACCTGGGCCCCCTCGCGCCGTGCTGCGGCACTCGGCTGGCGGGCGGGCAGCCCGGGAGCCCCCAGGCAGGCGACCTCCGACCTCCCTGGCCAGCTGCTGTGTTTTCACCTGCTCCGGGGGGCGGTCACCTCCAGCACCAGCAAACCAGGCCTGGGCAGAGGGTGGGCTGGGGGCTGTCGGCGCCGGCCGGAGACACGGGCCTGAGAAAGGACAGAGTGGAGACCACCACCCCGCCCCGTCCCAAGGCCTCTGGGTCCGGGGCACTACCCCCCACTGCCCAGACCTCACGTGCCAGCCCGTGGCAGGGGTGCGGTCCGCCCTGAGCCCAGGATCTTCTCTCTCAGCAGGCCCCTCCATGCCTCCCGGGCCCGAGTCTGTCCTCTGGTCCCTCTGAGAACAAGGCCCCCCCACAGTCCCCAGCACCGCAAGCACCTCAGAGGCAGAAGGCGGGCAGGACGCTGGCCGCAGGGTGGAGCCTCGGCCCCAGAGCACCCCTGCAGGCGGCGTTCTACCTTCTCACCCCTCACCTAACAGGCTCGGGGTTCACACGTGTCTGGGCGGTGGTCCCACAGCCTGAGAAGTGACAGGTCTGTCCCGGTGTCTGTCGGGGTCTGGCCTCCTTCTGCTTCCTGGGTGTGGACTCAGGTTGTGGGGGGCGGGGGTCAGGATGGAGCCGAAAGCGTGTCGCTTGGACACCACAGTGACCCCGCCTGCTCACGACTCAGACCCCGACCCCGTCTCCCACCAGCCCCCTGGCACCCTGCGCGGTGAAATTCTCCCCCGGTTCCCAGCCTGTAGGAAGCCTGATCTTTCTGGGCAACATCAAAGCCGGAGACCCGGGCTGCAGGGACCAGCCACGCCGGCAGCCCCAGGAAGCGGGTAGGAAGTGGCGAAGCACGTGGTGAAGGGGTCCCGGGGGGTGTTTGTGGGGTGTACAGATTAGATTCAGAGCCGAGAAGCCCTGGGGCACGTGGGTCCTCCCTCCCTGGTGCAGACTGGGAAACCAAGGCCCAGGGCAGCACTGGCCTGATGTGATATTTATTTGTATGAATTTGCCCCATACAAATTTTTTGTATGGAAAAGCCCCAGGGACTTCCAGCGGCAGAGAAGTCTGTGGCCAGGCCGAGAAGCCAGAGGGCAGGGAGGGACAGACTGGCTCAAACAGGAGCTGGCCTTCTCGAGTTAGATCGCAAGGCGGGAGAGACCAGGTCCGAGGAAAAGATTCAGGGGAATTACCAAGTGGTTTGAACATAGCTCCCCCACTGGTCCATGGGGACCGAGAAGCCAGGACATACAGCCAAGTGCCAGGGCATCCTCCAGGGCATGCCCACTGGTTCCAACGAGGCTGCCATTGCTCCTGCACGTAAGAACATCCCAACCCCCCCGCCCCCCCACCCCCCCCCCCCACGAGGCTCAAGAAACTGTTACAAGCCTGTCAGTTGATTCAAGCTACCAACCCCCACTGAATTCATTCTGGTTGTTATTTAGGTGTGTCTCTCCTCACCACCACCCCTAAACATACACACAGGGTTGTAGGAAGTGTCTTCACCGGGATGCAGGACACGGCAGTGGGGATGTGGAACAAACTGGAGCTCGAGCCCACGGATCCTCTTGTTCCCGTCCTGGCCCAGCCACACTCTCGCCATGCATCCTCGGGCAGAGCCCGGGGTGTCTGTGACCTTCGGGCGGCCATGGCCTCCCAGCCTCACAGAGCCGCCAGCAGGGCACTAAGCGGAAGAGAAGCCCCGGCGCCTCCTGCCCGGGAGGAGAGCTCCCTGAGCTCAGGGAGGAGTGGTGTACGGACTGCCGGACGCAGATCCCACCCTGGGTGCAAGTCTCCCCGAGGAACAGCGGAGGCGGCAGGCAGCACCTGGACTGAGGCTATGCCTAGGGCCTCATTACTCTCTATCCCTTTCCGGAATGGTCGGGGGAGGCCACAGGGGCCCAGGGGCCATGGGAGGAGCCACCCCTTACAGTGAGGCGGGGCGCCCTGGCATCTGAAGCCTCGAGGAGCTCTTCCTGGGACCTCCCCCGCCGGCCTCTGCCCCACTGGCACGCCCCCCGCCGGCACTAGAGGACCCGCATGCAGGGAGCCCTCGGCCCACTCCCGAGAAGGCGGGGCCGCAGCCCCTCGGCCAAGGACAATGGGGGTGACAGGTCGGAGATGGATCGGCAGGCCCAGGGAGAGGAGGCTCGTGCTGGGCGAGGCCGGGCCTGGGGTGGGGCTGCCCCTGGCACTTGAGGGGGAGGAGATGTGGAGGCCCTGACCACTGATGGGCTCAGGCCTGGGCGGGCCCTGGGGACCACAGCATCGCCCGGGAGAGGGGCCCGTCCTGGAATGGGAGGCGGGAGGCCCCTCGAGAAAGGCTTTCTAAAGGGGGTTGTTGGGACGGTGGGTAATGTCATTAAGTAATTTCAAAGGGTCTTAATCAAATCCGCTTCGTCAAAAGGCCTTTGGAGAGGAAAAGAAGGCTGGGACAGTCGACCCGGGCCTTCCACTTGACTGGTCGGCCCTGCACGGGGACTGCCTCTGACCCCGCCTACGACTCAGCGGCGGCCCTAAGCGGCCCTCTGCTCGGTGGGCACTGGTCCCGAACAGCCCCTCCTGGGAGACACCGCGAGACACGCCTTCCCGGCCCCAACAACCCCACCGCTGAGAACTACCGCTTAGAGAAAGGGAAACTGAGGCTCGAGCAGCCGTCTGACATTGAGGGAATGGGTTCGGAGCTTCCAAAGCCTGGGACCTCGGGCCAGGACACAAACCCTCTGTACCTCGGTTTCCCCGTCGGTCAAACGTGGCCGGTGGCCCCATGGTCACATGGGCTCAGTAAGGGCAGACGCGAGGCGTGTCCGGAGTGTTCTCTGGGGACTTCTCACTGCGGCCCCCGGAGGCCCCATCAGTGGGGATCCTTCAGAGCCCACTCTTTTCCCTGTGACCCTTTTCTCAAAGCACATTCTCAAACACCCGTCTGCTCCCGGTCGCCCCGTGGGGCAGGGCGGCCCCGCGGCCATGCAGGGAGTGGCCACAGCTCCTCTCGGGGTCTGAGACCGGCCACATCCCCCTGACCCGGCCGCCTGAAACTTCTGGTCTCTGCCCCAGCGAGAGCCCGGAGGTTAGGCTTCCCCTCCTGGACCCCACCCCTCCCACTCACCGCCCAGAGCACCCTGCCTCCCACAAAGCGAGCGGGAAGGTCGCAGCCCTCACCTCCCACAGACGCGTGGGGAGGCCAGAGGCCGGCAGGTGGCCAGTCGCCCACTGCTGACCCCAGCCCTGCCCGTCTCCCCGCCCCCCACCAGCCTCAAGGTGAAGTGGGGAGAGCCATGCCCTGAAATGCCCCACCAAACCCTGCGCGCGTCCCGGCGGCTTCGGTTACCGGCGCCCGGCTGGCCCAGCCTCCCTCTAGCCCCTGCCAAGGCCTGGCACCACCGCCCCGGCAGCCCCTCTCCCTGCCGGCCGCCCACGAGGCCCAAGGGCGCGGGCAGATTGCTTTCCCCGGCATGCGCACCCGCTCCCCCGGGAAAGGCCTCATTGTTTACCCCCCGGCCCCCGGCGGGCTCAGATACACTCGGGCTCTGGGCTGCGGGGTCCTGGCCTCGCGGGAACCACCTGCAGCCGCACCAGCACCAGGGAACCGAACCCCAGCGGCAGACGAGAGGCGCAGGCGGCCGGACAGACATGCTGGAGCCTGGAGCCAGCCCGGCCTGACCTGGCGGGGCCGCCTCCCCGACCTGGGCCCTCCCTCGCCTGGGCACCAGCCCCCGGGAGCCCGTGTGTGCGGCTCAGACCACCGGTCAGGGGGTGGCAAGACAGGGGTGAGGCAGGTGGGGAAGCAGACGAGACCCCGCCCCACCTCGAGGGCCTCGCCGGCAGCAGGCAGCCCGGAGGGAACCCAGGGACCCCCAGAAGCCGAGCGGTAGGACGCAGTCTTCCCGCCGGGGCCCGACACATCAGGCAGGACTTGCTGCCCCCATTTTATGGCGGAGGGACCTGAGGCCAGAACACTGGACCCGCCCGCCCAGGTGAGGAGCGGAGCCAGGGGCTCCGGGTGTGGCTGGCTCCCCAGGCCTGCCCCTCACCCTGCCCAGGGGTCCGCTGGGAAGGAGCCCTGGAAGAAGGGGCGTAGAGGGAGAGCGGGCGCAGCAGCCGCAGTGGGAGGGAGAGGCGGTGGAGGGAACCGCGCGAGCAGCCCCCGGAGGGGTGAGGTCTGCGGAAGCCAGCCTCCCACCCTGGGGAAAGATTCGCGCACCCCTCTTACAAGCAGGCCAGCTGCCGGGGACAGGTGAGGAGGCAGGTGGGTCGGCAAGGAGAGGAGGGTCCCACTCCTGCCCTCCGTCTCCTGCAGCAGAGGCCCAGAGTGACCGGGGCCAGCCTGTCTCTCGTCGCCCCAGCCCCGGCCTCCGCATTTGGGGGTGGCCTGCAACCTCACGGACCCCAGCTCCGGGCCCAGCTGACCCCCACTCTTCCAGCAGAGCTCCGGCTAAGGGTCCCTCTCCAGCAGCCGAGTCTTCCGCCCCACCGGCCGTGCGCGGGCGACGGAGGGGGGCCCGGGCCCCTGGGGTTCCGTGCCGTCCCTGCTCCTCAGCGGCCGCCGGGCCACGCAGCAGCTGGGGGCACCCGGGTTCCACCGCGATGGCCCGAGTTCGGACGCCCTCCGGCATGCAGCCCCGGCCGGGACTCGGTGCAGAGACAGGCCTGCCCTCCAAAGGCCAAGAGCTGCCTGTCAGCGCTTCCGCGCCGCTGGTCACGCTGAAAAGGGCGTCTTGTAGCTAGCGGGCGTGAATGTGGGCTCAGCACACTGCGGGAAGCAGAGACTGGAGACCCCAGGGCAGGGAGGCCAGTGTCCCGGCCCAGCCCCCAGGCTCCCAACCCACCCGTCGGCCGCTGTCCCGGCTCCTCCGGGGCTGCCCCTGCCGCCACCACCGCCGCTACCCTCCGCGTCAGCCCCTGCTCCCCTCTCCCCTTAGTAAGCTCCTCCTCGGTCACCACGGCCCAGGGCACCGGGCCCCTCCTCCGTGAAGCCTTTCCGAAGGGCTAAGCAAATGGGGCCGGGCTTCCCCTCATAGCCCATAGTGCTCCTTGCTGCTGATTGGACCTGGGGGGTGGGAGGCGCCCATCGGGAACCACGGAGAGAGGGGACCCTCGTGCACTTGCCACCCAGCGCCCCACTTCCAGCCCCCCCCCCACCGGCTGCGCTGCAGGCCCTCGGGAGCCCCCGGGGTCTCGCCCCACAGGCCCGCCCACCCCCAAAGCCCCCCTTGCCCATATCCCACATCCGTCGAATTTGGAAGGCAGTATCAAGAAAGCGGACTTCTGAAACTCTCTGCGCCCCATCTGCTCCAGGGGCATAGCCCCGGGGGTCCCAGAGAGCCAGCTTCCGTGCTCCAGGCCCCGGCACAGACCCAGCCTGGGTGGGGCCCCCCTTCCTCATCGTCGTCACGGCCGACTTCACTTTGCTGTTTGGGGCATCTCACACACATAACCTTGTCTGATGAAGGTTCCAGCTCCCAAAGGAGATGTGAGCGCCAAGCGTCTCGGAGCCCTAGGCGCCATCCCTCCCAGCAGCCCTGTGGCGAGGGCAGGAGGGGGTCACTCTAACCCATGTACGCGGCAAATCTGCAAGGTGGGGTGGAGAAGTGCCCAGCCCAAGTCCCACATGGCTCCCAGGCCAGAGACCTCGGCCCCAGCACACACGGGTGGCCCGCTGATGCAGCCGACGGTCGCGCAGCCACGCGACGGATGGGTGAACCCCGAGCCCCCACTCCCACAGCTGGATGCCAGCCTCCAGGGCAGGGAGCACGGGCATGGCCACTCCTCCCGGTCCGAAAGCTCCCATCCAAGAGGCTCGGGGTTTACACACTGGACCCCTAATTTCCCAGAAAATTAGGCGGCAGATGAATTTTCACTGGGGTGTCATTGACTGCCCAACCTCAAGCTTGCTCCTTCTGACGGTATTCACACCCCAGCAGGAAAACCCGAAGAGGACCGTATCTGAGCCCTGAGGTCTCAGACACCCTGATCACGGCTACCTGAGGGTCCCCCAAAATCATGAGGCCCACTCAGCCTCACCACCCGGCCCCTCCCTGTGTCTCCAGCATCTCCCTCGTGCACCCGAACCTGGAGCCCAGGCCCCTGCCCACCCTGCCGATCCCAGGATGGACAACCGGCCCTGTCCCCTCCCTCGGCCTCAAGTCCTCCTCCTGCGGGGACCCCCATGGCCCTCAGGGCGCTCCCTCCATGCACCGGGAGCTGGGGCTGAAGGGGACAGGACAGTGGCCACAGATGGAGTCACCCACTCCCATTTGTCCGCCTGGGGAAACTGAGCCCCAGGGACGGGCACACACTGTCCTCTGTGCCTCACACCACCCCTAGACCTTGAGCATGGTCAAGGGGTCTGAGCCACACCGTCCAAGGCGCTGGGGATGTAGCAGGGCACCAGTGAGCCGGCCTCCGCCCTCCGGCACCCGGGGCCCCTCTGCGGCTTCCTTGTGCTGCGGAGGGTCTAGAGTCCCGGCGCACCCCTCGGGCACGCCCTCGCACACTCGGAGCTCTGGAGCCCGGCAACCAGGCTGAGACACACTGAGCCCATTGCCAAAGATGGCCCCTGACTTGGAAGGCCGGTAAACCACCCGAAAGGTCGCGGGTGTCAAAGCCTGGGGACATTAAATAACATGGGGAAAATACCAGAAACTTGTGCAGGTGGCCAGGGGGCCAGGTTTTACCATCTCTGCAATGCACTCTCCCACACCTGCCCCCGCTGCCCCCCGACCCTCGGGCATTGGGCAGAGCACCCTGGCCTGGAGGCAACACGTCCCCCGAAACCCCGCAGCAGAGAGGGCTCCGCCGCTGGCCACGGGAGGACCCTGCTGGTGGTGGGGGGCGCTCCTGAGCACGGGCCACCCCAGGCCTCCGGGTGCCAGGCTAGGGCCTGGGCCGCAAGGGGCCGCCGGCCGGGCGGCGGGGGCGGGAGCCGGGTCGGGGGTCCGGCCAGCTTTAATGCGCTGACAAAGCCTCATTTGCAGGTCAATGCCGTGGCACACTCGCCTCTCCCCTCGCCCGGCGCCCTTTGTCCGGCCGCGCCCGCTACTCGCGCCAGATGGCCGCGGAAATGCTAATTTCGGGCACCCCCCGCCCCCCGCGTTTAATTGCGCCTTTGCAGATGGGCCCTGGTGTGGGCTTCATGCAGATGAGCAAGGCCTGGCCGCCGGGGGGCCTGCAGGCCGGCTGCCCTGGGGCCGGGAGCCATGGCCGGGGTGGGGGGTGGGACGCCCCGAGGGGGAGGGGCAGAGGAAGAGGGGGAGGGGCGCCCCCCAGCGCCGCCGGGCACAAGCGGGCACCCAGCGGGCCGGGCGCGGGAAGCGCGCTTTTCTCTTTTCATTTCTCCAAAATGGGATCTTAAGTGATTCTGAATGAAAACAAATTGGTCTGCTTTCTTCTCCAAACAGACACGCGGGGGGGCGGGGGGGGGGCGGGACTGCGGGCGCGGGGGAGGGGCGGGCAGGGTGGCCACGGCACCCCTGCCTGAGGGCCCCCGGTCCCGACTCCAGGACCCCGGCCCGCCGGCGGCACCTGGGGGCGGCCTGGTGATTCCGGGCAGGCCTGGGGACTCTCAACTGGAGCCCGGGTCCCGGATGGCTGGAAGCAACTGGAAGGTGACAGACGCCTCTCCCTCGGGACCCAGAAATGGGGCACGCCGGTGCACAACCTCGGGGCACTGGCTCTGACCCCAGCGTGCCTTTGGACGTGCCCCCGGACCGGCAGCTCTGGCCTGAGTCCCACAGAAGGAATGAGTGAAGGAGGGAATGAATGAATGAGAGGACGGTGGGAAAGGGGCCTTGGTGACCTTTTGGCACTCCCACTGCAGGCTCAGAAAGCCCGCCCATGGGTGGGTGAGGGGCTTGGCCCACCACCGGCCGGGGGTCGGAGGACGGTCCGCTCCCCGCCAGCAAATACTCCAGACCCGGAACTCAGGCCGGAGCCGCCATCAGAAAGAAAAGAGACCCTCCGGGTCCTCGGATTTTATGCTCTGTTTTTGTAACCTGCTCCGGCGAAGGCATGACCCCCAGCCAGGTCCGAAGCCCCCCACCAGCCCAGCCCTGACGCCACCCCCCACTGCAGCCGCAGAGCCCCTTGGCCGGAGTGCCTTCCCTCCAGCCCCACTCCACCTGCGCCGGGTCCCAGACTCCTTGGGGACTCTCAGGGGTTGCTCCTCCCACAGCCCGAGAGAGCCCCTGAGCCTTCGGCTCAGGTCATGGTCCTAGAGTTCTGGGATCGAGTCCCGCATTGGGCTCCCAGCTCCGTGGGGAGTCTGCTTCTCCCTCTGACCTTCTCCCATCTCATGTTCTCTCTCACTCTCAAATAAATAAATAAATTATTTTAAAAAGCTGTGGGAGGAGCAGGGGCAGAGCGTGGGAAATGCGCAGCCGGGAGGCCCCGTGCAAGTTTCCATGGCTGTGGGCTGGAAAGCGTTTCCTATCAGTGTGGAAATGACAGGTGCCCTCCTCAGCCTTCCCCTTTCGTTTCTTTCCAGGAAACAGTTCAAACAGGATTTCTAGACCCCTCGGAGACAGTGTGGCCCCGGCCCCCGGCGGGCCGTCAAGAACCAGATGCTCCCATGTTCGCCCCGGGCCTCGGAGGCCCCCAGCCCGCCAGCCCGCTGGCCACCGGCACCCACGGCTCAGGGCCCGGCCTGCCCTCTGGCGACTTTCTCTGGAGTGGCCACATCGCCCCCTGTTCCTGCAGCCACTTGGTGACAGCAGCGTCCCCCGGGCCTAGAGCCTGGGCCTGTCCGGACCTCTCCTCGCTCGCCGAGACGGAAGCCGGCCTCCCCAGCCTGTATGGCCACCAGCCACATGGAAACCTGTCTCCAGAACATTTGTGTCTCCTCTGTTTACCACACTCGCATTATGAGTCTCTTAACCCTCTCATCATGCTTAAATATTTGAAATGAAAATAACGTATGTGTGTGTACACATGTTTACTCTAAAGCTTTTAGGATAAGCACTAAAATATGAGCCCTGGACCTAAAGAGTAAAGGTGCACCCCAAACTTGTGTCAAGCCCCCAACGGCCATCCGAGACTCTCTCTGAGGAGGAGAATCCGTCTGAAGGAACTTTTACTTTCTTCTCCATACACTCCCGTAGTTCTGTCTGTCTGTCTGTCTTTTTTCTCACTGTGAACCCGTATTTGTACAATCAGGGAAAACACAAGGTTCTTTTCATTTTAGAAATTACAAAACTAAAAAGCACCAGGCGACAAGCCGGCCCCAAGTGGGGAGGACCCCTGCGTCCCGGGGGCGCCCCAGTGATGGAAGCTTCCTGGACAGATGGCAGGACAGGCCCACTATGTGCTGAATCCCACGCGGGCCTGCGCTTGGTTCCAGCAGAACCCCAAAGTATCCTGTTGTCGTTACTGTTTTGTAGTTACGGGACATTTTTTAAATGCCTGGAGTGTTTTCTCAGCCATCTTCGGTAGGTCCTTCTCACTCTGCCTGCGAGACCGGCCGGCATTGTGCGGCCACGCAGCAGGCTAGTCGAGGCTCAGAGAGGTCAAAAAACCCAGCGCGGGGTGCCTGGGTGGCTCGGTGGTTGGGCGACTGCCTTCGGCTCAGGTCATGGTCCTAGAGTTCTGGGATCGAGTCCCGCATCGAGCGCCCAGCTCCGTGGGGAGTCTGCTTCTCCCTCTGACTTTCTCCCATCTCGTGCTCTCTCTCTCTCTCTCTCTCTCTCTCTCAAATAAATAAATAAATTCTTAAAAAAAAAACAAAAAAACAAAAAAACCAGCGCGGGTCACACAGCAACACGGTGCCCACGAGAGAGCAGAGGTCCATGTCGGGGCTCTGGCCCCAGATCACCTTGCTCCGGCACGTTTCAGCCCGCACCGGGCTTTTATTTGGATTTCGGGATTTGGGGCCCGGGGTGGATTTGGGAAAAGAAGAAAAAGCACAAATGTGATAACAGAAAAAAGGAGAGGAATTCAGACCCAGGTGCAAGAGGCCGAGGAGGAGGCCTGCAGAGGACAGGCCCGCTACTGGGCGTGCGTGGAGGGCCGACAGGGGAGACAGCAACCTTGAGGAGACTATCAGGTCCAGGGGGTGCCCCAGAAGGAAGGGTAGTCCCCAGAGGCCACCCAGGCCTCTCTGAAATGTAGGAGGCTCCGGAGGCTGCTTTGGTGGTGAACCCCAATCACCAAGCCCACCCCCAGGCCCGACTGGCTGCCAGAGGCCTGGAGAGGGCAGCCCAGCACTGGGCACCCGGGTCTCCGCGCGGGAGGCCCAAGATGGAAGCCCAGCGTTCCACACAGGACTGTGTGCCCCCAGAATTCCCACCTCGGGGTCCTAACACCCAGTACCTCAGAATGTGACCTCACTTAGAGAGAGGGCCTTTGAAGAGGAAATTAAGGTAACATGAGGTCCCCGGGGGGGTCCCTGAGCCAGTGTGATCGGGGTCCTTACCAGGATAGGGGATCAGGACACAGACCCGCACGGAGGCACGACCCCACGGGGAGCACAGCTGTCCGCACAGGAGGAGAGAGGCCTCGGGACCCAGCAGTCCCCGATCTCAGGCTTCCGGCCTCCGGGACCCGGGGACAGGAGACTGCTGTGTGAGCCATTCGGTGACGGGGACCGTGTCATACAGCCCCTGGACAGCGCCGCGCCCGGCGTCCAACTGACCCCAGCAAGACGGGGGAGACAGAGAGAGCACATCCCAGGCCTCCAGCAGAACCCCCACACCCAAGCTTCCAGACCTTCTCTGACGCGGTGCAGGAAGTGCCTCCCAGCTGGTCTCCTTCAGAAGCATCACCTCGACACCCGGGGACACCTCACGAAACCGGGGAGTCCCCCAAAATGCCATTTCCCAAGACCGAGACAAAAAGCCATGTGCAGACCCGCCGGGCAGCCGGGCGTCCCTATTGCTAATGGGGCCCAGCAGGAGTTTGGGTCTGGCTGGGGGGTTCGGGGCCCCGGAGAGTCAGGGCCGGCCGGAGGGCCACTCCGCCCGAGGCCTCCTCCCTGCCCGGGGTCTTCATTAGCGGCCGCATTCATCCAGCTGGAGTCAGCTGATTAGCCCGTTGCAGCAGCGCTGGGAGCCCCCATATCTCTTTTTTCCCCCCGCACATGTTCAATTAAATTTTGCTTTTGTGCCAGAGAGGCCTCTGATGTGAACGTTTCTTGGGAGTTTCTCCGTGTTTCTTTATGTCCTCGAAACCAAAGTCAGCCACCAAGTTTCAGAAAACACCCTCCTGGATCGGAGTGGGTAAGAGGAAAGAAAAACACCAACACAAAACAAAAGCGGGAGAAACAAAAGGGAAAGTGCTGGCGGCCTTTATCCAGAATCCTCCTGCGAGGAGACAATTCATTCCAATTGAAACGTTTCCATTGTGTGGTGTTCACGAACACGCTTGTCGTGTTGGGCAGAAATGCAAATCCCCCTTTTTCCTTTGATTCAAATATTTAAATTTTCAAATATATATGCTGCGACAATGAATGGCAGCTGACCTCACTTACTTTCATAGAAGAAATGCGGAAGCCACGGGGGCGGCTAATCTCGCCAGCAGTGGCCCCCACGGTCCTGGGGGGCGGGGGAATAATCCTTTTATTCAGACATTTGGCTTAAAAGAATAACAAGGGGAAAAAGCTGGAACATAATTGCATTGCATGGAAAACAGAGCAAGATTTCTCCCTCTCTCCCTCTCTCTCTCTCTCTCTCTCAAATGTGCCTTCTCTTTTCCTTCCTCCAAGAATGAGGCTCATGGCCAGAAGCTATTTTCTTGGTAAAGAAATCGGGAGGTTGTTCCTTCCGGATTGTCCCCAGTCCCACCCCTCCCACCGGCTTGCTCACTCGCTCACTCAATCGTCTCCCACAGGAGACCTAGGGTGTGTTCAGTCCAGTGGGCTCCCCCTGGGCCTGGGTAACCAGACGCCCCCAAGTGCAGTTTCCTTCTAGCTCCGGGGAGACGGGAGGGCTTGCTGTCCCCACAGAGCCAGCCCTTGGTCCTTGGAGACACTCTTTGCACTTCCCTGGGGCGCCTGGAGCACCTGAGACCAGGCCTCAGATGCCCAGTGGGGGAAGGGACGCCCATGGAGGAGGGGACAGGGGAGGTCCACCCCTCCCCTGCCGGGCTGGGCCAGCGTCTGCCACAACGGGGGTTGCTAAGTCCCGCTCCTGGGCCCAGGGGTCCCAGAGGACCCCGGCCCAGCCCATCAGCAAGGCTGGTCTTTAATATTTAAAGAGCTCTCCCGGACATTTCAAGAACTCCCTGACACGATTTTCTGTGATGCGTGTGCTGTCGGGACATCTGTCTTCTATACCTAATAAAGTCGCCCCGATTCCGAATGAACTCCTCGGCACCGCTTTGAACCGGGGCTCACATATGGTTGGTAATTAGCTGGCTATCTCTTGGAGTTAAATGATTTTTTTTTCTCGCCCTTTCGCATCCATAATAGACGCGAACAGAGTTGTGATTGTTCCCTGTTGCGGGACATTCTGCGCCTGAATGAGCGGGGGCTGCTGTGTCGACGCGGATTTGCCATATGGTTGCGCGGAGCAGGGAAGAATGGGCCCCTGTGTGTGCGCCCGGGACGCAGCGGCGCGGGCCGTGCCAGCGAGGCGAGCCAGGGGCCCGACGGCGCAGGAGGAGCGGGCGCCACGGCCAAGGGCGCACCGTCGGCGCGCGGGGTCCCCGCAGGCCGAGCAGGCGGGTTGTGCGCAGGCACGGACGCGGGGCGCACAGGCCCTGCTCCCAAGGCCGGGCGCACGGAGGCCCCGCAGACCGACGCACCGACGGCGCACGGACCGCGGGCCCGCGCCGCCCGGTACCATCGCGCCCGTGCAGGGCTCGGGCCGCGGCGGGGGCCGGCACTGCGGCTGCGGCGGCCCCATTGTGAGCCCGGCGAGACAATGGGCGGCCTGAGGAGGCACCTGCTCGCCTGAAAGGCCCATAAATCGCCGCCGCGTCCAGCTGCCTTCCCGCCCCTCCCCGCGGACCCGCGGGCCAAGCGGCCGCAGCCGGAGGGGGAGGCTCCGCCCGCCGCCCCGCGTCCGCCGTCAGTCCGTCAGTCCGGGCCGGGGCGCGGGGCACCGCCGCGCTCCCGCCTGCCCGCCTGCAGCTGCGGCCCCTCCGAGGCCTGCGCCCCAGGGCTGGTGCCCTCCCGCGCGGTCCCTCCTGCAGGGCGCCCACGCAGCCACGCGTGCAGGAGGCGGCTGCCCCCCCCCAAGGTGCCCACTCCTGCTGCCTTTGAACCAAATCCTTGAACTTTTGAACCCCAGCCTGGACTGCTGCTGCTGTTTCTAGTGTTGGGAGCCCCGGGAAAGCACCCTCTGCGGAGACGAGCCCGCAGGGTCCTAGCTGCTCCCCAGGCCTGGGGGAAACAGCTCCCCTCCACCCAGAGTGATGCTCTCGGCTCCACTGGGCCTCAGAAGGGCCAGCCCCGTTGGGGACCTGTCAACCCTTAAAAGCAGGGACGGACACTCAGCTGCTGTCCCCACAGCCGGCAGCCCCCACCCCCGAGCACTTCCCAGCCACCGCCCCTTTCCCAGAGCGGGCTTTCAGCGGGAATGGGGTACACTGTCAAGAGCCTGAATTCGCAGCTCGAACTTCCTGATCCTCACAGGGGCGCCCAGCACCAACCTGCCCTGATCAGGAACAAAACCGGCTTGGAAGCTGTGGTCACTGTCGCTGGGACCCCGGCCCGGGGTGGGGGTGGGGGTAGTCGGGCCAGACAGGGCAAGCCTTTCCCAATGCACACGCCGCCCAGCCCAGGCCTTGGGGGTGGGCGCTCTGACCACTAACGCCCGGCTTCCTCACGAAGCCTCCTCTCCCCCGGTGTTACTACGAACGCCTTTGGCGGCCACAGATGTCTTTCCCGGGCAGGCGAAAGGGCGGACAGTGGCCAGGGGCCTCGGCAGGGTCTACGCTCCCACCTGGAGGGCGCTCAGATGCTCCCGCAGAGGCTTACTGGGGCACAGCCCACGGAGGCGGGGAGCAGGACCCCACTCCAGAGGTGGGCAGCGGAGATGGGTCTGGCCCTGGTGGGGGGACTCCTGGCTGGGGACCAGGGTGCTGAGGCCAGGTCCTCCCTCTAGGGCAGCGTCCCCTCGGGGGCAGGGGCATCGCCTCCCTCTCCACGGAGGGGGCCGGACGCGGGCTCATGGACACGCTCCGGCGTGTGTGCAAGTGTGGACGCACGGAATCGGCTGGTGTTTCCTTCCAGGAAAGGCACCCGTTCAGCTTCCGGGTCTTTGGCTAGAGGCCCAACGACGGGCGCCCGAGCCGCAGCCCTGACCCCCGAGGAGCTTGCTGGGGCGGCTCCAGGGTGCCAGGTGGAGGGGCGCGGCTGGAGGGCTCCCACCTGCTTCTGGGGTCTCTTGGCTGCCGAGTGGTGCTCACTCCCACGGCAGGTCAGGTCGCAGGCTCTGTGGATTTTCGCCATAAGTGCCATCTCCTCCCTCCCCTCCGCAGTAAAGGGCTGCATCCTCCCCATTCCCTCCCTTCTCCATGACATATTAGAAGAATGTTTTCCATTTCCTTTGATGTCTTTTACAAGTTGCATCTCATTTCCTGCTTGGGCATTTCTGACCTCGGGTGACTTCTACCAGCCAGGCTGCGTGGCTGGTCTCCTCGAGGCCCCGCCCTGACGCCGGTTCTCCTTCCTCCTGAGGCTGCCCTGCGCCTCCGTTTCCCCCCACCTTCCCCACCTTCTCCCGGGGCCTCCAGGGCCTCCGAGGGGCAGCCAGGCCGGGGCCTGAGTTTCCCTGAAAGGCGCGGGTCTCTCCCCAGAAACTCACACAGATCAGCCTCCCCAGGAGCCCTGTGCCCCACTCCCCTGGTGGCCCTGCTCCCCACACTCCCCTGACGTCCCCACTCCCCCCACTGATGGCCCCACTCCCCTGACAGCCCCACTCCCCCCACTCCCCTGATGGCCCCACTCCCCCCACTCCCCCCACTGATGGCCCCACTCCCCTGACGGCCCCACTCCCCCCACTCCCCTGATGGCCCCACTCCCCCCACTCC
>CM052815.1:297443-334621 GCA_028533885.1 Nasua narica | reverse complement strand
CCCCGCCCCTCTGGGTATAACAGACCCAGAAGAGACCTCTGGCGGAGAGCAGTGGCTGAGGGAGGTTAGCTCCACACAACGGGGAGACAGGCACTTGCCCTTGTCTCAACCCCCAGCCAGACGCCCACAAGGACCTGAGCCCGGCAATGGCGTGGCCGGGCCGGGCCACGGGTCAGCTGCGCTGGGCCTGCCTGCCGGGCGCGGCCCCTGTGGGAGACGCACGTGACCCACCTGGCCTCCATCAGTGGACAGCAGGGGACACGTGGCCCCTCTGACCTCTGCCGTCCCGGCTCTGCCACCGCGGCCAGTTCTCAGGACCGAGAGTGAAGCCCCGGCTTGGGTGACACACCACGAAACCGATCATCAAAACAAAAGCCTGGGGGCTCCGGGTTGGGGGGTCCCTCCCACTAGAGGGGCCAGTAAGGTCTAAGCCTGAATCTGGGGAGCCACGGGGTGGGGTCCACTCTAGCCACAGAGGCGTGCAGATTCCGAACTACCAAGGGCTTCTGAGACCCTAAGAATGGTCAGCTAGACAGGCCTTGGGGGCACCCCTTCCTCTTTCCTGGAGGGGAAACCGAGGCTCAGAGAGAGGAGGGGCTCGTCCTTTGCTTCCCTGACCGTGGAGGGCCCCCCCCCCCGAGAGTCCAGCAGCGGCCAGGGCCGAGCCCAGGAAGGAGGGGCAAGTCGGGAACAGAAGCTGATCGGGGACCCGGCCAGTGCTGGTCACGACCCCCATCTGCACCCTGCTGCTTCCCTGCCCCTGCTGCCCACCCCCAAGGAGCCGGCCGGCCCCCTGCAGCCCCCGAGGCATATTTGGTACAAGCTCCCTGCTGGTTCTCTATGTCGTCCGCAAGCCAGCCACCCTGCCCCCAGCCCCTGCCCATGGGTCCCCAAGGCCACCTGATGATTGCCTCGCTGTGCCCCAGGAGCCCCTCGGGGAAGTAGCCGCAGGGCGGTGGCACTTCAAGGGGAAGGGGGACGCCCCGTGTCCACACACGCACCACCCACGCGACCCCACTGAGCCCCTCAGGGCCAGGCTGTGTGGCTGAGCCGCCGCCGTCGGCTCTGCAGACATGCCTCCTGCCGTCGGTCTGTGCGCGGTGGCGCGTCTGTGTGATGCTCCCATGCTTGTGTGACCGCGGTCACCAGAGGTCCCAGAGAGCAGCCACAGGCTGACACGCCTGGGCTCCGGGGCCACCACGGGCCGGCCTCCACACGCAGGGGCTTCCGCTGTGGGCAGCGTGCGCAGAAGCAGCCAGAACGCCGGGAGGCCCTCTGGGCAGCGATGACTGTCTGCCGGGGGCCATCACCGGGCGGGTCCCCTGCGAGGGACCTCGGGAAACCAGGCGTGACGTGAGCTCGGCAACCCGTCTGCGACGGTTTCAGGCAAAGCATGGGGCCTTCCCTAGAAGCCAACAGAGCTCTCCTGGAATGAGATGGAAAGGCATGGCTCCCGGACAAAGCCGGAGGGTGGTGCACAGAAGGCAGGGAAGGGCGCACGGCCGCCTCGGGGCCCCGGGCCCGGGCTGCACCTGCGGGAACGCTCCCGCAGCAGGACGACATTCGCCCGTGGGAGGACACAGGGTCTGCGATCCAGTTGGAAAAAAAAGTTCCAAGCTAGAGAGAGGAAAGAAATCAACAAGATTAGGAAAATGTTAATGATCGTCGGCACTAGCCAGTGAGGGCACAGAACCCCCCGTGCTGTCCCGCGAGCTCTGTGCGTCATGCTGGGCGCCCACGAGGGCTCTTGGAAGGACGTATGATACTAGAACGGTCGCTCTGTAAGTTTCAATCAGCTGCAGAGTTAGTGAGAAGAGAGTGTGTAAATGTATGTGCGTGCTGCGCAAAATATGCAGTGTGTGTGTGTAATACACGGTGTGTGTGATACAGGGTATGTGTGTCCGTACCACACACGCATGTGTGCACAGTACACGGCGTACGTAATACACAGCAAATGTGTGTGTGACACACGTTTATGTATGTGCATAGTACATGGCACATGTAATACACTGTACATGTGTGTATAACACACAGTTTGTGTGTGCATAGAACACAGTGTGTGTAATAAACAGTACATGCATGTGTGTAATACACATGTGTGCATAACACGTGTGTGTGATACAGTGTGTGTGCGTGTAACACACGTATATGTGTGTGCATAGTACACGGTGTGTAATAAACAGTACGTGTGTGTGATACACAGTACAGGTGTATGTGTAATACACGGTACGTGTGTGTAATACACGGTGTGTGTGACACACGGTATGTGTGTCCATAACACACACGCATGTGTGCATAGTACACAGTGTGTGTGATACACCGTACGTGTGTGTGTGACATGCGGTACGTGTGTCTGACACAGTATGTGTGTGACACATGACGCGTGCGTGCGCGTGTACACATGGGGGGGTGTGTGATACATGCAGTGTGCGCACATGTATTCACAGTGTGCCTCGCACACCCCCGTACGTGTACACGGACACGCGCGCACACAGTGCAGGAAGGCAGAGGGCTTCTCCGGCGCGGTGCTGGGGCCGCGTCCGGGCTCAAGGGGGAGGGGCCCCGCTGTCACACACAGGAGCACACAGCTCCGCCCCGGGCTGCACCCCGCTCAGGCGTCTGAGCAAAACCCCGCTCCCAGTGTCGGGCGGCTCAAACCCGAGACGCACGCAGTGGCCTGCTTTCCTGTCTGACCGGAATCCCCGCGAAAGGAAACCAAGGTTGCTTCCGGCCGGGGTGGTCGTTGGTGCGTGAGCCCCGAGGTAAACCTCCAGCCGGTGCTGGTACCCGGGGGGAGGGGGCGCGGTGGCCAAGGTGGCCGCGAGCTCTCGGGGCGAAGCAGGACGGGGTGCCCGCCCGAGCGTCCTGGGCGCCCTAAGTCGCCGACTTAGCCGGACGAGGCCGAGGGGCCGACTCCCCACAGAGGCGAGGCGGGGGCACCCGCACCGCTCCGAATCCAGCAGCCAGGCTCTGAGGAAGCCCAAGGCGGCCCGCGGAGAAGCCCCAGGAGGACGGACAGAGGCCCCGGCGGTGGCCGGTCCTCCAGGCCAGGGTAGGAGTGAACCAGCTGGGAGGCTGCCCCCCAACCTGACCCCGCCCCCCAGCTGGTGCCCCGACAGCACAGCTAAACTACCTGCTGGCACTTCCCAAGTTCCTGAGTCATGACGTCACAGGAAGAGACAAGACCGTTGTTTTAAACGGCAAAGCGCGGGGTACTTTTCACTTGGCCAGAACTCACTGGAACAGGTATCCTCGGGCCAATGGAAGAGAAGGGGCCGGACGCCCGTGCTCACCTGACTTTACGCCCCGGCACTGGGGGCGCAGTCGCGGTCACGCTTTGAGGCCCCTGACGCGGAAGCCGCCCCCGGGGGGAGCCCCCCGCCAGGGCTTCCAAACAACCGCTAAGATCAAAGCACACGCCACTCGGGCCGCCGCGGCCTTTCCATCTCGCATCTCAGGGAGCGTATCTCGGTGACCTGGTCTGTGTGTCCAGCACCCCGAAACTCTCGCTCCGGGGCGTAAGTAACACCGGGCAGGGCGACCAGGCCTTTGCAGGGGTGCCTGGCGCTCGCAGCTCCGTCAGTGTGCCTGGGCCCGCGGCCCAAAGTTGATGTGTTTCCTCCTTCGTCAAAGAAAAAAAAAGAATTACTGGACGCGTGTGCGTGTCTATACATGTGCCTCCATGTGTGTCTGTGTGTATCCATGTGTCTGTATGTGCGTCTGTGTGCATGTCTCTGCACGTGTGTCTGCGTGTGTGACACACGTCTCTGTATGTGTGTCCGTGTGTGCCCGCGTGTGTGCACACGTGTGCAGGAGGCCTCGTCAGGGATGCTCTTAGGCACACCCCTGTCAGGGAGGGAAGAGGCGGGGTCGGGGGGACGCGGATGACACAGAGTTCTCAGCCGGTGGCCCCGGGCACGTTGGGGTGGTCACGCGCGGTTGTGTGCTCCCGGCAAGGGGCCGGGCTTTGTCCCCCACATCCCCCAGTCGCTGGGGGTGGGGCCCCGGTGGGAAAGGGTCCCGACTCCGGCCTCGGCACCTGGAGAAAACCTCACCTGAGCCTCCCGCAGAGGCGCGTCGATGCCGCAGTCCCACCGCTGACTCCCGAGATCCATGCTGCGGCTCGCGGGCACCAACCTGGCTTCCAGAGGCCGGGCCCCACACAGCCCAGCCACGCGGCACGGCGGGAGGGGACAGAGGCAGGGTGGCTGCTTGGGGTCTCATCCGTCCGGAAGCTTGTTACCGGTTCTGCTAACCCAGGAGAGCTCAGGGTGGCTCATCCCTGCGGGGGCACAAACACAAGCCATCGCTCCCATCGGGGCAGGCGCAATCGGGGTCCCTGTCACGCCAGCCGTGCAAACACACACAGTGACCGCACGTGCATGCCCCCGGCCGCTCTCTGCCTCACCTCCGGACACGACTTAACTCACAAACAGTACGCAGAAGACAGCCCGAGGGACGTGGAGGCTGCCGAGCTCCAAGACTCGGCCTCCAGCCTTCCACAAGACGGTCCAGAGCCGGCGCCCGGCAGCCCCAGACGCTGTGCCTCCCGCGGCCCTCCATCATCTCCGGACAGGTGTCCCAGGGTCCAGGACAACCCGACGATGCCACCAGGCCCTGGTGCCATTCCTGGAGACCTGAAACCGTGGGTTGGGATCTTCGAAGAAGCTGTCTCCGTCAGCTGGACGGGCTTTGTGCCGTATAACAAGTATCTCCGCAGCTGTCCGCCCCCACCGCCCCGTGGGCCGCAGCTGGGCTACCCCGCACATCGAGGGAAGGAGCGGCCTCTGTTGGGACCCCGCGGGCCCACTACGCACTGCAGCTCTATGACTTTCCGGAAATGGCAGAAGGAGGGAGACGGTGCGGAGATCGGGGTGGCCAGGGGTTGGAGCGGGGAGGGGTGAACAAGCGGGGCATGGAGGGCTTTCAGGCAGGGGCCCCAGTCCGCGTGACCCTGTGGTGGACACGCGTCATCATGCGTCTGTCCAAACCCACAGAACGCACATCACCGAGAGTGGCCTCTCGTATAAAATATCAATTTTCGTTAAAAATGGCATATACATTTATTTTTAAAACAGTGCTCTTGGGGGTGGCGGCAAGCCGAGTCCTGGCTGGCGACGAGGTCAGTGACTCCGAATGTCTGAACGTCCCACCGTCACCAGGGACTCGCACTAACACCTCCTTGGCAGGGGGAGAACTAAACGTGCATCCTGGGGTCCACGGGCCTGCTGAGACTGGGGACTGGGGCAGAGAAGGGCCTGGATGATGGTTTAAGTCCAGAGGAAGGTCCCTGTCTCGCTCTCCTGTTCTCTGCAAAGGCTTCGTCAGCTCTGAGAACGACCCACATTCGCACTTACGGGAACCCCAAATCCCCCAGCTGTTCCCCCATTCCCCCTGCAGCCCACCTGCAAGTCCGGCTTGCCCTCCCCACCGGTCCTGCTCGGCTCTCTGGACCCCGCCTCGCACCCCAGCCCCTCCGGCCCATTACTCCATGGACGCTCCCGACCTCCGGCCTCTGCACCAGCCGCGCCCTCTGCCCGGAGCCCCTCTCCCAGCTGGTCCTCAAGGTGTGTGCCCCTCTCGGGGGGAGCTCAGCTCCAGCTCCGATGTCCCCTGCTGGGGGCCGGCACGGCCTGCTTTAAACAGTAGCCCCCCACCCTCAGCCCTGACACAGGGGCACAGCTTTGCTCACCAGTGACATTGTTACCTCTGCTGTGACTCCCTTAGCACATTTCACTGTAAAGACAGCTCCTGCAAGCAGGGACCGACTGGGTCCCTTTCATTCACTGCCCTGTCCCTGGTGCCGAGCGGCGTGTGGCACACTGGAGGCCCTCAGAATAGCCGCCAAACGGATACCTCTGCCTGGAGGCCACCGGAGCCCCTGGTGACCCTTGCCTCCCTCCCCACCCAGCAGCCTCAGCACCTTCGGTCGGCCCAGGGGCTCCCTGCTGCCTACAGATAAAATCCAACCTTTGACCCCAGCCCATCAGACCCAGGAGGGTCCAGAGGACCAAGAGGAAAAGGACAGGGAGTGGGCAGGCTGGGCAGCCACACCCCAAAAGGCACCATTATGGGAAACACTGTTTCCACCATGTGTGGGGGTGGGGAGCCCAACACCCCGCAGCGGGCCAGGCCGACCGGGGTCCCGGAGCCAGAAGAGACCCCCAAGCAGCCCCTGGCGTTCACCGCACGCCTACCGTGTGTGCCCGGCACGGAGCTCCACGCTCTGTGCATGTGAGCTCACACTCCCTTCCTGCAGCCCGGGGGGCCTGGCTCCCCTCCCCACCTCGTGCCTGCCTTCCGAGGGACAGGCTAGTGCCATACAGCCCTGCCGAGGTCACTGACTCACCCTCCGGTAGCTTGCTCCATGCCTCAGTTTCCTCCTCCTCAGACAAGTGGAGGCTGCATGGATGGGGAAGGTCTCCCTGAACTGTGCTCAGCTCGGGCCATGCGGGCCCCAAGACAGGCTGTGCTGACTGCAGCTCCATCATCGTCATCGTGATGGTCACGGATCCCCAGGGGAGCCAGTGCCAGCCCCTGACTGAGGGCACACGCACCCCACGTGGGTGCTGGCCCCCAGGTGCTCTGGGCTTGGGCAGGGCCCGGGGGTCCAGGGGGGCCCATCCTGCGGGCACAGCAGGGCGCGAGCACAGGAGAGAAGAGAGCTAGGGGTCACCAGATGTCACTGGTTCCATAATATCCTCCTATGACGACCACAGGGCACCCAAGGCAGGAAACGGAGAAGGGGCTGCCGGGGCCACATGTGCCCAGGGTCACACAGGGGACTCCAAAGCCAGCCCTTTTTCCCTGCAGAGGGTAACCTCCAGGTACCTGCTCCCAGCTCCTGCTTGGGGCGGGGGGCCATCTCTAGAAACGATAGCATTGTTCGCCTTCCTGTCAGGAGGCAGCCCTCGCCCTGCTTTGGAGAAAGCCATCCTCGGGTGACAGCAGGAAGGGGGGGCGGGGGCCGCACCCCTGGCAAGGCAGCGGGCCTCTGTCGTAGTTGTGCTCGGGGACGGTAAGCTTTGGGTAAGAGCCCAGGGGACTCTGGGGGTGCCGGGCCCAGCAGCCCCCCACCCCGCTCCTGCCTCAACTGCCATCATCCCTCCTCTCCACCGGGCTGTGGTCACCTGGGCGGGTGCGGGGCAGGCCCCCTCCCCACAGGAGCAGCTTGAAGCCTGATGGCAGGTCTACACAGGCCTAGTCCCCACGTTGTGATCAGGCTCATAGCGAGCTGGAGGGGTCCAGGCCCCCCAACTCTCACTGTCGGGCGTTTCTCAGTGACCTGTCCGGCCCCATGTCCCTTTTAGGCACTTGGTGGGGAGGGGAAGTTAATGACAAGTGTAGATGCATCTTCAGACTCAAGGGTTGAGCCCAGCCTTTGTCCCTGAGCCCTGGGGGACATTCAGTGTCGCCTGCAGCCCCAAAACGGTTAACTTAAATACACCACCAGTACCCCACTTCTCCTGGCCCCAACACCCGCATGAACACTGCGGCCGTCAGTTTGGGCTACTTCGCGTCATCCTTTCCATTGTAAGCCATAATTTTCAGAGGTTTATAGGTCAGCTATAAAAAAATAAAATAAAATAAACCTCCTCTTCTCAACTGAAAGGGAGTACTTTGAAACCAGGAGGCCGGTGGGCGCGCCGGTGGATCCGACCTCGAGCTGAGTTCCTCCTGGAGGGAGCCCTCCCCTCCCCGCCCCGACCTGGCCACAGGCGCCTCCCCTCCCCCTCCTCCCTTGCAGGCCTTTGGGCTGCCCCTCCCCCATTGCGAGCGGGAACAGGTCCGGAACCGTCAGGGGGTCTTCTGGCCAGACCCCAGTGGACCCGGACCCATGAAGCTGGGAACCCCAGAGCCATTGGGGCTCCACCCTGTGCGAGGCTCCAAGAGTTGAGAGCCCTGGTCCCCACGGGCCCGCAGCCGCTGCAGTCAGAGTGGGGGCGGGGTGGGGCGTTGGCCCAGCCCCCGCAAGTGCCCACCTGAGCCCCAACGGGGCATCAGCCCAGAGCGGCTGGAGTGTAAGTGGCTTCCCTGGAGCAGGGGAAGCAGTTAGCCCCCTCCCCAGTCTTGAGTCTGGGTGCACAGCCCCGCGTGAGGGGGGCAGGAGGAAGGGGTGGCAGAGAGGGCGGGGCCGCTCATCCCTAAGTTAGGGGCCTGCCGCAGGTGGTGGTGGGTCTGCCCTAGCCGGAGAAAGTCCCTGTCGCTTTGGGGCGGATGGCCTAGAAAGAAGCTGGGCTGCCCCCGGTGTCGGCTGTCCTATCTCCCTAACTTCGGGGGTGCCCGAGGAGGCTGGAGGCAGTTCACGCACACACGGAGCTGACTTGCAGCGTTTTTCGGCCTCTTTATTTAGAACCCGGCGGATGATGGGCCGGGGCAGTGGCGCAGACGGCTCAGGAACCATGCCAACAAATTTGTCTTCAAGTTTAAAATAATCATAATAGGAAAGAGAGACAGCGAAAGCGCGAAGAGAACTGCTAGCTAATGGGCACGGTCCGCGGCTACAGCTCGTGAGCGACCCCCTCCACCTAGAGTTCGCTATAAAAATAAATTTACATTTGTTGATAACCAGATGCGGTGAGGTGCCTTTGGCATAACCAATAACCGAGCTATCGCGTGGCAGAGCGGCCCACGCCTCGACATAAATAGAAAATATAAGTTAGTATAACTTTAAAAACTTTTTGTACAAATATACATGTTTTTTTCTTTTTTCCTTTTTTTTTCTTTTTTCATTTTTTTGCACTGAGTTTCAGCAGAGATTAAACATTTTATATAAATGACTCTTAAAGCTTTACACCTTGGGACCAGTGTACCCCTCGTGCAGAATACATTTAGATATAAAAGACGTTATTAATACATTGCACAGTTTTTTTTTGTTTTTTGGTTTTTTTTTTTTTTTTTTTTTTTTTTTTTAAATTTTAAACACGAAACCGAACGCTGCTTGGTGGCAGCTGCCGCCGGTCGCTGCTACATGGACGGTCCCAGCCGAGGCCCCGCGCTCCTGTCCGCTGCCCCGCGGGCTCCCTCAGGGCTCTTTACGCGCGACGCTGCGGGGAGAAAGGCGCGGTCAGCGACAGCAGAGTGGCCGCGAGGACCCCGTGGGCGACCCCTCCCCGCCCAGCGCGCGCGGGGCCGTACCCACCTCATCGCAGGCGCTTGCGCGGGGTCTGCTCCGCCGAGCCCATGGCTGGAGCGGCGCCAGGGGCGGCGCATCCCGCGGGAACCTCGTTCGACGCCTTGGCCTCGGGCGCGGGTCTCTTGCGCTTGGCGAAGAAATCTGCGGGCGACAGCGCGCGCAGTCGGTCAGGGCGGGGTCGACAGGGGAACCCAAGAGGGGGCCGGGGTGGGGGCGCCGTCCCCGCCCGCGCCGAGGTCCGCGGCGGGTCAGCTTTGTTTACGTCGCCCGCGCAATGTGCTGTGTAAGCATTTCTCCTTGTCCCGCGGCCAAGCCCCCCGGGGCTGCCGCCGCGCTTAACCCCCTCCGCGCCGCGCCTGCCGCGCCCGCCGCGCCCGGGGAGGGGCTCCCGCGGCCAGAGCGAGGATGGCGCGCCCAGGGGCCCCGAGCGCGCGCTCCTCCGTCCCTCCCGCGCCAGCCGCTCCGGAGCACAACAACAGGGCGGGACGGGGTGCGGGCACAGCCGCGCCCTGCGCGCTGCTGGCCCTTTAATGCCACGGGAGGAGGCGGGGACCAAGTGAGGCCCCCGAGGCCGGGGGAGCCCGGCCGGCCGGACAAAGCAGGGCCGGGCCGGGCCGGGGCGGGGCCGCGCGGGACTCACCGGAGATGAGAGGCCCGGGCAGCTTCTTGATCGCGGCGCCTCCCGCGGCAGCGGTGGTGGCAACAGCCCCGCCAGCGGCGGTGGCGGCGGCAGCATTGGTGGCGGCGGCGGCGCCACCGGCGGCAGCGACAGCGGCAGTGCCCGGCGCGGGGCGCCCCGAAATCCCTGAGTGCAGCGGCTCGGCGAGGGGCTCCTGGCTGCGCGGAGGCGGGACCGCCTCTTGCTCCTCGCTCTCCTGCGGCGCCGCGGCTGGGGCTGGGGCGGGAGCCACCACCGGGCCGCCTGACGGCGGCGGCGCCGGCGCCTCCCCGAGGCCGTCGAGGGGCTCCTCGGCCGGTGGCGCGGGGGGCGGGCTATCGCCTGCGCCCTCCGGGCGGGGCCGGGGCGCCAGGAGCAGGCGGCAGCGCCCCACCTGCACCGTCTCGCGGTAGAAGGCGGGCACGGAGTCGCTGTCCACCTCGGTCCACTGCAGACGTCCGGGGCCGCGCAGTGGCACGTCCTGCTGGAAGTTGTAGTCCCAGCGACGCTGGTCCTCGGCACTCAGCTCGGCCAGGCGGATCTGCAGCTCACGGCTCAGCTCCTCGTGGTCCACCGGCCCGAAGAGGCTGCGGCAGGCGCTGGTGCGCGCGAACATGGGAAAGGTGCGGCGGGCGACAAGGCGCTCCATTGCCAAGGCGCTGCGGAGACACACGTCGAACCTGGCCCCGGGCAGCGCGGGCCGGGGCCACGGGAGAGGAGAGGAGAGGAAGAGGAGGAGGAGGAGGAGAGGAGAGGAGGGCGGAGGCCGGGCGCAAGTGAGACCCCGCGCAGTCGGAGTCTGCATTTGCAAAGGGACCCGGCGGGAGGGCGGGCGCGGCGGCTACCTGGCTGTCGGGCCCTGGGCTGCTCCTGAGTCTCGCTCGCGGTGTCGTCCGGCCGGCGGCCGCGCCCCCTCAGTGCCTGTCCTCGCCCGCTCGGCTCGTTCGGGCCTGGTTGGCACCTACCGAGCGCAGAGCACTTGGCCTGTGGAACGCCCAGCCCTCGCGCGCCCCTTTATACGCGAGGGTCCCAGCCCCCCCCCGCGGGGCCCCCGCCGCGATTAGCATAATGTAGTATTTTCAGTTTCAACAACACCGCGGCGATTGGGCCGCGCCGCTCTGCCCCCGCCCCGCCGGCGGCCCGGCCCCCGCGCGCCGCCCATTGGCCGCGTGCACACACCCACCCGAGGGCGGGGCGGGGCGCGCGGGCCGATTGGCGGGGCGCGGGGCGCGCGGCCGCGGGCGGGGGGCGGCGAGCGGGGCGGGGCCCGAGTTAAAGGGCGCTGCGGGCGGTAACGTGACACCGCGGCGCCCCGCCCCCTCGCCCCATCCCCCCCCTCCCGCCCCCCTCCGGCTCCTTTGTCTGCTGGCGGGGGCTGCTAGGCGGCGGCGGCGGTGGCGGTGGCGCGGGCGCCCCCTCGGCCGGCGCGCCCTCCTCGGCGCGGCGGGCCCGGCGTCCGGCCAGGTCCGACTCGCCCCCCGGGGGCGCCAGCCCCGCCGCCCGCGCTCACCATTGGGCCTCCAGCGCCAGCTGACGGGGCTTGAACCCGCCGCGGGCATCTGGTCCCTAGCGGGAGCGAGACGGGGTCTTCGGCTGCCCCCGCGCGGCCTGCGGCGCCCGGGGCTTCAGTCCCCGGCGGGCTTCCGCGCACCTGGAGCCCTAACACACCTGCTGGCCCTAAGGCCCTCGAACCCCTCTTCCCCCCCACGAGGGCGAAGTCTGTAGACACCTCGGCGAGCCGGCCCTCGGCCGCTGGAGTCCTGAGCTCTTGGGGCCCGCCTAGCCCTGCTCAGTGGATGGGAAACAGGCGGAGCCCTCCGGGGCTATGACCACCGCGTCGTGGACCAGGTGCCCCGCGCCTCTCAGGCTTCGGCGGGGCCACTCTGGGCTCCCACCACCCAAGGCCAGAGGTCTGACTGCCCAGACTGGCTGGAGGCTGTTCTTCTGCGTGGGATATTGGACAGGGTACTAGAGGCTTCTCCTGGGGGTGGGCCTGGCCCTGTAGCCCAGGGCCTCTTCTGGGTAGACTGGTCCTCTGGGCAGATAAACCCCTACCACACAGGGCCTCCGCAGGTGGGAGCTGGGGGTGAGCGGTGGGCAGCCCTGCTCTAGCGGCTACGGCAGTCTCACCTGTCCCACTGCCCGAGGGCTAGCACCCCCTCATCGTGCCCAATAAATATTGTTGGTCGTTGGGAGAAAACACACCCTGAGAGTGATGGGACACGCAAGCCAGAGGACCCTGCTCCGCCTGTCAGGGGCAAGGGAAGGACCTACAGGGACCACACCCCTTGTCCCCCGCCCCCCGAGCCTCGCCCCAGCGCCCCCCCCCCCACTCGCATCCATGGGAGACCATTACTTTCTGCAGCTTTCCCTTGGGCTCGGCCTGTTGTGGGGCAGGGAGCCTAGGAAATGCCTCCAGCCATCACCCCCACCAGCCCCACCCAAGCTAAGAGCAGCCCTGGGCTGGGGGGTGAGGCGGGCCAGGCACCTGTTGGAGGGTCCACCAGAGCGCTGAGCTGTCGTGAGCCCCTGTCCCAGGTGACCCATGAGCCCAGCGAGATAAATAAGGCTCCAGACCCCAACCAGGGTCCGGTGGGTTCCAGGACTCCCCAGGGATGGGACGGTGCGCTAGTGTGCAAATGGGTCCCAGAGGAGGCATCCCGGTCCGAGGGATTGAGGGTCGGAGTGAGGGGATTAGGCCAACAGGAGCAGGCACTGGCGGAGGGGTGGGGGAAGGGGGCAGGCAGCGTGCTGGGGTCTTGATGGCAGGACCGAGGCGATGGTTGGTTCGTGACTGGTTTTTATTCCGTTCTGTGCACTGCATTCCACATTGCCCACAAGCGTGGAGATGTGACAGTCTGGTGTCTTCAGGAACGTAAAGAGGAGCTGAGAAAGGTCCCCCAAGCCCCATGGTCTCTGCACACCAGGCTGATGTCACCTTTTAGCCTGGGGCCAAGAGGAGGCCGAGAGCCCAGCGGTGTTGGTGCCAAGGTCTTACCAGCTTCCCCAGTGTCAAAGCCGGCAGTGACCCCGAAATGTGGACCCAGGTGGCCCCCAGGATTTCCCGAGACGTCCGGATGCCCTGGCTCCAGCCGTGCAGGAGGGCGGGCAGGGGGAGTAGCCCACCCCCAGCCCCGATTCGGCCTCCAGGCTGCTCCCTTCCTTGAGGAAGGGGGCCACCCCACTCGCAGCCCCCACTACAGACACTCGGGGAGCCCGAGCTCTCCTCCCCAGCTGGGACTGCCTCGTGCTATGAGCACCTGTCTGCCCTCAGCTCCCTAAGGGCAGAGGACCCAGCAGGTGCTCCGGAAGGAGCAGGAGCAGAGCCTGCACCCACCCTCCACCCTGTGCGACCCCCTCCCCAAGCACTGTCCACTGTCCAGGCCGGGAGGTGCCCGCCTCCCAAGTCAGAGGGCCATTCCCACTGCCTTTGGTGCCTACCCTGATGCCTCCATGGGGACCAGCTGAGCTCAGACAGGTGGGTCCAACACCCCCCCTCCCGCGACGAGCCTAACGGACTGTGACATTGAGTCCTGCCTCCAAGGACTGGGTGTGGCAGGCCCCCGCACCTCGTGTCACGCAGTGTGGCAACAGCGGCCACCCTTCGCTGGCGCTAAGCCCTTCCCAGGGTGGCTTTCCCGCACCCCCTCGCTGGGCCTCACCTGTGGTGCAGGGAGGGGAGGGGGATGGGGCTGAGAGCGGGAGCCCAGGGAAGCCCCCAGGGCCGCGCAGGGGGGAGGGAGGGGGTTTGACTCGCCCTCCTCCCACTGCCTGGCTTTCTGTCTGCTTTCCCTCAGGGCGGTCTGCTTCTCTTTCTCCCAGGGCCACCTCCCCTCCTGGACTTGTTAGGGCAGGGAGGTGACCTTCTCTGAGTATGTGACCCTGAATCCGGTGCAGGATGGTACCCGTCGGCTGGCTGAACTGCGGGTCCCAGCAGTGGAGCTGGGTCCTGTCCCCCAAGCCGAGGACAGACCTGGGGGAGGACGGCTGAGGAGCTGGGCGCTGGGAGTCCGGAGAGAAGGCCCAGGCCTCCACCCCGAGGGGCCCCGCAAGCATGCAAACATCTATCTGAGTACAATAACCGAGCTCTACTTTTGTAATTAAAAATATATCCAAAGGAGAAAAGGAAACAAAAGGAAAATGTTTGTACTCTGTGTGGCCGCAGACAGCAGAACCAGAGGGGTGCCGGTCCCCGGGGACCAGCAGGGACAGGCTCCCGGGGTGTCCCAGCGCCCCGAATCCTGTCCAGGCGGGACTGGGGGAGCCCGGGAAGCACCCGGCCCCCTGCTGACTTCTCCAGCGCACCTCTCTCCGAACTCACCACCCCACCCAGCCGTCCAGCCGAGGAGCGACCAAGCAAATGCTGACCGGTCAAAACAGAGACCACATTCCCAGCCCCTTGGGAGCTGGGGAGCCACCCGGCCACTGCTGGCCACAGACAAGAGAGCAGAAGGGCACCCACCACCTTGAGCCCGGGGCCCATCCAAACCAACCAAGCCTCCTGCCCCTCCTGTCCCCACTCTGCCAGCCAGACGGGGTGGCCAGGGAACCGTCCAGGGAGGGACTCCTGGGGACAGCAGACCCCCTGAGTGGCCGGAGCCCCGGATGACCATGGGGAGCAGAGCCACGAGCTCCCTCTGTGCGCCTGCCCGACCGAGATGGGAGTGAGGAATAAACATTTGTTGCCGCTAACACGCGGGGGCTTGTCTCTTCGAGCCGCCGGCGCCGTCCACTGCCTCCCCTGCGTGGCACGGGCCTGTTTGGGGTGTCATTTTCTGGATGGGGACACAGGCCTGGGCAGATTGAAGATCCTGGTCCTGCTCCGGACGTTAAGGCGGCTAACCCCATAACCCAGGGCCTCACGGGGCTATGCACCCCAGCCATGTCCTCAGTGCCCAGGGAGTGGGCCCCTTTGGCAGTTCGGGAAACTGAGGCTGGATGGGGAGGCACTCTCCCAGAGCCACCAGCAGAGCTGGGCGGGTCAGGAAGTACCGTCCTTGGCCACATGCTGCCGCCTGGTGGCTGACGTCCACACGGGTGTCCCCAAGCTCCCTCCTTCTCCGGAGCCCTGTGGAGCTGTTTCTGGAAGCCCAGGAGGGCAGCTGGGGCCTGGGCCCTGCCCTGGCATGCTCCCAGGGACCCTGCACGGGGCGCCTGTCTGCAGGCCTCCGGGGCTGCCCTGCGGGCGCCGAGGGCCGTTCCCCGGCTGCCAGCAGTAGCCGCCTCAGCTGCCCTGCACCCAGGCTCAGCAACTCGCCTCACTTAATCCTTCCAAGAGCCCTACAGTCAGGCGGCTTGATTCCTGTTTGGAAGGGAAGAACCAGAGACTGAGAGGCTGGGCAACCCCTCCGCGCTCGGGGGCAGCAGACGGTGCCTTTCCGCCGCCCTGAGCCCCCCACTGGCCTTCCACGAGGGGCCGGTGAGCACGAAGCGTGAGAGGAAAGCAAGCAAGAGTCCCGGGGTTAACCTCCCCTGCCGTCCCCCAAACCGGGGCCAGAGCTGGCCCTCTGTGGGGCCCATGGCCCTGTCCGGGAGGGCGGACCCCGCAGGCGCCACCCATGGGGAGGGGACCCAGCTCTCGTCCAGCCCAGTCTGCCCTCTCCTGTGTGGGTCTGGGCCTGACCGCGTGTACCCCACCAGGGCAAAGGCCCACGGCACCACCCACTCCCCGCCCCTCCCCCACAGCCCCGGGCCCCTCGCCGCAGCACCCCACGTGGGCCCCGACAGGCCGGGCCAGACCCCGCGGGAAGGCTGCTGCCCCTCGGAGCCTCACCTTCTCCTCCAGAGGATGAGGCCCGGAGGCCCCGAGGAGTGTGGAGAGTTACCGATTAACTCGCCAGCCTCCCTCGACAGGCAGCTCCGGGGCTGGCGGGAGGGGGCTTCCTAGCACACTTGGCCCCGGCCCAGCCCGGCACAGCAGCGAGAACCTTCCTCTCCCCGCACGGACTTCTTCCCGCGCTCGGCTCGCCCCGCCCCCGGCCCCCCCAGGACGGGCTGTTCTCGGGGCGGCTGCCAGGCACGTCCTCCGCAGGTGCCGGCCTCCCTCCGGTGACGCGTCCACAGGCCGCACGCCGGGAATCCAAAGCTCGGATTACAGGGGCTGCCTTGTGCTCCTGTCTGGGCCGGGGTCCTCGCTCCCCGTTCTCAGGAGGGGCTGGGCAGGCCCTGGGGGAGGCGTGGAGGGAGCAGGGAAGAGCCTGGACGTGGGGGCTCCGCAGCCCAGTCCCACAATGGGGCCAGGCCCCTGGCCCTCAGGGTCTCAAGCACAAGGACCACCTCCTCCCAGCTCGTGGGGACTGTGCCGGTTTCAGCACGAACCATCCCCGGAAGCCCTTGACCATGGGCTCCAGACAGACCCTCTGGCGCTGGGGAGGGTCCCCAGGGTAGGGGGCAGGCATGCAGGCCTGGGGGTCTTCGGACATCCCGTGGCCAGCTCCGAGCCCCGCCGGGCCCCCTCCTCCCTGCACACCCACGCGGGGTAGGTCCCAGGGCCGCAGACGCTCACTCTGCCAGAAAAAGACCAGGAAAAATGAATGTGGGTGAGCGGGTGCCCCCCCCCCGTCTCCTTGAGCTAGTGGGGACCCCACGAGTCAGCAGCAGGGAGCCCGGCTCCCCCCTACTTCCCGAGAAGAGCCTGAGAGCCGGGGCGGGGACGCGGAGGCGCCCCCTGCACCTCCATCCCACCCTGGGGCAGGGCAGAAGCCCACAAGCCCAACGGGGGGGGGGGGGCCTCGGGGGGAGGGGTGGCGGGGGGGGTCTCCCTGGGCCTCAGGGGAGCGAGCACGACTCGTCCTGTGCCCGGCCCAGTGAGCTCGCTGCTCCCGCCACAGCCCTGAGGGGGCCCCAGAGCCAGTCTGGAGGCCCTGGCCCGAGAAGGAAAGCCTTTCCCCTTCATTCATTCACCGCGCTCCCCTCTCCCTCCTCCTCCCCCTCCCCCTCCCCCAGCTCGGTGTCAAAGGTGAGCAGGGTTGGTGGAGACAGAAGTCAGCCCCGGCCAGTCCTCCCCTGTGTCCTGCAGGCCACGCAGAGTAGGGGCTCAGCGGAAGGGACGCCTGTCCCCCACCTCCCTCTATGGCCCAGGCATGGTCCGGGGGCCTGCGGAGGCGGCAGCAGTGACAGCCCCCGAGCCCCGAGCCCCGAGGCGGCCAGCCGCAGGCCCTGAGGCAAAAAGCTGGGCGCCTGCTGCCCCCTGGCGTCCACAGATGGCACCGCATCCAGGAGCCCGCCCGCCGGCCCACAGGCCCGGGACTGGGAAAGGAGCCCAGGGGGACCCCAGAGCTGCCCTCTGACCACCCCATTCGCCCTTCGCCTGGTGGGGAACCTGGACAAGGGTCTTGCTCTCTGGGACCTCAAGTCTCCAGTCTAAATGGGGGGAGGAGCTGCTGCCCAGTGTGACCGGTCAGGGCTGTGCTGGGGGAAAGCCTCCTTTTCAAAAAAAAAAATCCCCATCACCCCAGGTATGGGGGGCGGTCACACTCACACATGACTTCTCCTGTCTCCAGTGGGCAGGGGGCCGGGGGGCCAGGGAGTCAAGGAGCAGGGAGGGGAAGGGGAGTGTCAACCAGGCTAAAGACCAAAGTGAGGACGGCCCCCTGCCCCCCGGCTCCCCTTCCTCCCCCCGCCCTGTCCCCTCACCACCCTCTGCCGCCATTACTGCTGCCGGCCACGGCCCCGGGGCCTGGACGGCCCTCTGCGGACACTGCCCCACGGCGCCTCCGGTCATCAGCCCGGCTCCAGCCGCTTCTCACAACCGTGCCCACCGAGCCAGCAGCTGTAACTCCATGTCCGCGCCTGGACAGGAAAGCAGGCCCCGAGAGAAGTGTGTGCCCCACAGCTCGCCGGCTGCCCCCCAAGATCAACTCGCAGCTGAAGGGAGCCCCGTGGGCCAGCAGACAAGGCCTGGGTCTGCCCCCAAGCCGCCCATAGCCTCCACCGCTACCCAGGCGCTCTGTGTCAGGATGGCGGGAAGTGGGGTACAGCGGGAGCCCCCATCAGAGCCCACCCCAGGTTAGGGATGAGGAGGGGGATCCTGGGGAGGGCGGGGGTCCCAGTCAGGGAGGTGCCCAAGCCGGTCACGGCTGGTACCAAGGGAGCCCAGAATGAACCAGATTGCCAGGGAGGGCCTGGGGGGGCCAGGCATGCGGGGCCGGGGACTCCAGCCCCAGCAGCTGGTGACTTCTTGAAGGCATCGAGGGGCCTTGGAGGCTTCCGGCTTGGGGTCCAGGGTCCTGAGATTTGATGGTGGACGCAGGTGCCGTGAGCAGAGGTCGGAAGTGGGCGGTGAGGAATCTTAGAAGCCGGGCGGGCAGGAAAGGATGGTGCCCCAGGCCGGGGCAGGGACTGGGGGCCCGGAAGGACGGGGTCTGAGAGCGCTGGGCCCCTGGGTTATGGGGCGTGACGAAGGAGAGGGCAGGAGGCCTTTGCTGGGGTACCCGGGGTATGGCCACAGCCCACAGCCCCCGCCCCAGGGTGTTGCTGGGCCCGGATTCCCACCGGCAGCCACTAGGCTTCCCCACCTCTGGCCACTCCCTGCCAGCAGCATTCACGTGGCCGGGGGGTTGGGGTGGGGGGCAAGGTGGAGGGCACTGCCTGGCCGAGGACGAAACCCGGGCCTTCGGGCTCAGAGCAATAGCCTCGTACTGGCTGTGTGACCACAGGCAAGTCACTTAACGTCTCTGGCCCTCTATGTCCTCCCTGCAAGGCTCCCGAGGAGGCCTGGGGGCCGTGTCCGCACATGCCCGGCACAGTGGCCTGCACCCTCCCCATGGTCGCTGACCCTCTGCACACCTGCGGGGGGGCGAGCGCAGCCCCGACACCGTGGCCACTGCTGCGGTAATGGAAAGTGGACATTTGCTCCGAGCACAGGGACGTGGGCCGCTGGGGGGACCCGGACGCCCCCAGCCACGTGCATTCCTTAGGAGCTTGTCGGGCAGTGGGGAATAGCGTTTACACGGTCGGCAGCCTGGACAGCGCTACCACCGCCTCCAGAGTCCGTGCGGGTGGCCGCGACTCTGGGGGGGCCTGCGTCCATCGAACACTCACACCCAGCGCTCAGCGGCGTCCTCAGCCGGCTGCGGGCTGGACGCTGGCTGGTAGCCGGCTGCTGCCAGCCGCACCCTCTGGGCCGGGCCGGGCCGCTTACAGGTGCACTAACTCCTTGAGCCCCCAGAGAGTGGAGACCATCTTGCCCATTCCACAGGTGGGGATACAGTCTTGAGGGGGCGAGCCCCCTGTCGAGACCTGGTAAGTCATAGAGACGCCAGCCCAGGGGGGCGGACTGCCCGGCCCCGGGCATCACCCCTGGGCTCCACCCTGGGCACAGACCCGCCGCTGCTGGGCCCCCGGCTGGGCCCCCCTTCCCTGATGCTCTGGATGCTGATTAATGGAAAATAGGGGAGCAAGTGACCGCCTTTGGTTGGACATGAGCTCTGGTAGCCTGGCAGGCGGCTGTGGGCAGCGCAACCTTGAGCGGGCCCTCCTCCTCCAATGCCCAATCAGGACCTAGGCCAGGAGTCTCCCTGGGGCCTCTGGGGGGGGGGGGGGCTCCCCTCCAGGGGCTTCCAGGCTGGTGGGCGGAGTCCAAAGCAGGTGAATAAACCCGGGCAGGTTGGGGGCCGCAGAGGGGCTGACTGATGCCTCGGGCCTCAGGGGGGACTTTCAGGGCCAGGACTCGTGCCGAGTCCCGTAGGGGCAGGGCGAGACGCTGGGGCTATCGCTCCCTCTTCTTCAGTTTCCCCGAAATGTGTGCAGGAGCCAGCCGTCCCTGGAACTGAGCAGGGAACTGGGGGCCTTGGGGCGGGAGGCGCCAGGTCTCTTAGAATCTCCCCCAGTCAGCTTCCAGGGAGCCCAGAGCACGGAAGGGAGGCCGCTGCTTCTCGCTTCTTGGGATGTCCGTGTGGCCCTCAGGCACACACCAAATAGCCAGGGGCCTTAGAAGCGCCATCCAGGCAGGGGAGGTGGCCGGATGGTGGCCAAGGGCGTCTCCAGAGTAGGAAGGAGTGCATGGGCTTGTGACTCCTGGCTTTCTGGAAGTCCCGCCTGCTCCTTTCGGGATGGATTCTCTACGGGGTTCCAAAGGACAGAGGTTCCGGGAGACACCAGGTGTGGGATTGGGTGTCAAACATGGTGTCAGCCCTCCCAGCTGGGGGTCGAGGTGCCAGGACAGAAGGAGGAGCAGCCTGGGGGAGGTCCGGGTACCCAAGAGGCATTCGCGAACCTCCAGGTGCCCCCAGGTGTGTGCCTATTGGGAGACCAATGCCTAGAGGCAGGAAGAGGGGAATATTCCTGCCACGTCTCCTGCCTCAGTTTCCCCACCAGGCGTGGGGCTGCTCTCTCTGAGCCCTGCTCTCCTGGGAAGTTCAAAGGCCTGTCTCTTCCTGAGTCCAGGCAGCCCTTCCGCCCTCCCACCCCCCCTCGGAGGTCCTTGCCAAGCCAGACCACCAGCTGCTGGCCTCCCTGGATGGACACCCCTCCTTTGAAGCTGTTGTTCCTTCCCGAGTATGGAGGTAAGGGTAAAGCGTCCCTCGAAGGGGCTGGAGGGGGGCCCCCAGGACCTTGAGGTTCCCATCCCCATGCTGCTGCCCCCACCCCAGTGTCCTTCCTCCCTTCCTCTGGCCCAAGGCCCGTAAAGGGAGAGTGACCAGCCATCTTCGTCTGTCTGGAACTGTCCCCATTTTTACCTGGAAAGCCCCCGTCCCAGAAATGCCTCGGTTCCAAGCCAGCGGGGACAATCGGCGTCTCATGCCGAGTCTGAGTTTCCCAAGACGGGGTCTTCCGTTCCTCCTCTGCTCCACTCCCTAGACCATGGTGGGAGGAAGGGGACGTGACCGTCCCAGACGGCACCCCGCTAGAGGCTCCCAGGTCTCCAGCCCGCCATGGACGCCTACAGCAGCCTGCTCGCACGCTTCCCCAACGAGGCCTTCATCCTTCCTGGCCGTGGCCCCTGGCTGACCTGAGCCCCCCGGAGCGAGTGACCCACACTCCCCGTGAGGGACCATGTGTCCCAGCGCGCAGCCAGGAGCACAGCCAAGCTCGGTGCGTGCAAGGGGAGGCCTCTGCCCTCCTTCCACCTGACCCTCGGGTTCCTGGGTCACTTGGAAATGCCCCCACTGGCCAGCCCAGCCTCCCCCGGGGGATGTGGCCCTGCTTCAGTCCCGCACGGCCACCACAGCGTGAGGCAGAACTGATCTGACATTCAGCTCCAGAGACCCAGCCTCAGACAAGGCCCAGTCCCGGCCCAGACCCCAGCTCTGGAAGATTCCTTGGCACCTGCCAGCCCAGCCCCTCACGTGACACTGCCCTCTGAGACCCTAAACCAGACAGCCTCTGGGAAGGAGCTGGCGGGTTGAGGCCAGGCCCGGACGCCCGCAGCGGGCCAGGGTGCCCCTTGTGAGGCTTGACTCCAAGGATCCGGCGCCAAGTGGGAGCCGAAGTCCGACCCCCTGCCCCAGGCTGGGAGCCGGTGGCCACACAGACCGGCTGCGGGCGACCTGGCGCCCCTGCTGGCTGAGGCCTGAAACTGCGCCCTCCCGGGGGCCGGGCCAAACCCCCGTGTGGTCCCTGAAGACGGAACATTGGAGGGGGCCTCGGGGAATAACAGAAGTAATAAGCACTGTCCACCCCTCCTCGCCCCACAAAGGGGCTCCTGTCTCCCCACTGCAAACCTCCAGCTCAGACCCCACCCCCAAACCACCCTCTGCGGCCCCTGGGGGCTGACCCACCTCTCCGCGCACCTGAGCATTGAGCTCCAGCATGTTCTCCCTCCGGAAGCGCCCACCTGCCTGCTCGGGCGGGCCCGCTCCGGCCACCAGACAGCCGGTCAGCCGCTCCTTCCGGAAGAACATGAGGGCGGCTCGGAACTTGGCGGTGGCTGCACTGCACGCGGAGCACAAGCCACACGCTCACAATCACTGTGTGATTTACCCGTCACACCTGCTGGGTGGTAGCTGTGCCCTCACATGTACACGCGCACACACGGACATACGTGCGTGTACACGCACATGCGTGCACACACCTGTACACACGTGCATGCACACATACCTGTACACACGTGCATACGCACATGCACGTACACACATGCACACAGGACGCGTGTGCATACACACGTACATGCACGCATCTGTACATGCATACACGCACATACGTGCACACACCTGTACACACGTGCATGCATGTCCACACCTGTACACAGTGCACACACATACATGCACATGCCTGTACGTGCATGTGCACAGGACATGTGCGCACACGTACACACATGCACGCACCTGTACATGCACACGCACATACATGCACACACCTGTGCGCACGTACACGCGCACGTGCATGTACATACACACGCATGTGCACACGTATGTGCGCACACGTGCACACATCTGTGCACGTGCACACACAGGACGTGCATGCGTACACCAGTACACGCACATACATGCACATGCCTGTACACACGTACATGCGCACATGCACGTATGTACACGCACATGCGTGCACACACCTGTACACATGTGCATGCACACATACCTGTACACACGTGCATACGCACATGCACGTACACACATGCACACAGGACGTGTGTGCATACACACGTACATGCACGCATCTGTACATGCATACACGCACATACAGGCACACACCTGTACACACGCGCATGCATGTACACACCTGTACACAACTGAACACACGTGCACACCCACATGCATGCACATGCCTGTACGTGCATGTGCACAGGACATGTGTGCACACATACACACACGCACACACCTGTACACACGCACACACGTACACACGCACACATGTACATGCACATAACTGTGCACACATACACACATGCACACACCTGTACACACGCACATGCATACACACACATGTACACACACATGCACACATGCACACAGCTGTACACGTGTATATGCAGTACTTGCACACATATACACATACATGTGTGCGTGTGTGTATATGCATATGCTTGTGTGCTCCGGCATACACGTATGTGCATGTACATTCACACTTGCACACCCATGTGTGCACGTGCAGACTTCCACAGACATGCACACGTTTGTAGGCCTGCACACATGAACATACGTGTGCTCTCAGGCCAGAGTGCCAGCCACACCAGGGCAGTCACGCCTGTGGGCTGAGTGCCCACAGCACCTGGCACAGAGCCCAGTACGCGGTGGCACGAGATAAAAGCCGGTCGGCGTCAGCGAGGCCACCTCTCCCGCAGCCCCGGCTCAGATGCCCGGGACCCAGGACACACACACACGGGTCTCTCCCTCCAGCACACCTGAGCCGGAGGGTCCCTGCCCAGGGCACATCTCTCCCTGTGCTCCCCTCCCAGCCCTCTGGGGCTCCCTGGGCCTCACCCCCTGACACACACCTTTGCCCCCGCCCCATCGAGGGAATCGCCGCCCGCTTGCGCTCACCTCCCAGCCTGGCCGGCCTTCCTGCCCCCGGCCATCTTGCCTCATCCTTAAGCCCACGAGGAGATGTCACTCCCCCGATCCCTCCAGCGGGCCTCGGTTAGCCTCACCTGGCAAAGCTGTCCGCCTCTTTCGGGGGTGGGGGGGAGCCTGGGATCGCCCTGGGGCGCGGGGCCTGCGCTGAGTGGTTAAGTGAGCGGGGCTGGCTACCCCAGGGCAGAGCGGCTCGGGGATTCCAGAGTTCGGGGCTCCGCTGGTCACGCGGCCTGAGAGCAGATTTCCCACAGTCTCCGGACCAGGAAGCTCCCCGCCCACACGGAGCCTGTTCAGGCCGAATACTCGGGCAAGAGCCCATTACTTCTGCTCCAACCAGTTCCAGGCCCTCTGTAGGCCCAGCTGGACGCAGAAGGAAGGGAGAGGTGAGTAACCCGCCCTTCCTACCCACCCCACCGGCCCTGGGGCAGACTGTCTCCACACTCCCTCTCCTACGTCTTTACCCCCAACTCCTGCCCAGAGAGCCCAGAAGGACCCGGACGATGTCCCAGCTCCGAGCCGGGTCTATGGCAAGCAGCCAGGCCGGAGCCCACAGGCCCCGGGAGGTTGGAGCCTCCTGGGGACAGTCCCATCCCCCACTCCGCCCCCCACGGAGCCCGGAACCACCAGTCCTCCTCCCAGAAGGCCTGAATCCCAGACACCGTGCCCCCTCTTCCCCAGGCTAGCCCTTGCGCACAGTTCTGAGACACCCGTGCTGGTCCGCCCGCCCCCGCCCCGGGCTCTCAGGGCAACTCCTGAGCTCGGCCGAGGACTTCGGTCCCCTGTCCCAGCCGTCCCTGGGCACCGCACGAGGGCTCCACCTGGCCGGGCCCCTGGTCCCCGGAGTTAACACAGGCTGAGGGGACTTTGGCTTTGCCATCTGGGCCTGTGGCCTGGCTCTGGGGGCAGAGCCACAGCGTCTGATTCCTTCTCGGGGGACCTGTGCTCCGGAGGACGCCAGCAGGGGTCTGGGTGGCTATATGCACCCCGGTTCTCCACCCCCGAGTCCCACCGAGGGACCGCTTAAAGCCCAGTGTACCTGCGCTCCGTGGGTCCCTGGTGGCCCCGGCCAAGGGGGGCAGTGGCGGCCGTGTGGGGACCAGGGGAGAGACCCCAGAGCTGTTTCCGGAAATGCTCTTGTCCCCGCCCCTCCTCTGGGTCTCCTGGCCCTGCGCCCTACCCTTCCTTCCCTCCACCCTTCTCCCCTCCTGTCCCTTCCAGCCCGTCCCCGGTTCCTCCCCGCTCTGCCTACCGCTTCTAGAAGTCAGAGTCCCTGCCTCTCCCACCAACCTGGGAGAAGAGCTGCAGGGGGAGAGGGGGCCCTAGCCTCTCGGGATGTGCTGGGCCAGAGTCTCGGGTCACCCTAAGGAAGCCGGTGTCCCAGGTCCCACAGAGACCGTGGTGTTCAAGCTCAGCAGCCACAGGGCCAGGGCCCTAGGGCAAGGCGGGTGCCGGCCCCACCCGGCAAGGGCGTCCCCTGACCGTGCTCCTTGCCGCGTGAGCCTCTGAACGGCCGCCAGCTCCCCCTGACTACGCGCGCCCCCCCCGGCTCCCCGAACCCAGCTGGGGAGGGGGCCCAGGGCGACAGCCGTGCTTTCCTCCTGCTGTCCCCCCCCAGCCCCTCCCCTGGACCCCAGGCTCTGAAGGCCACCCTGGCGCTCAACTGCACAGTTGGGGGTTTGCTTGGTAAAACTCTGGGAGGCTTCCATGGAGCCTCGAAATCTGGTTTCTGCCGGTTGCTGGCTGGAGGCACAGAGCTGGTCTGCTCTGGGGGGTCTGGGGGGCCTGGGAGGCCGAGCTGTGGCCCTGCCCCACCCTCGGGCCACTCCTAAGGCCCCCTGGGCCCCGGCTGGAGGACTGGGCGAGGGAGGTTAAGCTGTTCCATAGGGGTAGGGGGGACGCCTGAGGAGCCCCCCGATAACAGGGACCCCAAAACCGTAAGCCTCACGCATGCGGGAAGCACCTACCTGAACGGCAGTCAGCAGCCATCTGGGCCGCTAAAACAGGGCTTCCCTCTTAAAATGGGATGCTGGTGCCTTCGTGCCTAAGGGGGGCATGGAGCCCGGCCCACACTAGCGGGCAGGGTCTCTGCGTCAGGCTCCGCAAGTGCTGTGCGCCCACAAACCTGGAGCTGTCCCTGGGGGAGGCGGAGGGCCACCCGTCATGTCCTCCGAGGGTGACAGTGGCTTCCGGTTCGGGACCCTGCAGCAGCGGCCCGCCCCACAGGCCCTCTGGACACCGACAGGCCCGGCGCTCCCCGCCTCCTGCCCCGTGACTCAGCACCCGCGCCCAGCGCAGCCCGACTTTTGGCCCCTGCTCGGGTCCATCCAGGCTCTCCCGCCGCACCTGCCCGGGATGCAGGGAGCTGGAGCCCCCCGGGGCCAGGGCCAGCGCTCCCGCGGGCCGGGCTCCCTGGGCCGTCCCCGGGTCATCACGCTCACCTACCTGCTGGTGGCCCTGGACCTCACCTGCCTCTTCATGCGGTTTTCCATCATGCCGGTGAGCACCCTCCCCCCGGGCGGCCAGCCCCCCGCGTGCCCCATCGTCCTCTCTTCCTCCACCCGTGCGATGGCAGGAGCTGGGGGTGGGGGCCCAGGGCTGTCCAGGCCCCTCGCTGGGGAGCCCAGGGATGGTGCCTCCTGGGCCCTCCCTCAGCACTTTCCGGGCTCCAGCACACGGCAGCCCCGGGGAGGGGCCGCAGAGAGCCACCCCCACGGCCACGCGGCCCTTGCGCGGACAGCGCCCCTCCCCCTGGCTGGCCGGGCTCTATCCCTCCCACGCCACCCAGGGCCATTGCCCTATTGATCCACTGCCCCGGCACCTGCCCCACCCCTGTCCTTCCGGGCTCAGGCCTCCCGGCTTGGGCCTCCCCCACAGGGAGCCCTCCCTCCCAACCCCTGCTCAGACCCTGGAACCTCCTCCCTTCCATCCAGGTCCTACGGGGTCGGTCCTCCTGCAGGGTGCCCACGCCCCACTTCCTGTCCCACGATACTAAATTATTTCTGTCTCCCCGAGCGGGGCTGGCCCCATCTCCTCTCCGGCCGCCTCCCCGGTCTGGAAGTCTGCCCGGTGAGAGGAGGTGGTTGGCTCAGCGGCCACGGGCAGCGCTCGGTGCCCGCCCACCAGCTGTCTGCCTTTGGCCGCCAGCTGGTTCCGCCCACAGACCCCCGTGGGGCTGGCCCGGGGTCTCCCCCTCCTGGGGCAGCAGCGCCCAGGGGGCTTTGGAAGTCCCAGCGGGCCTTTTCCCATCTGGTGTGGGTGGGGCCATGGTACAGCCACTGGCCACTTTTTAAAGTTCCCCGGGGGTGCCTGGGAGGCTCAGATGGTCAGGCATCTGCCTTCAGCTCGGGTCATGGTATAGGGGTCCTGGCTCGAGCCCCGCATCACGCTCCCTGCTCAGCGGGGAGCCTGCTTCTCCCTCTGCCTGCTGCTCCCCTTGCTTATGCTCTCTGTCTCTCTCTCGCTGTCAAATAAATAAATAAAGTCTTTAAAAATAGAAAAAATAAAGTTCCCCAGGGGATTCTCATGAGCAGCCCGTGCCCGGGAATCCGAGTGGGAGGGGGCACTGCTTCTTTCGCTGTTGTGAGCATGGCTCACCCAATGGTGAGCCCTAAGTCCCTGCCCCCGGGGCCTGGCTCCCTTCCTTAGCGGCCAGGTGAGCTGGGCAGATGCCTCGCTGTCCCATCGTGAAATGGGTCACAACATCCCCCCCTAGGAAGGTTGGTGTGGGGAGCGATGAGTGAACAGTTAAAGGCACAGAGAGCAAGGGTGGAACGTATTTTCCTGCAAATGCTTCCCAAGCACCTACTACATGAGTCCTGTTCTCAGAACTTGGAGTACAGCAGACACGGACCACACGCCCCTTAGACCGTGCCTTGCGCGAGAGAAGGAGTGCTGCAGGGGCTGGGGGGCCCGCACACTGGGGCAGGAAAGCCTCCCTTTCCTGGCTTAAAGGGAATGAAGAGTAAGCCTGGCTGGTGCAAAGGTCCTGAGGCAGTAGTGAGAACGGCGCAGCTAGAGAGGAGTGAGTGAGGCGAGATGGAGGTAAGGCCCCAGGAAGGCTGCCTGGACGCCAGGAGGGCGCTGGCCGTGAGGAAGGCAGGAAGCCGCTGGCTTTGAGGTCTGTCGTGAAGGTTGGGCCCAGGAGCCGCCAATGCACTGGATGTGACTGTGCAAGAAAGAGGGGTGGTCAGGGGTGGTCAGGGTCACCGAGGATTCGGGCCTGAACCCTTGCAAGGGCGGCGGCAGGAGCCTGGGAGCAGAGGAGCCGGGAGGGGAGGACGAGGCAGGTTTGGGCTTGAGGAGAAGGTGGCTACAGTGGGGTGGGGAGGGCACGGACTCACTAGGGAGCGCGCGACGGCCGTGGGGTCAAGAGCACCCAGCAGGAGAAACCCGACACAGAGCAGGGTTTCGGGCTTCTCCAGTGGGGCTCAGCAGCCCCCCAAACCTGCCCCCACCCCATGCCAGGAGGAGGGGGGATCGCCCGTTGCCCTGGGATTTCAGCTGCACTGGGGAGAGCGGTGTGCACGCGAGAAACCAAGCAGGTAGAGAACGCCCTTGACTTAGAGGGTACAGGGTGCGGGGTCAGGGAGGAGGCGCCCTCGTGTCCCGGCATTGCCGTGGCCATCACTCGAGTTTGCCCTCCCACCGTCTGGAGGCCACGGGTCCGAACCCCGGGGTCTCAAGCCTCCCTCTGAAGCCCACAGGGAACGAACGGTCCGTCCTACCTCTTCCAGCTTCTGCTGGTCCCAGCCCCCCCCCCCCCGGCATATTCCAATATCTGCCCCTGTCCCCTAGCACGGCTGGCCCGCTGCGCGTGTCGCGGCCAAAACTCCCCCCCCACCCCCCCCACCCCCCCGCCGAGCACAGACACCAGTCCCGCCCTAATGACCTCACTTGAACTTGGTTCCTCCCGCAAAGATCGAATCTCCAGATACAGAGCCCAGGAGACCATCTGGGGGTCTCAGGGGGAGGGGGAGGGGGTTGCAGGGTGAAGGCTACTGAGGAGGGCACGTGCTGGGATGGGCACGTGGGGTTACACTTCGCTGGTGAACCCCTAAAGACTGCGTCAAGGACTGATTTTGTGCAATACAAGGGCCAACTGAACATAAAAAAAAACAACAGTACAAAACCCTTTCTCTCCAAATAAGGTCACATTCCGAATACTGAGCATGAGGTCTTTGAGGGGGGACCCAGTTCAACCCATTACAGGTGGGATCACTGGAGGGAGGGGCCAGGGTGGGGGATACTGAAGTCCGAGGAGTAGAGTGGGCTAACCCTCCGCTCCCCAGAGAGACACTGGTCCCGGCCTTCACCTCCCCAGGCAGGCACCGGCAGCCGCCGGGAGCCCCCAAGAGCAGGCCTGGGTCCTGCTGAGGAATGGGTCACCTTCTGGAGGTCATCGGGGTTTTTGGGGACCATCTCTTGCTGGCCCGGAAGATGCCAGGTCCATCAGGCAGCCTCGAATGGGTCAGGTGCGCCCCGCCGCCCTCACTGAGCAGGGGGCCCAGCGAAGCCGGGCCCAGAGGCCCACTGAGCTCCGGCCCCAGGGGCTCCTCGCAGGTTCACCGCAGTGTGGTCAGAGGGGCTCCCTTCCCGCCAGTTCACGGCTACCTCTCCCACTGCCCACCCGCTGCGCACCCCGGACCCCCCGACCCTTCCTGTGGGCCCTTCCTGTGTTTGCAGTACCTGACCCGGCGGCTGGGCCTGGATTCCGTGGCCTTCGGCTACCTGCAGACGGCCTTCGGCGTGCTTCAGCTTCTGGGGGGACCCGTGTTCGGCAGGTATGGGCGGGGGTGGTAGGGACGCTTGGGGCCCCTCCCCGCCCATGATGGCCTGGGGTGCCCCTCAGAGGTCACAGGCTGGGTCATGCCAGCTTCCCAGACCTGAGCCTGGGCACACTCTGGCGACGGCAGCCCCCGGTGCACGGGGAGGGCCCGCCGAGCCCAGACCTCCGGTCCCTCGCAGGCGGGGGGCGCCCCTGGACCCCCTGTACCCCTCCACCTCCACGTGCACCAATCCTGGTGGCAGCCAGAGTTCTGGCAAGACTGGTGGCTGCAAACGTCCAGCCGACTGAGCTGGGGGTCCCACCGGGAACTCTTCGGGCCCCCCGGGCCCCCTCCAGCCTCAGGGCTGCAGGGGCGGGTGGGGGTGGGCTCGGTCAGGGCAGCAGACATCCTCCTGCAAACCCTGAGGAGGCCAGACCAACGAAGCAGGGTCTTTAGGGTAACTGTGCAGGAAACGGGCTCGAGAGGCAGGAAAGTCAGCCAGCAGGGTCTCCACAAGGTTTCCTGGGGCTGCTTGGGGGCAGGAGGAGAAGGGGCGGGAGCCTGGGAGACATGGGGTTTTTTTTTAAAGATGTTATTAATTTATTTGAGAGAGAGCAAGAGCAGGGGGAGGGGCAGAGGGAGAAGCAGGCTCCCAGCTGACGGGGGCCAGACCGAGGGCTGGGGCTGGGGGATCCGGGATCGTGACTCGAGCGGAAGGCAGACACGGAACCATCTGAGCCCCCAGGTGCCCCTGGGAGACGCCGTACCACTGGGACCCGCGAGGCACTCTCAAAGGGAGTGGGGACGCCGGGCTGGGTCAGACACCCCAGGTCACAGCAAGCTGCCCAGCGGGAGCCGGGGGAAGCAGAGGCCCCTGGAGGGGCCCTCCCCCGACCATCCGGCGCCCAGGCCTCCCTCCTTGGCCGTGAGGGGATCCCTGTGGCCTGGAGACCCGGCAGCCCCACGGGGTGGGCGTCCGGGGCAGAGGAGAGGGAATCCTGCCTGGTGTCCCTGGGGCTCACGTGTTGGGGCCCCCCAGGTTCGCCGACCAGCGCGGGGCGAGGGCGGCATTCACGCTCAGCTTCCTGGCGTCCTCTGCCTTCTACCTGCTCCTGGCGGCCGCCTGCAGCCCGGCCCTGCCCGGCGTGGCCTTGCTCTCTGTCTTGCCCCTGCCTGCCGCCCTCATGCACGGGCTGCCAGGTAGGGCCAGGCAGGGCACCTGTGGGAAGACCGCGGTAGGGGGTGGGGGCACGATGGTTGGGGAGCCTGGGCCCCGGGGTGACCTGAGGGAGGTGGGGGGTGGCCAGAGCCAGGAGGCAGGACAGAGGTCACCCTCTGGGTGCCAGTCTGGGCCCGAGAGTAGGACCGGGGGCGGGGATGGCACGGGGATGTGGTCTGCGGAGCAGGTGGGGGAGGGGCGGGGGCAGGGCCTGGGCCGAAGGGGCTCTGCGGGGGCCCGCTCAGCACCCCCCACTGTGCCCCCAGCCGCTCAGATGGTCATCGCGGACCTGTCTGCGCCCGAGGAGCGGCCGGCGGCCCTGGGCCGACTGGGGCTCTGCTTCGGGGTCGGCATGATCTCCGGCTCGCTGCTCGGCGGGACCCTGAGCGCCGCGTGCGGGTGAGTGGCCGGGGCGGAACCCCGCCGGGGCTGGGGTGCTGCTCAGGACAGCGGAGACCCGACCTCCGTCTCTCCATCCGCGCGTTGAGCAGCCCGGGTCAGAGGAGGGAAGATGGGACCGACCCCGTGGCGGTGGGCGGGGCTAGTGGGTGGGCGGGGCCGGGCGGGGCGGAGCCCGGCCTGGGGGCGGGGCCCCAGGAGGTCCCAGCTAGAGGGATGCGCGGCTGCCAGGGGTCCCATGGAAATCAGGCTGGACCTAGAGAACCTGGAGGGCAGGCCCTGGCGGCGGGGTCCCAGGCTGACCCGTGGGCACCTTGTCGCCCCGGGCCGGGGTAGCTAGGGGGCAGCCGGACCCCGTTTCTGGAGGTTTAATGACTGCACAGACCCGTCAGTACCAGCGGCCCCAGACAGCGGCCTGGGAGAAGAGCTTAACCTTGGACCCAGAGACACTCAGCCCTGGAGAGGCCCCGCCGGGCTAGGGAGACCAGCGCCCCACCCTGTTCCTCCTTCCCCGCCCCCAGCGCCCCAACACCCACCCCAACCGCCCCTTTCATAGGACTGGACCTTGCCCCTGGCCTTCATTCAGACCTAAGTTTTGGCTTTCCGTCTGGAAGGCAGGTGCCCAGCTGTGGGCCGGCGTGTGGTATGCCCAAGCGTGTGACCCAGGCTGGGAGAGCGGCCCTGGGACCCCACTCGGGGGCAGGCCCTGCCAGCATCTGAATCACACACACACACTCACAACTCATACACGAATCACACACCCACACTCCTACATGAATCACACATGCACGCACACGCAGGCACCTCTGTTGGCCCCGGGCCTCCCGGCCCCGATGACCCTCGGTGACAGGCCCCAAGAGCTGTAGATGTGGCCGGGTGATGGCTGGTCCCCGGGGACTGGGGACAGGAGGGGAGGGCAGCGGGCGTGGAGGGAGCTCTCTGCCCCACCCAGAGCCTGGATCGCCGAGGTGTGCTGTGCGGGCTCCCCTGCAGGGGCTGGAGTGGGGAGGGCGGGGCTCCACTCGTCGGGTTCCCCGCGGGTGCTTACTGAACATGCTAAGTGCCCACGGGGCTCCACGTTCTGGGACCCGCGTGAGCAGGGCGGGCCGAGTCCTCAAATGAGGCAAAAAGGACATGCGTTTCTCTAATGCGGGGGGGAGCCGCATGGGGTAAATGGCAACACGGCGAGACTGAGGGCAGGTGGACAGGGGTCCCAAAGGCCTGCCCTGAGGAGGGGACGGGGCAGGCAGGAGGACGTCTGGGAAAGCCAAGCCCCGGCAAATGCAAAGGCCCTGAGGGGGAGCGCAATGGCCTGTGGGGCTATAGCAGGACGCGGGGAGGGCACGGAGGGGAGGCAAACAGGGGCCGTCCGGCAGGTGCGAGCGGGGGCAGGAGTGAGCCGGCTGCTGTGTGGCGGCGGTGGGAGCGAGGGCCTCTGCGGGGACACCCTCAGGGGGCTCCGGACCGGTCCAGCCGGGAGAGGGCAGGGTCCGCCTCGGTTTTGCCGATGGGTGGGGTGCGGGTGTGAACCCAGGGTGCTGGGGCCGGGCCCGGGGGGCCGTGAACCTTGCTGAGCGCTGAGCAGCACGGGGCCCGTGGGACGTGGGCCTCCCTTGGGCTGAGTCGAGGCCGCTGAGCGAGGCGGTGTGTGATGGGCAGAGCTGTGTCCTCACGTGGGTGGTTTCGAAGCCCCAGAACCGGGTTCAGGTCGAGCCCCAACCCCCGCCCGGCACTCACAGTGGAAGCTGGGCTCCAGGAGGAGGCACAGTGAGGATGCTCACCTCCCGGGAGCAGGGGCGGGGAGAGGAAGTGGCCTTGGCAGCCTCGGGAGTGTGGGAGGGGCACTGGTTTAACTGGTTTGGGCTGGGGCTGGAGCTCCAGCTGGGAGGCCTGGCCGCAGAGGACCCAGGCCCTGAGTCACTTAGCTGGTGGGGGACGCAGAGGACCCAGGCCCTGAGTCACTTAGCTGGTGGGGGACGCTCTGTGACTCATGGCCCAGAGTCAGGTCCCCGGGGAGGGGGTCCAGGGATTCCTGGAAAGGGGAGCCACCTGCCGAAGGAACACTGCTGACGGCCGGGGAGGGGGAGCCCCAGGCCTGACGGTTGGACCAGGAGCGGTAGGCCCCCGCTCGCTGAGGGCTGCGGCACACACCGTCTCGGGTCTGGCGGGGGGCTCTGTCCCCTGCAAGGGCTCGGGATTGGGACAGATACCCACGAGGATAGCAATTCCCGGAGGCTGGGGAGGACTCGGGGTGGCCTCCAGCTGCAGACCCTGGAGGTCAGGCCAGCTGATGCGATGTCAGGGTCATCGGGCGGCCCTCCTGGGCCCGGCGGGCCCTCGGTGACTCTGAGGGAATTTACAATGCCCCTTATCTCCCTGAGGACTGGGGACGTTATCTTAGCCTCCGGTCTGGCCGGGGAATGGGAAGCCCTCATCCTGCTGACAGAAGGTTTCCGCCCTGGGAACCTGGTGACACCACTGTTTCCCCTGCAAGTTAATGAGTAAGCGCCTGGCCTGGATGACAGCCACAGGAGGGACGCCTGGGTCAGCCCAGCGGCCTACTCCACCTGGTGCTCACGATGGCTCACCGAGGCTGTCCCCGCCACGGGGGGGCAGGGAGGGGCGGGGGGAAACCTGGCAGGAGACCGCTGGGTGTCCCGGACACGGGGACATGCACAGACAGGGCCCAGCTGGCCGAGAGTAAGCTCAACTTAGACCCAAGAGGCGAGGGAGAAGTCTGCTGTTGAAGGTGGGGCTGGCAGGAACAGTGTTCCAGGCAGAGGGAAAGCCTGTGCAAAGGCCCTGGGGGCAGGAAGGAGCTCGGGACCTGCTTGGAGGCCTGTGTGATTGGAAGTGGAGGGACCAGGGCCAGAAAGGGTCAGGCCAGACAAGCCTCTCGGCCTTTATTCTGGGCCCTGGAAGGCAGAGGGAGGCTGAATCAGGCGCGGCCCCACAGGCCTTCCGTTCTCAGACATTGTTCTAGCTACGGTGTCATAGGACTGGGCAGAGCGGGCTGACTTCTCTCCCCAAGCCCCAGGCCGGACATTCAGTGACTCTGGTGACCTTCACGGCCAGGTGTCATGGGAGACTGCTTGGCTAGGAGTGCTCTGGACCCCCCGCCGGAGCCAGGGGGCCTCAGAGCAGGGCGAGGGCGCTGTAATCTCGTGGCCGGACCAGGTGGGGGGGGGACAAAGGCATAACGTCCCCGCGGGGCGGGTAGATGGCCCGGCCCGCCACCCTCCTGACGATGTCGTGCTGGCAAAAGATAGGCCCTGGAGCAGAGGAGGAAAGGCGGGCCGTCCGCGGCCGGGCCCCATTGACCAGCGCCAGTGACCAGCTGCGACCGACTGTGGCCGTCCCCCGGGAAGCCGGTGGGGCGGGCCAGGGTGTCTGGGGAAGCTGGCCCCCCGGGGAGTCCGGCCCTCATTTGCATCTGAGGAGAGGAGGTTACCCAGCAAGGTGGCCGCAGAGAAGGGTGACAAGGGTGCCCAGAGTCCTGCCCAGAGCCCCATCCTGGCCTCCGTCCCTCCGGCCTCCTGCCCGTCCATTCAGTGGTAAACAAAAGGGCGGGCGGACGAAGACACAGGGAACCTGGTGGCGGACCCTCGGTGCGTGACTGGGCTCCAGCGAGCCGACAACAGTCCCGCGGGATCCCGCACAAAGGACGCCAGAGGCCCCCCGCGGGGGCGCCGACTCTGCCCCATGCTCAGGGGTGCACTGACCCAAAGGGCCCTGGGGAGAGGCATTGAGCTGTGTCCTGGAGGACAGAGCCGCACCCGGTGGGGGCACCCGGCCAGAGAGTCCCAGCCAGAGAGTCCCGGCCGAGGAGGCGGCCCTCGGTGCAGGGGCGGGGGCTGAGCTGGCCCGGCGCAGTCCTTTCCCTTGCCTTCTGCTCGCCCCTCTGGCATCTGTCCTGGGGGAGCTGGAGGGGGCTTGAGGTGGGGGGGAAGGACACCCCGACGTCCCCTGGGAAGCTGCGCTCCCCCACTCCCTCTGAGGTCCCCAGATTCCCCGTGCTCCCTTCGGTTTACCAGCCCTCACGCAAGGCATAGGTGAGATGCCCAAGAAGAGGCCTGGCTCCTTGCCACCACCCAGCCCTCGCTTGTCACCAGCCTCCCGAAATAGCCATCGGACTGGCCGCCTCTGCTCCCGTGCCAGGGGCACCTGGCGAAGAAAGCAAGTTCTGTCCCTGCCAGGCCCCGAGCAGTGACGCGCAGGTCCTGAAGAGAAGGCCCTTCTCTCTGGGGCCGCCATCGGGGCCAGGATGTCCCTGCCCACGTCACAGATCAGTCCCTGCCCGCCCGAGGACGGGGGTCCGGCCTGGGCGGGCCCCGGCCCTCCCCACGGGGCCGAGCGCAGGCCTCTGACCCTCTGACCTGTCGGTCAGTGGAAATGGCCATTCGTTTGGAAGCCTGGTGGTCAGGAGGCCCGAATATCCACCATCCAGGGCAGTGGGGGGTCAGCAAGGGGTGGGGGCAGGGGGCAGAGATGGGCCAGTGGGGGAGGGGAGGGCCAGCGACCACCAGCCCCACTGCCTGTGCGAGCCTGGGCGGTTCCAGTCCAGAGATTGGGGGCTGTCCCCAGCAGCCCCCCTGGCCCCGTGTGGAACAGGGCCTCTCCTGCCTGTGTTTCCCGTAGGAGCTCTGCATGTGCGTGTGCATGCACACGTGTGTGCTCTGCATGGGTGTGCACACACGCATGCTGTGCTGGGCAGGGCAAGGCAAGTGCTTTCTTTGCGCTCCGAGGAGGCCGAGGGCACCTTGCGTCTGCGCCCCGAGGCCACAAGCAGGGCAGATCCAGGGGCGCTGGTAATGCTGGGTCAGGACACGGGGTCTGGGGACAGCTCACATGTGCATTCCGTGGTCTGATGTTCCCTGTCTTGGCGGAGGGTCCCCCCCAGGCGCACTTGGCCTTGGGGCCAGTACTGGCCATCTGATGGAGCAGGCCCCTCTCAGAGGACGCGGTGCCCCCTGGGGCGGAGTGCCAGGGGCTCAAGGAGAAAGGCTCTTGCAGGATGTGTAGGAGTTTCCTCTGCAGCTGAGGGGAAGGGCTTTGCGGCCATGTGCCAGCTGGGAAGGTCAGAGTGGGGCCTGGCTCAGTAAGAAGTTTCCACTCCTTCCCACGTCCCCGCTCCGAGCCCCGGGAGGGGGCCAGGTTGGCCTCCAGAAGAAACGGTACCGATCGGAAGGGCCCGTGTTGTAGGTGACACGGTCTGCCTCGCCGCCTGGCCCTCCAGGGGGGTCGAGGACTGAGTTTCCGCGCGGTGAGCATGGCGGGGAGGGACTTTCAGATGCTGAAGCTGAGGGGCCTGCCTGAGTCTGGGTCCCTGGTGGCGGTCTGGGCAGGGGGAGGGACGGTGTCCTGAGCCTCCCCAAGCCCGCTGGGCCCACCCTGCAGGAAGAGGGGGCACCGCGGCAGGGGCTCCTGAGGCCTACCCAGTGGGAAGGGAAGGGGGCCTGATGAGGCCATGGGGGGGTCCCCTGGCAGAGCCGGGAGGCACACCCAGGCCCCCTGCACCCCTGCCCCTCGGCCTCCTGTGCACCCCCTCCTGGTGCCCCAACCCCAGGCCACCTGGCGCGTAGTTCCCCATCCCCCACCCCAGGAGATCCCTCCAGTCCCACCAGAGGGACAAGGACTGATCGATCTGGGGACAGGGACCTCAGTTTGCTCCTCTGTCAAATGGGAAGGACCCATGACAGGCCCACTTCTGCTGGGGCTGTGCCGGGAGCTCCTCCACGTGGGAAGACGGGCCTGGAGCTGAGTCCTGGGCCCCAGATGTGGGACGCCCCTGCCCTGGCTGGGAGCAGCGCGTGCATGCTCGGGCGCGCGCCCACACACACACGCACACACACGCACACACACACACGCATGCACCTCACGTGCCCCAGGCCCGTCCTCGGGGCGCCTTCCCACCCCTCCGCAGTCTGGGAGCCGGCTGTCTCCGGGAGACTCCGCCCCGGCCCTCCAGGGCTCAGGTCCCCAGCTCCCACCACTGCCCCCACAGACCCGGGGCCCGCGGGCCGTGGATGCCGCGTGGACGTCGGGCACTCCTTCGTCCCTCGCCTGACGACCCCCAGGTCACAGGCTGTCGGGCTGTGGCTGTTGGGGTTGGAGCTGTTGTCAGCGCCCGAGACCGAAGCAGGACTGAAGGGGCCCGTGGGGAGACCCCGCTCCCGGGGACCCCGATCCTGTGTGACCACGACTCTCTCCCCCAGACTTCAATGTCCAGCCTCCGTGGCTCTTGTGGCCAACCTCGTGGCAGCCATGCTCAGCTTCACCTGCATCCCTGTCAGCACTAAAGGCGTTGGCGCCCACGCACAGGCTGCCCCTCCAGGTGAGTCCCCGCCAGGTGAGCCCCTCCAGGTGAGTCCCCACCAGGTGAGCCCCTCCAGGTGAGTCCCCGCCAGGTGAGCCCCTCCAGGTGAGCCCCCTCCCGGTGAGTCCCCTCCAGGTGAGTCCCCTCCAGGTAAGTTCCACCAGGTGAGTCCCCGCCAGGTGAGTCCCCTCCAGGTGAGTCCCCTCCAGGTGAGCCCCCTCCAGGTGAGCC
>CM052815.1:235973-288458 GCA_028533885.1 Nasua narica | reverse complement strand
CGCCCCCCCCAGCGGACCATCCCCCCGACGGCCCCCCTCCCCGGCGGAGCGCCCCCCCCAGCGGACCATCCCCCCGACGGCCCCCCTCCCCGGCGGAGCGCCCCCTCGACGGCCCCCTCCCCGGCGGCGGCCGGCACTCACCGCGGGGCTCAGGGCGCGCGGGCCAGCCGGGGCTCGGGGGGCGCGGCGGGCGCGGCGCGCTCCTGGCGGCTGCGGAAGTCCTGCAGGGCGCGGCGGTTCTGGAAGTCGATGAGCGCCAGCGTGATGGCCGCGTTCCAGCAGCTCTCGCCCGCGCAGCGGAAGTCGATCTCCTTGCGGTCGGTGGTGACGATGGTGAAGTAGACGTACTTGCCGGTGCGCTCCACGCAGTCCACCTTGAGGATGGAGTGGAAGCGCAGCTCCTTGGGGCGCGCGCCGGGCCCGGCGGGGAACAGGCGCAGGCGGTCGGGGGTGAGCACGCCGCGCTTCTTCTTCCAGAGCTGGAACAGGCTGTCGCTGCGCTTCTCCAGCTCGCCCTCGCGCAACACCTCGCCGGGGGTCTTCATGGCGGCGGCGGCGGCGGCGGCGGCGGCGGCGCGGGCGATGCGCCCCGGAGCACCCCGCGCGGCCTTTATGGGGCCCCGCCTGCGCTCGGCCCCGCCCCGCCCCCAAGAGGCCCCGCCCAAGACCACGCCCCCGCCCGTCCCCGGCCGCCGGAGGTCGCCCGCTCTGCTCCTGCTCCTCCGACGCCCCAGCTCCGACCCCGTGGGGTGACTCGCGGTCCCCACCCCGCCCCGGACGCCGGCCCCGCGGAGGAATGCGCTGCGGCCGGCCCTGCCCGCGGTGACTCAGCGCCGGGGAGCCCCGGGAAGCGCCGGGGGACGGGGCCGGCCCAGGGCGGGGAGCCGGCGGGGCCCGGACCCCCCCTCCTCCAGGCGCCCCGGCCGCTAGTCCCGGCGCGCCTGGAGGACCCTTCCCGGGAGACCCTCCCCAGCCGGCCTGCTCTCCCACCTTCACCCCCGTGGGCCGCCCCTGGCGGGACCTTCCGTCTTCCCCACCCTCGGGCCAGGCCGACCCGGAGAGCAGGTGGGGCGAGCCTGCTTTCTCCCCCGTGAAATGCGGACGGGAACACTTGTTAGATTAGGGAACATGTGGAAAGTGCTCAATAAACGTGAGGGAGCCTCCTCCCTTCCTGCGCCCTCCTGGCGCCTGGCCCCCCACCGACTGCACAGACCAGTGGGGAGAGGGCCTCGGAGCTGTGGGTGTGGAAAGCTCCCTGCTGGTGCCGGAGGGCCAGCCTGGAGAGGGCGGTGGGGGCGGCTGAGTCATGCCTTCCAGCCGGAGTGGGGGCAGGCTTTTTCTTTACTCTCTTCCTTTTATAGGAGCGGGAGTGATGGCGGGCTCCTCCCGGTTCCCAGGGGCTGCAGTGGAGTCCCAGAAAGGGTCCCGGGCCAGGGCCTCTCCAAGACACCCACTTTCCAACACCCCCACCTAGCTGTGACCCCGCGAAAGGACTGCACACCGAACAGGAAGGGCCCGAGTCCCCTGGTGGGCGGGGACAAGCTTGCAGCGCAGGTGCAAGGGAAAAGCAGGTCCCTGCTTCAAAGTTTTCCTGCTGGTGCCGCAGAGCAGGAGACCAGCGGTGCAGGTCTGTGAAGCCGGGCCCTGGAGCTGAGCCGCCCCTGCCCCACGGCCTTGGTTAGTCGCCTAACCTCTCAGAGGGGAGTCCAGAGCCCCAGCCCTTCGGGGGTCACTGGCTCAGACGAGGGGCTTGGGCTAGGACACCGAGGACAGGAGCCCTACCTGCCCTCAGGAAGCGGGCCCTGGGGGCCCTGGGGCCAAGAGGACAACTTGTAAGGACTCCAAGGGGAGGGGGGGTGCTCGCGGGGCTGTGCAGCCAGACATGCCCCTGAGGGGGGCTCCTCTCAGCCCCATCTCACACACGGAGAAGTGAGGCCTTAGGGAGGAGGGGCCTGGTGGAGAGGACGGGGTGCGGGGGGAAGGAGAGACCGGCTGGAGAAACAGACCGAGAGGCAGGAAGAGGATGTGGGGGCTCCCGAACCAGGGGAGGCCCAGTGAGGCGACATGAGGCCGCCTCTCCTCGCCTCCCGCTGGCCAGGCCTCTCCGGGGGGCGCTCACACACGTGGGCGTCAGAGGAACTGGGAGGACAGGCCGTAGGGGGTGGAGGGCCCTGGCCTCCGACGTGGGAGGGAGGCCCCGGGGCAGGGCAGCCTGGGCGGGGGTCCCGGAGGGTTGGGGGTCAGGAGCTGGGCCCACCCTGGCAGCTTCACTAGCAACTGCCCTGGGGCCCGAGACCCCCACCCAGCAGAGGCCCCACGGGGAGCCTGCTGGCCGGCTCCTACTCCCAACCAAGTACATGAGCCACAAGCAAGGAGAGGGCCCTGTGCCCGCCCCTGAGCTGGACCATCGGGGGGGGGGGGGCCCTCTGGGGCAGGCCGTTGGGAGGGATGAGGAGGAAGCAGGCACTGACCTTGCAACCCTAAGAGAAGACCTTTTGGGGGAGCCCCCTCCCTGAACCATTTGATGGCCAGGAGCCCAGAGGACCCACCAGGCAGACAGCTTCCGTCGGGCAGGGGGGACCCCAGTGCGGATTCGGCCTGTACCCCGTGGGGAGCTACGGCCCCCCCGGGCTTCTTGGCCACGTGGGTGCTGGACAGCCAGCCACCGGCTGGACAAAGGCCTCATTCGCCCTTTGCCCCTGTTGGTCCCCCAACAAGGTGGGGGCTGCTGGGGTCACATTCTTGGATTTGCAGAGAATGGAGTGGGGGGTCTCAGAGAAGTTAGGGATTCAGCTGGAGTCCTGCTGCCGGCCATGCACTCCAAAGCCTGGGGGCAGGAAGTAGCCCCACCCAGACGAACAGGGAGGGGCCGCGCCGGGCTTTGCCTCCCAGTGGTGGCGTCAGGCGTCGGTCAGAGCCAAGTTACTAATATTCATCCAAGGGTCGCATCCGGGGTTCACGCACAGGCTGCCTGGGGGGACACCCGGTCCTGCCGCCAGACAGGCTGGTCCCCAAACATCCGGCCAGGGACTCTGGCTGTCCTGCCCAGCTGGGGGAGGACGTTGGCTGGCCCAGACGGAATGAGGGCACCTCTCCGAAACGCCCCTCGTGAGCTCATCTGTGCAGCCGTGAGGGAGGCCGAGTCCGGGAGGCTCTTGCCCAACCAGCCTGGGAACAGTGGCCCAGGTGCCCTGGGCTGGATACCACCCTCTTCCTGTTGGAGGCGGTGCTCGGGAACAGCCCCGAGGAGGGGCTCCCTGCTTCCCCTGCCTGGGAGACCCTCTCCCCTGGCCTCCTCCAGGAAGTCCCCTCGGATTGCCAGGGGATGCCCTAAAGGCCTGCTCCCAACGGTGTAACTGCTGGGTCTCAGGGTCCCAGTGGCGGCTCCAGTGGGAACCTCAGGGGGCGGGGGAGGTCCACGCACCTGGGAAGCAGCCGGATGCCACCTGACCTGAGGCTGACACAGCCCATTGGCCACCGCCTGCCATCCGCCCGCCCTTCCTCTCGCTCCTCCCAGCCAGAGCCTGGGAAAAGGGAGAGGCCCGAGGGCGGGAGGCCGGTGTCATCCAGGCTTTCACCGTCAGCCTGGCGTTGGCCCCGCAGAGCTGTGTCCCTGGCCTGTCTGGCTCTCGGGCCAGGTGGGGCCTCCGCGCGAGACACTGATGGGTGAGAGACAAACCTAGAGCACCTTCCTCCTCCTCGGCCCCGGGCCAGCTCCTCGTCCTCCCTCAGTGCCTTGCCCAGCTCCTGGGACGCAGTGACAGGGACCCGGCCCCAGGGCCCAGCCCAGGTGCTCGGGAAAGGTTCCGGGAAACGTGGACCTAAAAAGCACCCACTTTCCCTGTCCCAGAAACGCGACTGCTCCAAGCAACTGAAGTGAGTGGGGGGCCGCCCGCTGGGCAGTAGAACCAGAGCGTCGGAGGGACCGGGATCGGGGAGAGAGAGCCAGCGGCCATGCCCGTCACCTCAGGGACTGCCCAGGGCCTGGCTCACGGGGACACACGGCCTTTCTGGAAGCCTGAATGAAAGAAGGAACGCACAAAATACAGGGGAGGACGGAGAGCGGAGGCGGGCGAGCTGTGACCGCCACCCTCTGAATGGCGGTCCCCGGGCGGCGTCATCACAGGTCAGGTGGGACGTCTGCTCCTGCCCGCCCCGCCCCCAAAAGCGGACTGCTTACTACCGTTTACCCAAGGATCCCATTGGGTTCACGCGGAGCCCGCCCAAGGGAGCACCGCTCTGGCCCCCAAATGGGAAGCAGCCCATGTCTGTCGACAAATGAACGGATTGACAAGACATGGTCCATCCACACACAGGACTGTCCCTCGGCCCCGAACACGGAGGGACAAGCTGACACCTGCCCTGGTGTGAATGGACCTGGGGGACGTGATGCTGAGCGAAACAGGCCCGACACAAAGGGACCGATGCTGCAGGATTCCACCCAGATGGGGTCCCTAGAGTCCCCAGACTCACAGGGATGGAGAGTGGATGGTGGGCGCCGGGGGCCAGGAGAGGGACGGGGGTCGGCATCCCGGGGGGACGGGGAGTGGACGGTGGGCGCTGGGGGCCGGCGTCTCAGGGGGACGGGGAGTGGACGGCGGGCGCCGGGGTAAAGACGGGGCTCGGGGTCTCAGGGAGACAGAGTGGCCAGGACAGGGATGGGGGCCGGTGTCCCGGGGGGACGGGGAGTGGACGGTGGGCGCTGGGGGCCGGCATCTCAGGGGGACGGGGAGTGGACGGCGGGCGCCGGGGTAAAGACGGGGCTCGGGGTCTCAGGGAGACAGAGAGTGGCCAGGACAGGGATGGGGGCCGGTGTCCCGGGGGGACGGAGAGTGGACGGTGGGCACTGGGGCCAGGGGAAGGACGGGGGTCCATGTCTCGGGGGAACAGAGGGTGGACGGTGGGCACCGGGGCCGGGGGAGGGACAGGGGTTGGCGTCTCGGGGACGGAGAGTGGACGGTGGGCGCTGGGGGTCGGGGGAGGTATGGGGGTCGATGTCTTGGGGGGACAGTTGCCCTCCGGGAAGATGAAAAGGATCTGCACACAGGCAATGGGGACAGCCACACGACAAGTGTGAATGTGGGTACTGTCCTGAACCACGGGCTTAGAAATGGCAAACACGGTACGTTTGCGTGTGTTTTGCCAGTTTAAGAAACGTATTTAAACGTGAACACGCACGTGTGTCCAGGCAGGAGCCTGGCGCGTTTCCAGGAAGGGGGACACGGCCCGCGAGCTCTTCTACCGTGTCCCGGGCAGTCCACCGCGACTCCCCGCCCTCCTGGTGCTCAGGCTGCGCTGTGTCCCGTGATTCTCAGAAGCGATAAGCGATGCCGCACGAAGGTTCCTGGAGCCTGCACACGCGTGCACGAGGTCACGGAACAGACCGCGGGCCGAGAAGCTGCAGCGTGACACGGGGTGGCTGTGACAGACTGCCCGCCGGCCAGCTCACACTCCCACCTGAACGTGCCGGGCGCCCTGAATTTACGCAACTCTTCTCCAATCCCGTAAAACCTGGGGTGTCGTCTCCGTGGACCCTGCGGACGCGACTTCGTGGGGTCGGAGTCAGTGTTGCCTGATACAACAGAAGAAGCGACTAAGGACCGTGAGAGATCCTCCCGATTACCTGGGAGGGTCCCGAATGCGGCCAGTGTCCTCCTGAGAGGGGCACCGGGGCCCCCAGCAGCGGGTGGAGCAGGAAGGACCCTCCCCCAGCACCGCCGAACACCTGCACTTGCACTTCTGGTCTTCAGAGCCCCAGACTATTCCTTTACCACAAGCCCTGGGCTCTAACACAGGCCCCAGCCCCGCCGGCAGGCTGCTGCCCACCCCCTCCTCGGCCCGCGCACCGTCTGGTGGCACAGGCGGCCCGGCAGAGTGGCGGCGTGTGCCGGCTTCGGCTGGCGAGGTCGAGGCTCCCCGGGGACCACTGGTGACCTCTGAGCCGGGTTGGTAAGGATGTGGAGGCGTCTGCCCCACCACCAGGCCTTCCCCAGCCGAGAACGAGGGAGAGTTCAGCGCGCTCGGGGGCTCTCCGCAACCGGAAGATCAGCTCTGAAGATCAGCAACACCGCCCAGCACAGGTGGACTGAGGCTGAGTGGTCGAGGCACCGCGGGAGGCCGAGGCGCCCCTCTTCCGGGTGGGGACTCCTCGCTGCGTCCTTTGTGCCAGCAGCCTGGGGACAGCGCAGTCCTGGGACTCCCTGGATGTGGCTCCTGCCGCCACCAGGCCCCAGCCGGCGCCCCCCTCCCGAGCGGCTGGGGCAGGGTGTCCTGGCCCAGGCCCCTCAGGGTCCCCTGCAGACCACGCCAAGGGTCTCAGGCTCCCGTCCCCCCCCTCTGGCGGCACCCCTCTGCCACTTCCTCCTCCAGGCCCTGTCCGGCACCCCGCCCCCCACCTGGACCACACACTTGATGGCGGGGAACACGCATCGCCCCCTCCCGGATCTGGAGGCCAGAAGCCTAATGGGGAACGAACCCCAGCCCCGCACCTTCTGGGAGCTGTTTCAGGTTCTCCCTGCCCTCCTCCCAGGGCTGGGCCTGGGGATGCACCTCCCAGCCCCCTCGTCTGCTCGGCTCTCCCCTCTCAGAGACGGCGACTCTGCTGGGGCCCTCTAGCTCCTGCCAGAAATGGGGACAGGAAGAGACCCTGGGCCCTCTCCGCTGGCCGGCGTCCCAGGGGCCTTTCTGTCCCCAAGTGCACCCCGTCCCCCCAGAGCGCACAGTGCACCCCAGGCCGGCTCCACACTGGCGGGCGATGGCCTGGACGAAGGCCACGGGCCCTGGCCTTCCTGGGTTCCAGAAGCAGCAGCTGGGCCCCGGGGAGTTTCAGAGACCTGACTGACGCTCCTGAGCTTCGGGAAGCCCCCGGCCCTCACGGGAGAGAGGAGCCCAGGGAAGACGGGGAGGGGGCCGCCCCACGTCTCCAGGGCCTGCAGCAGCTCGGTTGGCCAGGTAAGCCTGCTGGGCGGCCTCCCTGAGCTGAGTCAGGGAGCTAGGCTGGCCCAGCCAATGGCACCATGATGACAGCCCGGGGGCGACGGGCTCTCCCCAGGTGCGCCAAGGCGACCGGGCCTCAAGGAGCTGACTGGCCGCACCCTCCTGTGGCCGGGGTCAGCGCCTGCTGGGAACGTGGGCTTCGCTCGCCACTGCGGCCTGAGCCTCAGGGGCGGGCGGGGGAGGGTCCCAGGCAGACGGGGTGACTGCGGGACCACACCCGATTCAGGACAGGAAGCTCCGCTGGGCTCAGCTGAGGAGGGGTCCTGGAGCCCCCCTGCCATCGGACTACTGCCTGCCAGCATCTCCTGGTGGGTGGGAGGCACAGACCGGGTCTGAGGTCCCTGCGGCTGGAGAAGGGAGCGTGAGGCTGCCTCGAGAGAAAGCCGGCAAGTCCTCCTGCTGGAAAGAGCGGCAGGCCAGGGGCCAAAGGTCAGCAGCGTCAGCAGCGGCTGAGGGCTGGGACGGCTGGCGGAGCCAAGGGTGGCCCCCAAGGGGCCCGGTGCTCTCGGGCTGTGCCGCCCAGGGCCAGGTCGGAGGGCACGTCCCCCGCCGCAGCCCCCGTCGCCCGCGGGGCACTTGGGTGTGAAGGAGACGGGGAGGACTCGTTCTGAGCCCAGGACGGGCCCGACTGGGTGGCACTGCTGGCTGAGCTCTGGGCTTCACCCCTGCCCCCGGCCCAGGCGCCTCTGGGAGCACAGGCCACGGGGCTGACTCGGCCCAGCACTTAGGGGCAGCGGGACCACTGGCCGCTGCAGGGCGCGGGTCAGGGCTCCATTTGGCCCCAGTGACAGCAGACTGTGGTCGCCACGGCGGGGCCGGCACTGAGGGTGACGGGCGGTGTGGGCGCCCTCCGCAGCGACGATTCCCACCTTACCCAGAGGAAAAGCAGGATTTTAAGCGGACCAAGCCCTCGGGGGCCCGTCTGAGAAAGCGGCTTCGCAGAGGCATGGTTTACACGGCCCAGTGAAGCACAGGAGTTCCTGTCCCCAGGGTGCCCCAGTCTCCCCGCCGCTGTGGCCCCCGGCAGTCCCACGGCCTCTAAAAGCCCCAGTGGTTGTTCGTAGGCAGGCACCCCTCTGTGTCCGGCTTCTCCCGTCGAGGCCGGGCCCCTGCCACCGTGGGCACTGGCGCAGAGCTGAGCCGCCCGCAGGAGTCCGGGTGCAGATGCGGGCGAACCAGGGAGCACGGACCCGGCAGCTGGGCCCAGAGGCAGCCCCCCGATTCCACCCGAGGCCCGGCAGGCACAGTCTCGTGTGGGACACTTAGTCTAAGGAGGAAGGAGGGGGGCGTGGGCCGCAGAGGCCACAGGGATGGGAGGTGGCCCTGGACGCTCACTGGAAGCCTCTGGAAAAGCATCATGACAGCCTGGCCCAGAAGGGGGACCAGAGGTGGCTCCAGGCAATTCAGGGGCTCAGTGGGGACAGAGGCCCGGCACGTGCAGAGTGGGAGCTGCAAGCACCCCCTTCCCCGCAGCCTCCTGGTGGCTCTGGGCCTGTCCCCAGTGCACACAATCAGGCCACAGCGGTGCCACCGGCAGAGGCCCAGACGGAGGGCGGGTGCCAGGCTCCTCAGCCAGCGGAGGGCCTGCCTTCCCTGTCCTGTGACGGCCCAGGGCCACAGGGGATGGCGGGGAAGGCGCAGCTCCTCAGGGCTTCAAGCTGGCGTCTTGCATCCGAATACGTGCAGAACCGCTGAGCGCCAGGCTGAGGCCCCGGAGGCCCCAGGAACCGAGCTCCGTGACGGAAGCCACACGGGGGTGTGGCCGTGACGTGCTCACACTCTTCTTACCCCGCAGGGAAATAAAAGCCAGCACCTCCAGAGACGGCCACCCTCCGAACACCCCTCCCGCCGCCCCCTGTGTACCTGCACCCCGCAGGCCACCGCCGCCAGCCAGGAAGCCCGATTATGCCTCCTGCGGACGCCACAGGGAGCCGCTGCGGGTGCGAGCCCTCGCGGGGCTGCCTGTTAGCGGCCCCTCGGTGCCAGTCTCTCAGGCACGGCCCATGTCCACCACGGGCCAGTGGGCAAGGACTCGGCCACGGGCTCCCCCCACCCCCACCCCGCGCACCGACTTCCGGTGAAGCCCTAGGAGCTGCCGGGCAGAGGGGGCTCTAACAGAGACCGCTGTTCGGCCCCCGCCCCCGGGCCGTCAGCCCACACGGCGCTGATCCGAGGGGGCTCGTCCACAGGCCCACAGCCTTCAGGCCGAGCGGTGCTGCTGCTGCTGCCGGGAAGGGGCTCTGTCACCCGCTGCGGGGGGTCAGGAGCCAGCGGAAGAGGACTCCCTGGAAAGGTCACGCTCAGAGCGACCCCTGGGCCAGCAAGACCGATGCTCCCAGAGCTGAAGCCTTCCCTGCCGACGTCCCGCCACTCCCCGAGCACGGCGTTCTGTCCCCACTGCTAGGCCTGTGGTTCCTTGTGAGCCATGGTCTAGAACTAGCTATACTCTGACGCTCCAGGCCAACGGGGCACATGGAGAACTTGGGGAGCCCTGGCCAGCCAGGGTCCACAGGGACGAGAAGCTGCCCTCGGGGTCCGGGGTTTCCATCCTGTGGCAACGGGAGCAAGGCACTCCCGGCCCCCGCAGGCTTCCTGGGCAGGGCGTGGAGGGCCGGGTACTTGGAGAAACGAGAACATTCTGCTTCTGTCCGGGGCATGTCCCGCCCCTTCTCGCAGCCACGATCGGGGAGAAGCCAGGCCCCCAGACAGGCACTGGCGAGCCGGGCCGCGGGAGGAGCAGCTGCGTGCTTACCCTCTCCCGGTGCCTGTACCCAACTGTCCCCCACCCCGGGCAGGCACCGAGCAAGGGCTCACGCAACAGGTGTCTCTGGGGGAGCGCTTCCTCTCGGGGAGAAATGGAGGTGCCACCTCCAGGGAGCAGACAGACCAAAAGTGGCCTTTATGCAGGAACTCTTCCTCCTGGAACCTTCTGGATCTGAAAGGTACAGCCCCACAAGCTCTCGAGAAATGGTGCACTCCTGGGGCCCCAAGCTCACACCGATCGAGAAGTGGGTCTGTAGGCCTAAGGGGCAAACAAAACGCAGCCACCGCCCAAGAACCGGCTGACGCGGAAAAGCAGAGGCCTGAAGTCTGGCTCTGCCCATCCGCAGGGCTCCCCAGCCACCGCCGGGGGCTGCCGGGTGGGAACAGGTGCCGGCACCCCCCGTCCCAGCTTCTCCCACGGAAACTACACACACGGCTGGCTTCGTGTTTCACAACTTTAATAGAATATTCTAACTATTCTGTACAAATTGAAAACACCGTATTCAGTTACAAATGTGTTAGAAGTAAGGCTGAGCGCTCTGCAGGCCTAGTCACAGCGGGGACGCGGCGTCCCCGGCTGCCAGAGACTGTGGTCACCCACTCGGAACCCCCCCACGCCAGCCGCGAACGGGCCGCCGTGCACCCGGGGCTTTCGGGACAAGTTGAGCACGGGGCCGAGAGGCGGGGGCCCCGAGAAAGCAGGACTCGACGCGTCCACACGGGAAGGACAGCAGCTTCCCAGCCCCGGCCCCTCCCCACAGAAGCCCAGCAAACCCCGGCCCTCCACCCGCAACCCCGCTGCCCCCCAAAGCCAGGCGGTCTGCGTGTCACGAGAACGAGCTCCCGGCCTCAGCCGCGGGCGGGACGGAGCGAGGGGCCTTCTCCACAGGCCTCGCTCCCCTGGGAGCCACCGCCACCCTCGGCTGGTGAGTCACCGAGTCACCAGTCACACACACGGTTTCAGAAAGTGTACGGACAAGCGACAGCACCCGTCCCAAGCCCTCACCAGCAGGAAACAATATTAAATAAATATGAGGATGAACCACAAACACTCACGCCTCAGGGCTGGGGCGCACCCCCACCCCGACCACACCCCGAGGAAGACGAAACCAGAGAAAGAACGTTCTAAGGAGAACAGGAACCTACTCCACGCAGCTCCTCCGAGACTCCCAGAGCACAGGAGACCAAGAGGTGGGACACACAAAGCGCGTGGGTTTCTTCAAGTGAAGGGAGAATCCAGTCCGAGCGCAGAGGGGCGTGACTGGTTCTAGGTGCCCCGGAACCACACGCCCACACATGTGCCCTTGGCATCGCCTGACCTTCTCCGCCGCCTCCCCCCCGGCGTCTGTGGGGCCCTCTCGAAGGCAGGGCCTGGGAAGGTCCACTGAGCTGCCCCCAGGGCCGTAGAGGATGCTGGAATCAAACCTCCTATTTCTGAAATGCATTTAAGTTGCCACTGTACAGGTTAAGCCAAATAATAAGGATAAAGGAAAAGTTAAAGTCAAAATCATGCACTTGCAAACGAGTTAGAAGGAAGCACTGCCGATACGGTGGCGGGGCCGCCGCGACGAGTCCCAGTGCTGCCGCCCGGGGCGCTCGCTGCTCACTGCTGTTTGCACTCGGACGGCTGGCTGGGCTCCTTCTGTCAACGAGAGAACACAGGGCTTGTAGGAAACCGCTGTCGTCAACCCGCTACCTCCAACCAACAGTGCAAAGCAGGACTCAACTTACTAACTTCGTTCTCACTGAAAAAACGGTTACCGCGACGGTACTTTTACAGTAGTAACCAAAAATCAGCCGACTTCCCAGAAACAAAGTCTGAGGAGGGCTGCCTTTCTTGTTGGACAAGCCTGGAGTGTAAGTCGCGGCCCAGGCACGGGGAAGGAGGAGCGCCTCAGGGTCACGGAGACTAATGAGGGACGAGGAGCCACTCTCCAAAGTGCCATGGCAGCCTCAGAGTCCCCGGCAAGCCCCCTGACCCTGCCCATGTGACAAAGCAGCCAGGTCCCCTTTCTGTCCCCTGCCACCTGAAGGCAGGCTCAGCACCTGAAATGAAAAGGTGCCAGTCCAGGGTGGGCGAGAGGCGACCGAGCAGCCCCGCCGGCCCCCCACCGACAGCACCACACAGCGGTCCCCCCGGGCCCCTCCCCAAGTGGGAATTATACCCTTCCAGAAAGGCCACAGGGAGAGATCGGGCCCCCCCAGCAGAAGTGCAGCCCCGGGAGCCCCACACCTTCCGTGGGGCGGCCGACATGGCAGCCTGGAGAAGACCACCAGACCGCGTGTCATCCCGGGCACATCGTTACTCGCCAGTAGCCTCAAGTTCTCAGCTGCCGAGATCACAGATTATTTTCATACAATCTGCCAAGCCCACGGAGTCTTTCAAACCCCCCCAAACAGTGGGTACGATGAAACAGACATCTTCTCCGGCTGAAACTGGGACTCCATTCTTTGGGAAACCACACTTGAGATAGGACAAAAATCACGTGTTGAGGATGCAGAAAGACAAAACCATGCTCCTGGTCCCGGGTCCAAGAAAGTCTCGTAGAAAGAGCACAGGGACGGGGGCAGGACCCCCCAGGGCTCTGCCCAGCAGGAGGCCACCCTGGGAGGGAGGTCCTGGCCTGGGCATCACCTGGTCATCTCAGATTCTGCTAAAGAACGACCCAGGGCCCCCAACAAAACACACCTGATCAGAAATCCAGGCGGAAAAAGAGCAAAATCAGACTCTGGATCCGGAGGCAGCCCCGGCTGGCGGCTGTGGGAAGTGGGGAGGGGCGCCCAGATCCACGTGGCCGTGCCGGGGGTGGGGTGGGGGCAGCATTTGAGGGTGAGGGGAGAAGTGCGTGTGTTTCCACACCTGTATCTGCAGAAAAGCAGCGGCTCTGTAGGGTGGCGCCGTGGCGACGGGTGGGTGGCACAGGACGGGGCGGGCCCCTCCCGCAAGCCCGTGTCCCGCATGCCCGTGTCCGCAGGCCTTGGACGCAGGCAGAGTCGGGCACTGCCGGGCTTTATACAAATCGCGGTACGCCGTCTGAACCGTTTCATGCGCTACTTTTAACCAGGAAAACGTATTACCCGCTTGTTTCAAATACGCTCAGTAGTAGCGTGGGGGATAAGCCCGCTGGAGGCTACGCGGCCTCGCTGACAGCCCCCCAGGCAGGCGGCCCCACCTCTGGGGACAGCATCCACACGGACGCGAGTTCTAGGCTGTAAAGTCGACACAGAACCCCGAAGCTTCTGACGGGAATTTTATCAACAAGACACCACTGGTTTTCCGCCTGTGACACAGGCCAAAACAGGACCACAACTGAACTCCGGCGTCCTCAGTCTCGGGTCACATGGTCTGGTGGCAGCCTGGTCACTCGCTGCCCCGACTACCACGGGAGAGGAGTCCGGTTTCCAGTGCACACACTAACAGCCCAATCCCAGCCTGTCCTGGAACCCCTTCAAAGCCAAGTTTTAACAGAGGACGGCTGTCCGAGAAGGGGGGAAACAAGCCACCAGGCACACGGCTGGCCCCCACAGCCGGGGCCTGCGAGCCCGCATGGCGGTAGAGGGCAGGGCCCCCGCAGTGCAGCGGCCTCAGGAGGGTCCCCCGTCCCAGAGACAGGCTGACCAGGTAAGGGACGCATCCCCGGGGCTGGCAGGGTGGGAGGGCCGGCCTCGTGGGGAACGTTCTTCCGACAAGTGGGGCGGCAGGATCACACCCGTCTCCCCCGGCATCCGCGCGGCCCTGCCGGGAGGTGTCCTCAGTTCTGAGAGCGAGCCCGCGGCCACGGGACAGGAAGGCCACGCGGAGACTCTCAGGGGCCCCGCTCCCCACACCGGCTGCTGCTCAGCGCCGCCCCCAGGAGGACCGTGCCCCAGGAGGGGGAGCAGGCGGCTGGAATGGAGCCGCAAAGGCCCGCGCCGCAGGGGCCAGCACCAGCTGGTGGCCCCGTACGCCCTGCTGGTCTGCACCCGCCTGAACTTAAAAGGTAGAAACAATCGACAGAAAGCACAGCAGCTGCTTCGTCCTAAACGGGGCGCAGCGGACGCCAACGTGGGCTTCTTGAAGACCGCCCGGTGCCCACCTCCCAGGGCCCCCGCACCCTGTGCTCTTCCCGGACGACAGGCCACACGAGTTGCCCCTGTGACCTGGTCGCCAACGAACGCCAGGCTCAGGAGGGAGCCAGATGCGGTTTCTGACAGTCAGTTTCAGAAGCCCACACAGCGGACGCCTGCGCGAAGCCACTGTCCCCTGAACGTCCCGTGCTCAGCCCCGTGCTTAGCCCGCACACGCCCAGCCAGCGGCTTCCCTCTGCTCACGTCACACAGTAAGGCACCGTGATCAAGCACACGTCGGAAGACTGGATTAGGAATGAACGGAATTCCACCTTACCTAAAAACGCATGAATAACAGACAAAAATTACACCTGAATGGGGAAAAAATTGAAAGGAAGTGTCAGCATAAAAGAAAACAAAATGCACAAAATCATACAGGCAGAAACAGCCGCTTTCTCACAACACAAAGAGCTATAAACCCTCGAGCTTGACACGAGCAACCCCAACCCACCACATCTGTCCATTCAATACATTTAACACCGAGCACCCCTCCTCCCTCGTCTGCCTCGTGTGCAAACTCTGACGTGAGCAGCCCCCGAAGGCCAAGCTCGGGCCCCTTGGCTGCGCAGGGCTGGTGGTGCCGGCGCCTCCCCACAGGGACCCGTCCAGCATCACTGGCCTTCCCCCAACCGACAGCACACGGAGACCAGGGAGCGCCGGCCCTGACGGCGCTGGGCCCCGCCGGCCGACTCGGAGGGAATGCGCTTCCAGAAAACAGGCGCGGCCGTGGTGGGGCCAGAAAAGGACAAATGACAGCAGGAAGCGACAAGTGACGGAGTAACCAGCCCCCACTGCGAACCGTCCTCACTGTCTGCTGGGACTCCGAGCTGTGAGCGCGCACCAGCACTCCAAGGGGCGTGCGAGACACACAGGTGACAGCGGCCGCAGCCGCGAGCCCGCCAGCCAGGGCCCCCGTGTCGTGGGGCGGCCCCCGCCCCGGTGCTGGACAGGCTGACTGCGCAGAGGTGAGCATCTCTGGGGGCTTCTGCCAGAGCAGTCTTTCACATGGTACGTTTTAAAAAGTTTGAAACCCGCCTCCCATCCTTCCCCAGAAGCCCTACCGTAGAGCAGGCAGTTATGGAAACGTTTGGTGTTTAAAAAAAAACAAAACCAAACGAAACAAAAAGCACTCACAGAGCTGGGTTACGACGCTGGTGTTCAGAGCACGCCCCACTTCGGGCAGGAACAGAGGACGGACAAACCAACAATGCTGTCCGGGCAGAGGGAGACCCGGGTCACCAAGGGCAGGAAGGCCAGCGCCCCGGCGGCCCGCAACCGCACAGCCAACGAGGGGCCGGCCAGCTCCCGCCCCGGGACTGCAGGAGAGCAGCTCCGGGTCGAAGGGACGCGTCAGGGGGCAAAGTGCCTTCATTCAAGCTGACCTGCCGCCAGCAAACATTCACACCCGCCTTCGTGTAAAATTAACGCGGCTGCCCATCCTCCTCAGTTTTGGTTTGTTGTTGTTTTGTTTTTTTAAAGCTTCTAGGTTCGCTTTCAACGACTGGAGATATTTAGACATAGCTTCTGATTATTCTCAGCCCAAAGGCAATTGTAAAACTACGTCTACAATTTTAGGACCCCGTTCGTTAAAAAAAATAACTCCCAAAACGTCCTTCTTTCTATCTTTTCCAAAAATAAACACAAGAAACGGCTTACTCGTGTCGTCCCCCGGCCAGTCCCCTGAAAGGACGACGGGTCCGGCAGACGACGCTGCTCTCCTGAGCGAGCTCACGGACGGAGCGCGCCTCCGAGCGGGCTGGGAAAGCCCTCGCCGGGCACCCACACGGAGCGCCAAGCCCCGCAGAAGGCGCCGCCCGAGCCCGTTCCTGGTCTGCGCCGTGTCGGCTACAGCAGGACCGGCGCCCCCAGGTGGGGACGGGACCCCACCTCGCAGCAGCACGCCACTTCCAGGTCTGGCGGCCCCGACAACTGACCTTGGGGTTAATGTCGGCATCGTCCTCATCTTCTCCCTCCTCGTCACCTTCCAACTCCTGCGTAAAAGGGTGAGAGCGAACTGAACACACAGGATTTAAACTCTCGTGGATCCCCACGCTCCACACAAAAGTAGCCACTGTCGGATTTAGCGGGAAGTCGAGGATCACTGTCCGTGATTCAGTCGCCTCTGGCACAACGACTTCGGGGCACCTTTTGTCCCCAGCGATGACTGATAAACACACCTACCGAAAACCTGACTTGTGCGCTCACCGCGCATTTCCTCAGCTGATCGCGGGGCCAACAACTGGGCCCAGGGACGGCACCTGCTGCCCCCTGCCCCCGTTCCAACAGGGTGGAGGCCGCGAGGGGCAGGACTGGTGGCTCGGCAGCCCCGCCCGCTCTAGCGGAGGACGCCTAGCCAAGCCTCAGGGAAAGGACTCTCCACGGTCGCCGTGTCTTACCTCCTCTTCTCCTTCCTCTCCCTCTTCAAACTGAAAAAGGAAAAAGGAAACGAGATTTAGGTCTCGAGAGCGTTGACAGCAGCCTGAGCCACGCACGGTCCCCGTCAAGCGCCCCACAGCGGTCAGGCCCAGGGAAGCGGAGGGGCGGGCCGTCTGCGCAGAGGCCAGCGCCCGCTCCAGGCCCGTCTCGGGGGCACGGTCTGCCGCCGGGCCACCTGCCCTCCAGCCCCGGGGTGCCGACAGGACGCCTGGCATCTGCAAACCACTCAACACAAGGGCTGAGGGGAAAGAGGGCGCAGAAAGGAGACGGGCCAGCCGGAAACAGGCTGGGACCGCCTGGGAAACTGGCTCATCTAAGCGAATCAGGAACATGAGTTTACTATGCAGAACTTGTGTAAAAATAGTATTTTTTAACTCATAAAAGGGTAAATACTTACATACTAGAAATGGGACAAAACCTTGACTTTGGTGTTTAAGTGTAGAGAACAAAAGCCCAACGCTGTAGTCAACTGGTCTCGAATAAATTTTCTCTCGGTCCAAAGACATCACAGGCCAGACTCTCAAACTCCACACGTCAGACCCCGAACGAGCCCAAACACAAAGCCAAACACACCTTATCACCGTCTCCTGCGCGACCCGAGAGACCGAAACACTCAGCAGGCTTTTTCTTAAGAACGTTGCTTTTGTTGGAGAGCACACATATACTCCTCAGTGAGAGCTCACACAACGCTTGTAAGGGCCCAGGGGCTGCTGGGGCCCCGCTCGACACCAGGCCGGCGTGCGCGCCCTCCCGCACCAGCTGGGCCACCAGGGGCCCGCGCGCGCCCCAGCGCCCTCGGCGGCCTGACAGGGAGAGACCGAGGGTGGACGTCTCGTAGTCGAGCACATTTTAGCTCACGTTGCAACGAGCCTCAAACAGGCTCGAGCACAGATTTTCTGAGGTTCTCAGATCATTTCACGCTGGGCCCGTGGGGCCTGTGGCAAACACACGGAGGGAGAGCAGGGCTCCCAGGGGCGGCGTACAGAGCCCTGTGGAACACGCTAGCCGAGCAGGGAGAACACGGAAGACAAGACCGGCACTCCCGCGTCCGTCCCCTCCTGCAACGACGCCCGGCGTCTGTGCAAGGTCCCCTGCAAATTCGCCTCTCCTCCGACGCGCATTACGTAACGGGGCCAACAGCTATCCCGAGAGCCTGTCGAGCCCCCCAAACCGCCCCCGTCAACCCCACTCTCAGAGAAGGACAGCGCAGCACGGAGCCTCTGCAGCCGTGAGCGGTGAAGCCAGGACCCTGGTCTCGGCAGGCCTGAGTGGGGGGCCCCCCAACCCCCACCTACCCCGCTCAGCAGCCGCACTGCCCGGAGGCGGGGGGAGCGGACACGCGCGCGAAGCTGAGCAGAGCTCCCCTCGCCGGCTCCAGCCCCTCTGCCCGCGGCTCCGGTAAAGGAAAGCACGGAAGCTGCGTGTTCCTGCTTTAAGAACGGATGAGTGTGCGACCACCGAAGTGTGCGGGTCACCGGTCTAGAGACGGCCCTCCAGCGCGGGCAGCCCCCAGACTCCGCGGGCTACGTCCGGTAAGACGGAGCGCGCAGTCCCTGGGCTGCCGGCAGAGTCGCTCCACGTCTTCGAGCCCGACGCGGGGCACAGAGCGAGCAGGCCGAAGACGGCGCTGGCAGCACAGTAAGTTCTGCGGACCGGTCTGCAGTTCGTGTCAACTCGAGCCTCGGCAGTCCCTGGAGCGCCCGGACGAGCCGACACACGCTGACCCGCGGGCCTGCGCTTTCCAGCCACCACCTCCCGGCCAGGGATGGACACACGGTCGTCCCCAGGTCAGCGAGTCTCAGACTCCAGAGCTCACACACACCGGCCGGGCTGCGCCCGCTGGCTGGAGCCACCAGCACAGAAAATGCGAGAAGCAGGCCTTCACTGCCTCTGGCCGCCACGCAGCTCCGACGAGCCCTGCTCCCACTGCCCGTCTGAAGCCCTGACCGCTCAGAAAGGGAACCCAGAACCAACCGGGAAAGGTGAGAGCGCCAAAAGCAAGGGAAGAAGTATCTGTAACATACTATTAGCTGTGTGCCGTACAACAAAACGTTACTCCCACAAATCAAGCTAACACGGTGAGCCGAGCCTCGGTTATGATGAAGAATGACCTCAGGTGACCTTCAGAGGACAGTCAGCGAGGCTGTGCTCCGGGGGCGGGGGCGCAGCCTGGCCGCCCTTCTGTGCACCGTGGGTTTCGAGTCTTTGGGGCCAGCACACCACAGGCTAGCAGGAGGAGTCGGCCCCGGGGATACCCTTTTGCTGTGGCCAGACCTCTGAAAGGGAGATTTTTCCTCACGTTTCCAAGTCACCCAAAGCTTACAGACCTTAAGCAGGGCAGGGTGAGCACCTGGGGCCCTCCAAGGGTGCCGTCGCGGGCGGGGCTGGCACTCTGCTCTAACAGCACCCAGAGCGCTGCTCGGCCCCCAGCCCCCGACACCAGGGGACCCCCAGGGGGCCGCTCAGGGCACCCCATACCGCCGGAGGCAGGCCCCCAGGGGCTCCCACCCACATACGTTGTCGTCATCCTCTATGGCCTCCCCCGTGAAGTAGAGCACGGCCCGCGGGACTATCCGCTCACGAAAGAAGTGTCCAATTTCAAAGTCGGAGGCTAATGTGAATTCCGAGTCTTCATCCTGGGAAGGGAAAACCTCCACGTTAACTTGTGTACACGGGCGAGCCCACGCCCCCCCCCCCCCCCCGCACCGCGCCCTCGCTCTGGGGGGACCCAGGACTGCTGGGGGTGCGCTGGGGCCCGCCCCTCAGTGTGGTGAACACAGTGCTCCCCGGGGCTCAGGGAGGGGAAGGAGGGACTGAGAAGGTAGGCCACTCTTCTGCAGACAGAGAACGTGACAGCACAAGACCTCTGAGGACAACACAGAGCTTACCAGTGACTCTCCATCCCCAGACGCTAGGAAAGAAAAGACAAAACAAGCGCAGTTACACTGAAAGCCCAGACCTCCGCAGGCGCAGGCGGGCGGCCGTGCAGACAGGGAAGGTGGAGCGGGGTGCACCCGTCCCCCTGCCCGGCTCGGCAATGCCAGCGGGGGACGGGCTCCTCCTGGTCTCGTGCCGACAGCTGGGAAGGCCTATGAAGGGGCCCCAGACTGTGGCCGCTCGGTGCATCTATGCCTTAGGGAACGCGTACCGGAGCCTGCAGCCCTGTGCGACTGTCAAGAGGAAAATCCTCGAGCCTCGTTTCCGAAGCTCCGCACTCGGGGGGGCGACACCGCGCGTGTCCGTGCGGCAAGGGGGGAGGCGAGCACACAGTGCCAACGCGTCCTTCCCACGAGACGCAAAGAAAGACTCCCTGTGGGGAGGAGGGTGCTGCTGGTCGCGGCCCACCAGAGCAGCCCCCCACGCGCGTGCACGGCTGGCAGAGCCCGACCCACAACCAAGGGGGACAGGAGAGACAGGGACTTAAGCCACTCGACAAGGCCCAGTGACAACGGAGTGATCACGTGACCCAAAGCCCGGACTTTAGAAATGCTCGCTCAAGGCCCGGCCCCGCCGGGAGCTGGAGGCTTCCCGCGCTGGCCTCAGGCTGCCTGCGGGCGCCTCTCCCGGCTCGGCCACTCCCCACGGGCTGGGCACCGCTGCGGCACCGCCTGCGGCCCGGCACGGGAGCACCCCACAGGCCAAGACTCGGGTCTGGGGGCGCTGGCCGAGGACTTGCGCTCCCGCGACTTTGGGACGCGTTCTGGAGCTTGAAGGATAGGAGGGCACCGGACCAGCCAGCGTGTTTCCGCCGTTCCGACACCCTTTCCCCGCCTGCCCGGTCACCACCCCACCGTCACTTTCTCTGTTTCTAGAGCTCATCACTTGGTATCACGTGCGACTACTTTAAAAATAGCTGTGTTTCCGTGTAACGTACCTACCGGAGACCTGACGCGTGCGATTCAGGGGCCCCTGGGACATTCTTTGAGTTGTACGACCGTCACAGGACAGTTTTAGAACCCTGAACGTCATCTCCCCCCAAGTTCCGAGTCCACTTAATTTCATTTTGATTTTATTAAATTACTTAAAATCCAATCTTAAGAAACCTTGCAGCAAAGCCACTGCATTCAGGCACCAAAGCCCCCCTGCTCCACAGCAAATGCGCGCAGGTGACCGCCAAAGGGACGTCCTGGACTAAAACAAGAAAACCGGACAAGTCCATTTGTGGCTACTGTCACCCCCAAACCAGCACACATGTGCATCCTCTAGGCTCAAAGACAAATCCCAGAAAGATACGTGCCCAAGGGTGGGGGCGCAGCTTGAGAAGCGAGGGCCCGGGGCTCTGGGGCCCACGTCTGAGTGTGGAGCCCCCCGCGGCCGAGGGCGCACAGCTCACACGCCCACCAATCGCTGTGGCAGGGCCGGCATTTCAACATCTCAGTCCATATTCACGGAAAACAGAGAAAAGTGTTTTAGCCTCACTATTCTAACATTGCCAACCGGCCTGGCCTTTACATTCCCTCCAGTTTAGAAAATTTTTTTAGGACTTGCCAGCATTTGGGACGCCTGGGGGGCTCAGTCAGTGAAGGGTCTGCCATGGGCTCAGGTCATGACCCCAGGGTCCCGGGATCAAGTCCCACAATGGGGCTCCTTGCTCAGCTGGGAGCCTGCTTCTCCCTCTGCCTCTACCCCTCCCCTTGCTCGTTCCCTCTCAAATAAAATCTGAAAAAAAAAAAAAAAAAAAAAAAAAAAAAAAAACCAAACCTGCCAATATTTAGTCTTGAAATCTGTTGCTCGCCCTCCACGAGGTCAAGCAAACTTTCCATCTTTATTTTATGACTTAAGGGGGAAAAAAAATCGAGGTCTCAAGCTAAGTCTTTTAAAACTGGAAATCCAACTACTTTTGTTGTCACGATATATAAACCCTGAAACCCCTTGAGTTCTACCAAGTCACAGAGAAAAACAGCACAAAGCAGAATTTATGAGAGAGGGTGGGGGATGCTCCCCAAGCCGTGCAGGGGCACCTGGGGTGCGACCGGTGACTGAAGGGCGCCTGCGGCAGGACGGGCGGCCGGGGGACGCAGCCCCGAGGCGTGGACACGCCGAGTGGGCGCTCCTGGCATCGCTCCAGCTTTCTCAGAGTGGAGCTCAGAGCGCCCGCCAGGCCTTCCCCTCCTGCCACCCCTCCTGCCCCTCCCCCCACCGCTCCCGCACCCCGTGAGCAGCGGCACCATGGCTCCCGGCACAGCAAGCGTGTCCTCACTGGCCACACTCGCCAGAGGACCCGGACCAGACCGCGAGGGTAACGAAGCGACCTCACATAGCACATAATCAATGCCCACAACACAGCCCACTCACCTTTCAGCGGGCTGAAGAAGTTGAAAAAGGAGTCGTTGGGAACTTGTTTGGTAATGGTTCTCACTGTGCCTCGGCCCTTATGTTTCTGCTTCTTCTTGATAGTTTTCACTGTGACGTTTTTCCCTTTCTTCCAGTCAATAGCACACCTACAGGGACAGCCAGCCGTCACGCACACGGACACATGCCCTGAGAGACACCGCGAACATCCCCGGTAAACGGGGCACAGCGAGAGGCTGAACGTGACAACACACACCTCTGAAGTCCAGGTGACGGCCGGCGAAAGGGACCTGGCTCAGCGGATGGGCTGCCCCCGCCCCTGGCTGGGAGCACCATCTAAAGCCGGGGGCTTCTCCCTGGAGACCCTCCCCAAGCGTGTTCGCTGTGACCCAGCCCGCTCAAGGCTGGGCTACGGAGCCCAGAGCACGCTTGAGAGCTGGTCACCTGCTGCCTCCGTCCAGACCCCAGAGCACAGCTGAAGTTGCCCACCCCCTCAAGGTGGGCCTTACCTCTCAAGGCAGCTAAGTGAGCACTCAAGCCCAAGAGGGCAGGTGACCGCTGCACAAAGTATGGCCTGGGGCCGAGCTGCTGAGTGGGCCCGGCCAGGGGCCGAGCCCCACCCGCTTCCTGACCTTCCGAGGAGCCCCGGGACTAGTGTCTGCTCGGGAACACGCCTGGAAAGCCCGGCCCGCCTCTCACACAACGGCCTGGCCCCGGGAAATGCGCTCTCAGAGTCACGGTCGCCATTCGAGTCTAGCGGGGTTTTACTAAAGCTCTGAGTTGCTCACATGGGAGATTCAGAAGTACTTAGCTCCAGTGAGGGAGGGTAATCGGGCCGATCCAAAAACAATTTCCCCAACCATCTCCAACAAACCAAGAGGAGAGAACTGCAGACCACGCTCTCTGGTGATCGTGCCTGAAATCACCAAGGTGCCCCATCGAGAGTCAGGCAGTGAAGTGGCCCCGCCCTGTGCGGACTCAGCCCTTCTCCCAACAAATACTTGCAGAGGGTCGTCTGTGAGGGGCATGGAGAACCCCACCCCACCTTCCGATGAGGAGAGTGGGCCACCAGCCCCCCTTTGACACGTGTGACCTCATGACGCATTTCCCAGCGCAGGCCGTCACAAACCCCCCAGAAGAAAGACTATTTACTGCAAATCTTGGTCTACTGGGATTTTAAGACAACTACAAACATTTTGCTTTAGTTTTAATTTCTCACTCGTTGAGTTCTAAAATCATCTTTTTTTGTTTCAGAATTAGAGGTTGAAATGGCGCGTCCTTACCCATCGCAATCAACTATTTCAGGACCTTCAAAGGAAAAGGGATCGGCCTTATCTGGTTCTGACTTCATCTTGTACGTTTTCGTCAGGACCGAATTGGTGAAGTAGTCGTTGGGTTCAAAGTGGAACTCTAATACAAAAGACTAAAAACAAAAACTCAGGTAAGTACCACTTAAAACTCTACAAGCCCCCGGTGACGGACTTTACGAACCCCATGCCACGTCCCGGGGACCAGCGTCTCTCCGACCGAGCATGATGCCAGACAGAAACCGTTACTGAGAAGTTCGGCACATACGGCCCCATATCAAGAAAAGCTTCTTTATTACAAGAAACAGCAGCACCAAGTTCAAACACAAACAGCAGGTGGGGGAAGGCTGTCGCGCTTCAGCCCGGGCAGTCCCTCTGACCCCTGCTTGGCAGAAGGGGTCTAAGCTCGCCTGGGAAGCCTAGCTTTCCTCTGCTGCCCCGTGCTCACCCCGGCAGAGGAGGGGGTCTGGGCTAGACGGGGAACCCGGCGGCGGAGTCCAGCCCTCCCTGCCGCGCAAAGGGGCCGGACTCCTGGCTGGGGGAGGGGCGGGGGGGGGCATCAGCTGGGCCTCCTGAAACCACACCAAGGACGACAAGTTCAGCCTTTGTTCACAAAGCACCGTGTAATCTGAAGAGACCAGCATAAGAGGAAAAATGGATGCAGGCTGTGTACAAAGCAACAGGTACAAATAAAGTCAACCGGCAGAGGGCAAAGTCCTTGCTTTTTTCTTACCTACGTGTGAATAATGGGCAGTACTGGCAAGTGTTCTGGAAAATCAGGCCCACTCATACCCCGAAAATAGCTTTATAAAGGGCCATCTGGCAATATCAAGAAAGTAAAGTAAAATAAAACTCTCTGACCCAGTAATTCTACTCTGAGGAGTTGGTGGTTTGGGAGAGCTACCCGGGCGGCTGCGTCAGCAGTGTGTGCAAAGATGCTCACCGCGGCCCTCTGTTAAGGGAGAAAGGAGGACACTGGTTAAGGAGGCCCTAGAGCTACTTTATTGGGTTCCCGTCACTTCTGCCTGTAAGTGCGCGTGCTCTCAAGTCGCGCAGTGTCTCTGTGCCGCTTTCTCCTCATCTGCAGAGTGTAAAGAACAACCCTCTCTCTCTCCCTGAGCTGACTAGAGGGCTGACCTCTGGAAGCACCGAGAACACACTTTATACGAGCTTACAGGCAAGCCTGCCAAACGGTGGTTATTTCCATTTTCATTATAAGGGTCCAACTATCAACGGGGAAGAAAGAGATGAAAAAGACTAAAACCAAACCACTTCCACTAAGGGCGAGTGGACGCCGCGCCCTGCAGAGCCCGGCCCCCGGCCCGGCAGAGGGCAAGCGGGCAACAGCGCCCCCGCGCCACCCCCGGGGCTGCGCCCACCCTGAAGCCGGAAGCAAGTGCTCAGTCAGCGAGGACGCTGCTAGGAGCCCAGAAGTCTGCAGGCTGCGGCCGCGAGCGTGGACAGGCACCCTAGGGGACAGGGAGGGCTCTCCGCCTCGCTCCCTACGCTGGCACGGGTCACACTCCTCTTTGTCACCCGACTCCTTCCCCGCCAGCTCTCCAGCCTAAGCGAGTGATCTCCTCTCTTCACTTCCTATCTTTTCCTTCCCCGTGGCCTGTTTAGTCTAGTGTCACACACAACTGGGGATGAATCAAGAGAGGGTTCAAGGGGCGCCTGGGGCTCAGTTGCTGAAGCATCTGCCTTCGGCTCAGGTCATGATCCCAGCGTGCCGGGACCGAGTCCCGCATCGGGCTCCCCACTCAGCCGGGAGCCTGCTTCCCCCTCTGCCCCCCGGCGGCTCCTGCTCGCTCGCTCCTGTCTGAAATGGAAGGCAGGCAGGGAGGGAGGGTTCGAATCCAACAGAAAAGGGCCCAAAGATGAGGCCGCCTCCACTTCCCACGATCCCTCCAGCCAGTGAGCCATACGCACACAGCAGGTGCCCGATGGTGCCCGTACTTCCGCGAGAATCGAGACCCCGCTCCCGCCCAGCGGGGCGCACGGGGCGGCTCCGCCTGTGCCCGCACTGCCCGCCCTGGTGTGGGCAGACGGCACGCGGGAACTCTGCAGTACGCTTCAAGTTAATTCAAAACGGAGACAAAACCACAATGACTACAAAAAACGAGAGTGTGAAAACTATGTAAACGAACATCCTCTGAGCCTTAGAAACAGTCACCTCCTTTAACCCAGTAAAATTGCGCTAAAAGGAATCTAAACCGAGGAAACCACCCAAGCGTCAAGCAGAGATTAGGGTTCAAGCGTGCGGATCGTAGCGCGACAACTGCAAGGGGGCAGAGGTGCAGTGGCGCGTGAGCGACACTCCTGTCGCTTCCCAGCCTACAGAGGCAACAGCAGCGTCCGCACGCGTCACCCCCGTGCCGCAGGGGCAGCGTGGAGAGCCTGGAGAGGAGCAGAGGGGTGGGCACGCGAGAAGCAAACACCCGCCCTGCTTCATTCTGAGCCTAGATGGTTTGTATTTCTAATTTTATCGTCTAAGATACTTCATAATAACTTTTTAAAGACAAAGACTATGAGGCACCCGACTCCACAGGGGAGAGATCTGGACGCTGCTCTTAACTCCTCCCAGAGGTTCTGAGCCTTCCAGAGTCAGCGTGCGCGACTTTCCGAACAGGGGAAGCGAGTGGCCCGCGCTCTACCAACACCAGGGCTCCTGTCTGTCTACAAACCACAGGAAGAGATGAGAAAAACATCTGACAGGCCGAGAAAGAAAACAGACCCAGGAAATCACCAAACAAGGGTCTCGTAAGAGCAAAGGAAGAAAAAAAAAAAGCATTGCTCCGAAGGGGAAATATTAATAAATGGAGTCTGGACAACTCACAGATGAGAAAGAAGCGGTAGGAAAACCGGACCGAGCCTCTTACAACAGCGCGCACCCCCTAACGCCAGCAAACACCCTCGGGCTGCCCCTCACGGCCTCCCGGGGGCGCCAGGGCCCAGGCCCTGCGATAACCCCATCAACCAGGTGCCGCAGGGAAGGGGCTCTGCTCAGCTGGGAGCAGGCGTCACTCCACCCTGCCCAGGCCCCACCTGCAGACAGAGAGCTGAATGTCACCTCCCAGAGTGGGCTCGGCAGGGAAAGTTGAAGGGACACACCCAGCGTGTCCCCCTGCCCCTTGCCTCAGCAAGGCACCTGCAGGCCCGGGGAGGGAAATCCCACGTACGCAGACCCTCACCCGTGACCTGGGGCCAGGGCTCTGCGATGGGAAGGGAGGAAGAGCCGGACCCAGGTCCCAGGTCCCAGTGGTATCCCCAGGACCTGAAACTGAGAGGCACGGTCAGTGACGAGCCGCTGGAGCTTCTGTGGCCCCGGCATGGAGCCCATCAGCAACAGTCAGGCTAAGAGGCCACGGACAGCGTGTGCTCGCGGACCCGGCTCGAGCCCCCTGGAGGAAGGGGGGCCCCTCTCGGCACAGCAGGGGCGGGACCGGTGCTGTTGCCAGTCAGCGCAGGGACGCACAGCTCAGGTCTGCCCATCCGCACTTCCATTTTAGGGCAAACCTAGTAGACTCCGTTCGTCAGCGTCTCGGCTTTCTATGAAAGTGCTGCTCAGAAACAAACGGAGGGTTTGAGGGGAGGGGTGGGGGATGGAGTAGCCGGGCGACGGGCACCGAGGAGGGCCCGTGTGTGATGAGCACTGGGTGCCACACACAACTGACGAGTCACTGAACGCCGCGTCAGAGACCAGGGATGTGCTCTGTGCTGGCTAACGGAACGCGACAAAGGTAAACCCACATAAAGCGCCACTCGCATCCGAGCGCGTACCTACCACCCTGTTTCACAGACATTAGGTCTTCACAAGCCTGGGGGTCGCTCAGGAGAGATGCCTCCCCCGACGGGGAACAAGGCAGCCCAGAGAGTGGCACACAGAATGGCTGACATCACGGCCAAGGAGGCCCGTGCTGCGCGGGCTTCTGCACCTGCCACGCGCGGCCCGCGGTCCGAGCTGCTGGCCAGGCTGTGCGGCGCTGCTCAGCGAGACCCCAGGAGGCCGCGTGCGAACATTCTAGCTCCCGGTGAGCATCCTGGGCAGGACCACCCTGCGAGTGCGCCGCCAGGTTTACATCTCGGGCCCCAGCTCCGAGCCCCTCACCCTCAGTGCCCAACCTGTTCTCATGTCGGCCAGGAGCTCGGGCCGCCCGCACTCACCATGGGCTGCCCGGGCTCTGAAAACTTCACTTTGATATCCTGCAGGTGCTTCAAGATCGGCTCATCGTACTCCTAATTAACGGGAGAAAAAAAGAAACATCTCGTGGGCTTTTCCCGAACCACACACACGTTCCCCTGGGACTCGCTGTTGCGCACGGGAAGCGATGGGAGGCCACACACAGCCACACAAAGACACGCGGTCCCGGGGGCCAGCAACAAGGTGCCCCGTCTCTCTGGCCTGGAGCACTGGGAACCATCCAGGCCCAGCAGGAGGGCAAGAGCCCGACCGCTTCCACACTACCACCTGCTGCCACCGCACACAGGGATCGACCGGGCCTGCTGGGCCTCACATCTCTGAAGAAACACCTCGGGTCAGCTTCCGGCCTTGCTGGCCCACCTCCGGGTCTCCCGCTGGTCCGTTCACAGTAAGATGGGGAAGGGTCTCGCGTCTGCTCAGAGGCTTTCCAGGGTGAGCAGCAAAGCCCGGCTAAGAAGGTAAGACCGTGGCGAGTCGTGGCTCAGCCGCAGACTCGGGCCTCTCAGCAGCACTGTGGTGGAAGGTAGCACGGGGGCTGCCGACAGTGAGATCCCGCCCCAGGAGATCAAGACCGCTCCTACGAGCTGCTGGCCACACACAGTGCCTTCCCACCCACCCACTACCAACAACCGCTAAGCTGCGTTAAGTGGTTCATAAATAAAGTTATTTGCTTACCTGGACAAGTTCACTTAGCATGTCTACATTTCTAAAGATGGTAAACCAGAACTCTGGAATTCCTTTGGGGTTTGGTTCCTCTGCTGCTGCTGCTTCTTTTTCTGCTATGACTACTTTATTTTTCATGTCTCCCTAAGAAAAAGGAAGATGCCAGACAGAACACTTACCGCAAAGCAACACATTTACATTCAACGGCTTCATGCAGAATGTCAATTTCAGAATCCTGCACAAACTTCGGGAACTCTGTTCTCCGCATCTGCGAGACCTCTGCACACATTCCACTTTTAAATGCTCCCAAGCAATCAAAGCGCACCCCTCAGAGGGGACTCTGCTACAAGGCCATCAACCTTGGGGAAGGTGCAAAGTGCCAGCTCCACGAGACGTCCTTCTGGGGACAACCCGCCACCCAGCACTAGCCAGAGGCCCCAGTGTCCCCGGCAACAAGGACGCCACACAGCGTGTCCGTCCGGCAGTAAGCGGCCAGGAAGGAGCTCCGCGCCAACGTCAGCGGGTGACCCAACACGCTGTGCACAATGTGTGGCTGGCGTCTTTTCCGCCGTCGGGGCCCTAGGCACAGGCAGGCCCAGGGAGGGCGAGCACCACACTAACCAGAGCCACTGGCACGTCATCACGCGGGATTCTTATGTGACAATGATCAGAAGGGCCTTAAAAGTAACAGAGGCTGGTTTTTCTTGAGCAATAAGGAAGTGATTCACAACCAGGTTCATCTAGAACCACAGCCTCAACTAGGCCAGGTTCTACAGTATGCTTGAAAGATCAAAAGCATGTGGTCACTACAACCAACATACACTGCAAAAAAATGCCCTAGAAAAGAAATCCTGGTGGGTAAAAAAGGATAAAAGCCACTTGTCTTCCAAACAAACTATAGGCGCAGTGTGATGGAACTTCCCACGGCACCGGGATGGCACCAGCGAAGGCTGTGAGGTGATGAGGAGCTCCCAATGCGAAGTGGCCGGGTGCACTGTGGCTACTTCGTCCCTGCTGCTGGTCCGGGACGCGAGCAGCCCGGACCCCCACCACGCCCTCCTCACAACCCTGACCTTGCGGGGACCACGCTTTTGTCTTGATGGAAGACTTTCCCTGACACTCTCGTTTCTACTCATCCGATCCCCCATCTCACTGTCTCCCGGCACAGAGCTGTCTAGACACAGGAGGAGGGAGAGCGTGTCTGGGTGGTCTCGGAATTATCGGAAACCCGACCTGCCGGCCGCTCTGTAGTCCGACCGTAAAGAAACCGAAACGGCCAACCGGAGGGTGAAGTAGCGCCTAGGCCAGGAGTGCTTTCCCCTGGGTTGTCATAAGAGGCGTCTCACTTCCAACACCACGGCATCGGCCCGCGCGGCACCGGCTCAGAAACAGTACTCACAGCCAACTTATCCTCCTCTTCGTTTTCACTGTGCCACTCCGACTCTGCGTCTGTCGGCTCGACATCCCCGGTGATGAATTCCCTTCTCTGAGTAGGAACGAGACTTTCTTAGGGTTAGGGTAAGTTGGACACGCGAGTTCAGTTTGTAAATCAGGTCTGCAAAAAGCCCGTGAAAGCCAATGCTTTTATGACTTAAGGTTCTAAGTTTTGGGGCTCAAAGGAGGACCATTCGAGACCCATCAGCCCGTTAGCGTGGGGGTCGCCCGAGAAGGAAGCGCTGAAGCCGCGCGGGCCGCGCACCTTGTCGAAGAGTGGCTGGTAGAGGGCGGCGTACTTCCGCTCCAGGTCGTGGACCTCCTCGTAGAACTTGGCCTCGATGTGGGCGCACCTCACCTGCAGCTGCTTCAGCGCGTTGACCCTCCTCCTCACGGCCTTCGGCAGACTGAAAGGGAAGGAAAGGGAAGGAAAAGGAAAAGACCCTTATGCCTGCAAGGGAAGGCAGCATGCTTTTCAATCTTCTTAAGATAAATTCAGACTAACAGAATTCACACCCTGACAGAATTGAGTCCCTAAAGATCATTAGAAAGACGAACGTCCCAGCAGAAGGGGAGTGGGGGGGGGGGGAGACGGACGCTGACGGAGAATTCACAGAAGAAAAAATGCAAATAATCAAGCATGGAAAGGTCTAATCCCACAAAATACCCAGAAGAATGTTAATTTAGAAAGAACTGCTGTGTGTTCCTTTACCCAACCGGCAATCACAAGAACCTCCTGGGTCGGATGAGCCCAAGGGCGGAGAAGCCGTCTAACGGACTCGTCCGCCTTCAAGACAAAGCCGGACCTCAGTGTTCCTTGGCCCTAGTAACTCTGCTTCTAAGAACTTGTGCTAGGGAAATAACCGAATACTCGTGTGCTGCTATGTGCCCTGAGGCACTATCCACAGAGGAAAACTGGAACTAGGGACGCGCCGAACAGGAGTAGAACACAGCCTGTCCAGAGTCATGTTTTCAAAGACATTCAGGTTGCCCCACGAGGGGGACAATCGGACACAGCACAGACGAGTAAGTGGGGTCTGTTCTCTTCCAGCGTCAGGTAACTTTGAGATTCTTTGCCTTTTGATACTTCTCCATATTCTTTTTTTTTTTTTTTTTAAGATTTTATGTATTTGAGAGAGAGAGTAAGGGAGGAGCAGAGGGAGAGGGACAAGCAGACTCCATACTAAGCAGAGCCTGGTAACAGGGCTTGATCCCACAACCCTTAGACTGCGACCTGAGCCGAAATCAAGAGTTGGATGATCAACCCAGTACTTTGCTTTATTCTAGAAATATTTTAGTTTATATGTATTACTTTTATAAATCAGAAGAAACAAACCCCTTTCCAACACATCGAAATTGTACGTTTAACCTGCAGCCCTTGGTCACCATCTAGAACAAAGAGCAGATCTCTGGGCCTCATCACAGACCCCCCAGAGCCCTCCTGGGCAGCATCGTCCCGCTGGGCCAAGGCCTCGAGGCAGGACCAGCTGTAGCCCGGGCACTCGACCCCTCACCCAACACCGCACGGAGGCCCAGATGCTCCTGTGCACAGCACTGTTGAGAAGGTACCAGAGTAGCCTGCAGTCAAAGGATCCCTGCCACCCTACCCACAGCCACCTCAGGGTAAAGGTCCTTTGCTAAGACACCTAACTACAGTCCTGTCGCTAGGACCACTGCCAGCAGGGGGACAAGGAGGAAGCACAATGAGGACCTCACGAAATAGCAGACGTACAGAGACACCTGTGTTTCTTTGCTGCATTAATCACACATTTACAATAATCTTTGCTCTTTCCTCGCCTTCCTAATGGAGTACAAATAACAAACGATTTTCAGCCACCTGGACCCTGACAGCCTACATCCTGTCCTCCAATCGGTTACAGTAACTCCACACTGTCCCCTCAACAGGCACTTACCACGTAGTACATCCAACACGGAACTAGTTCTTCCTAGCCCTGGCACCTCCTCTCCATGGAAGCCGCTCCACCAGCCCCAAGTCCAGCCAGAAAACTAGAGGCCGGGACCATCTTCAATTCTCCTACCCCACGCAGTATCCCGACGTCCGCTTGCGGAGAGCCGGCGGGGGGCCAGCGCCCCTGCCGCCCCGAGCCGGGCCCAACGGCCCACCAGCTAGGTAACCGCCCCCGCAGCCCCCCCCTCCCCGCTGAGCCCAGGCGCTCCTCTTTCGAACCCAGTGCCTACTTCTCAGCACCCAAAGACTGCTCAGGGAGAAAGATGCATTCCTAGTCTAAGGAACCATGAGACCGGTCTTCTGCCCTTTGCTTCCTGAAGCTGTGGCGAGTCCCAGGCCCGCCGTACTCACGTCTCAGTGTAACTTGAAGGGGTGTGGGAGGCGCTGCCGAGCCGTTCCTGTAGAGCAGCCAGGACCTGGGGGTTCTGCATCACCTGGTCAGGGAGCTTTTCTATTAAGAGGCAAAAACAAGGCCAAAATATTTAAAATACGCCCAACACAGAAGAGCCAAGGGTCAAAAATCACAACACGTATCTACCCAGCTCCATTTACTTTCTAAATGGAGCAAGTGACCTCTTAAAAACGTGTTTTGAAAATACTAAAAATTTACTTCTTTTTAGGTGGGGTGGCCAGAGGGAGCAGGAGAGAATCTCAAGCCGACTCCGTGCCCAGCACAGAGCCCGAGTCGGGGCTCGATCACATGACCCTGAGGTCACAACCGGAGCCGAAATAAAGAGTCGGACGCTAGACCGACTGAGCCCCCCAGGCACCCCTTCAAATGCTTTTTAAAGGCATCTGACCCCACGACCCCGCCGAGCGGGCGGGCGGACACCCACCGAGGGGCGCCCAGTGAGCGGGCTCTGGTGTTTGCTTCAGCTGTTTAAGCCGCATACCTCCCAAAGACGGCGTCACCTTCCTGCCACCTTGCCTTCTCTGTCCCAGACCTAAGGGGGCCCAGAAGCCGAGGACGGGGACAAGGCAACTGTCCCTCAGAAGACATCAGTGCTTACTTGCAGCCCAGCTCCCATCCCAGGAAGTCCTGCTCGCACCGGCTCCTGATACGCCAGACACGCAAGTTCTGGCCGCCACCTTGACCTACGCTGCCCTTCTGCCCAGACCACCCCCCCCACCGCACCCCCTCACTACCCCCTCCCCCACACCGCGCTGGTGGCTCCCACACGCGGCACGACACAACGCCTGCCCGCCGCACAGACGCTCCGTGTTTGCTGAACTGACGCCTGCTCATTCCCACTGGCCAGCAACCCTAAGTTAGCACCCTCAGTGGACTCCAAAGGTTCCTGGGGGCTCTCCCCATCTTTCTGTATGGAAGACATGTGGGCAAGCGAAGGATACCAAGCAGGCAACTCAATTTTAACATTTTAATCATAAGTAACCACTAACATGAAGCACTGGGTGGATTTCATGTACAATTGTGCATGTGGGCAATACGTAAGCACTACACCACATACAGACACACATCTCCTCTAGCTTCTGCCACTGAAAGGCCTAGAAACAGTAACACCGAGCACCTATATTCTGCTTTTTAACTCTCTCCCCGTACTAAAAGAACAGGGCCCCCTTGCAGAAATGGTAGACTCCAGGTCCAGAGCAAAAGTTCAAGGAAAAATGTAGCTTTGTATCTGAAAGCTACAAAGTGCTCAAAGCTAATGGGGACATGGCAAAAGGTCAAAGAAGCCAGCCTGAAGAGACCTGCACTGCCCACATGGGACGATCTGCACGCCAAAAAGAGCACTGAGGGCACCTGACAATACACTGGAGGAGAAGCGATCTAGGAATGTGCCGGAACACTGACATGAGGACTGGGAGAGGGAAAGGCCGCCTCTGACAGATGAAATACGCAGCAGGACTGTCCTCCTAAGAAAAACGCCCTTGTGCGAACACCAATGTCACTCCTGATTCCACAAGGCTCGTTATCACAACTCAGGGAGAACAGGGTGTCCATAGATGGCCAACAGGTCACTTACCGAAGGGACCCTCACAATGGGGAAAGCTGCCCAACGTGACCTTCCCCAAGTCCTCGATCTCAGGATCCCTGGCCGCGGCCCCGGCGTGCTCCCCCTCGCAGCAGGTCGCTACGTGGCAGTCTCAATCTACTGGGAAGAGACCGCCTGACCAGGCCAGAGCCTGGCCATTCTACAAGACAGCCGGCCCGTGCGGCCCGCCGCTGTGGCACCGCAGCGAGGGCTCAGAAGGCAGGAGGACAGCTCTAGAATAACGGAGACAGAACTAGATTCGGGACGTCACCGCTGGCTGGGGCCCACGGCTACAAAGGAGCAGCTGAGAACAACAGGGAAAGGGCACACGACCGCGTATGAGTTAATAGCGTCGTGTCGATGCTGCATTTCCTGGTTGTGGTCACAGCGTGGGGGTTAGAGGCGTTCATCCTAGTTTTTAGGAAATTTATCTGAAACTGTTTTAGAAGAAAAGAGTCAAGATACCCAGACTTGCTTTCAAAACAGTTTAACGGGAAAAAAAGTATAGATCGATAAATTTAAAAGTGGCGAAAAAAATAACACATCTACGAGTTGATGGACAAATGACGTGGAGTCTGAGGTTTGCCCCACGACGATCAAAGAAGAAAGGACACCGGTGGAGAAGGTCAGTCACTGCTGAGCAACCCCAGCACTGAACGGCAGCAGGCACGAGAAGGCACTGGCCGCGCTGGCCATCCTCCTGGAAAGCCTGAAGTTCCTACCCTAGAAGGTTTTATAGGAAGTACCGATTTTCACTTGGACGGCTCTAACTTCCCCCAACCACTGACACACAGTCACGCGTCCCGTGGATGACGGGGATTATCGCGAGAACCGGCTCAAGCACGGAGGCCACTCTGGTCCACACGCAAAGTCTCCCATGGTCACCTTCCCCGAGGGCGGCGAACTGACCTGTGTTACTTGCATTTTTAGCAGCCTCCAAGGCATCTGAAGGAACACCACCTGAAAAACTAAGACCACATGTTAAGTAAGTATTACCTACCAAGAAGTTCCCAAGAGTGCAAGGGCGCTTCCCTGGGCACCGTATTGAGAGGCGGCCATATAACGATTTCGTGCTTGGACAGAACTCCGGACACACGGGTATCTAGGATGTGTGTCTGTTATTAAAAACCAAACCAGACCGCCTATCATCTGACACACTGCACTCCCACCCCGATATGCCCCATAGTTCTAATTCCCAACCCTTGCCAAAGCTTCTCAGTTTTTATTTCTAGTTTCCTTCCCCCAAAACCCTGCTCCCCACCCTCAAACGAAACCCACTAGCCGACCAACATGCACGCTACACTCCGGTAGGCTGCTAAAGGGACCGGAGAAGAGCCACCTTCCCAAGTTCTTAGGGCACAATGCCCACTGTGGCTCTGCAAGCTCACCAATCTCTACAAGCAAGGGAACTTCATGAAGCTTCCCTCCCCAAAGTCAGACCCCGTCGGACACCACACAGCACCAGACGTAACCTTCGGGACAGGCCACAGAACCAAATCTTTCACTTGACCACCGGAGGCCACGCGATGTGAGGATGGGGTCACGTCAATCACGGACAGCAGCGCGATCCCTTCCCACGACACGTTCCCGTGTCAGTACGGAGACGCTTCCCGTGTGGGAAGCCGTTTCTTCACGGGCTCAAACCCGCCAGGGGGTGGGGAAGCCGTCCCACCAGAGCTTCTACGGATATTCACTGACCGGTGCTTGGCTCACGCTCCTCACTAAAATTTAAATCCCAATTAGCAAAGTCCATTTTGGCTTACCTGTTATCTGCCATCTGAGTGTTTTGATCTCCTACAAATTAAGAGAGTTGTAACAATTAACATCACTAAATATTCACAAAGAACTCTCTAGGGGGCTTGTAGCAGTCAGTGGCTGTCTATGGTGGGTGGGGGTCCACCAGGAGGAGGAGGGAACTTCCTGGGGGTCCTTTCCAGGAGGAGGGTGATGGAAACGTCCTGGATCTTGAACGGGCTGTTGGTTTCTTGGGTACACACACTTGTCAAGTTCATTAAATCTTACACTTAGAATCTACGCATTTCAGTGCATGCATATTTTACTCATTAAAAACAAACAAATACTTTTTTTGGTGCTAAAATGACCAAAGTTCAAAGTAGTATTAATCACTTCTAATTTGCCTTATCTCTCTAACAAGCTTCAGCAATAGGGATAGGTTTATGCTACTGGGCCAATTACTTTAGAACTATTCAAAGCTTTCAGCAGTGCCTCCATTGTCTTTCACACTCTAAGACACAAAAGGATTTTTATTATTATTTTTATTTTTTATTTTAAGATTTATTTATTTGACAGGGAGTGAGAGAGAGCACAAGCAGGGGGAAGAGCAGAGGGAGAGGGAGAAGCAAGTGCCTCACTAAGCAGGGAGCCCGACCCGGGGCGTGAACCCAGGACCCCGGGATCATGACCTGAGCTGAAGGCAGACGCCCAACTGACTGAGCCCCCCCCCAGGCGCCCCTATTATTTTTCTTAAGTGGGTTCCACACCCAGTGTGGAGCTCAAGGTGGGGCTTGAACTCATGACCCTGAGATTAAGAGCGAAGCTGAGACCACGCATCGGACACCTGACCAACCCCAGAAGCCCCAGGAAGACTCTGAAGGCCAATGATTTCGCACCCGACTCCTACCCTGAAGACGGCAGCGCCGGGTACAAACATGACAACCCCCAGCACGACCCCACTCTGACAAGACACACGCGACACAGGGTCATCTCCAAAGTAGCTGATTTCCTACCTACAAACGTTAACATGAAATTATGGACATTCACTTCTTTTTTTTTTTTTTAAGATTTATTTATTTATTTAACAGAGGGGTGGGGGGAACACAAGCAGGCAGAGAGACAGGCGGAGGCAGAGAGAGGAGCAGGATCCCCGCTGAGCAAGGAGCCTGATGCGGGACTTGATCCCAGGACGCTGGGATCATGACCTGAGCCAAAGGCAGCTGCTTAACCAACTGAGCCACCCAGGCGCCCCTGGACATTCACTTCTTAAGCAGAACTTGCCATCAGCGAAATCTCAAACCCCTGACAAAACGAACGCGGAACAGAGGTGGTGCCGGTCCCGCATCTCAGACGTAGCGCACACACGTCGGAGCCTCTTTCGGAGCGCTGTCCTCCCTCCCTCGCCAGCACCGTCCCGGCCTGGACGTGCTCAGGTCTCCGAGCCAAGCTCAAAGCCCTCCGTCACAATGCTTCAGGGTGAAACAACAAAAACCTCTGCGTTTGAGGAAAACAGCTCCCACTGGAATTTACGATCAGATTGTTCTGTATTTCACTCAACTGCATTTTTCTTTGGTTATTTTGGTTTCTGCTGATGAAGCCCAGAGCAACACCGTAACGAATGCCCCAGGAGGGCCGGCCGCCCTCCACCGCGCATGCCCCTGGTCAGTGAGGGCTCGAGGAACTCATCAGTGGTGCCCGTCACCTGCTGCTTAGGCCCAAGTCCCTCCGCGCAGAAACCTGAACCCTGGGCCTTCGATAGGCGCCTCCCTCACTGCTGACTCCCAGCTCCCGCTCCTGTGCGGTTCGCCACAGGTGTCCGGCTGCAGCCGCAGTATTCCCACACTCCCCTTCTGCTCTCCCCCACGCGCCACGGGACAAGTACAAGGCAGGGAAGACTTCAAGATAACATGCGACGACAGCAGCCCCCAAGCTGTCGTCCGGGCCTTGAGGTCGCCAGCTGTGGAGCCCTGCTGGCTTCCCGCGACCAGGCACCTTTGCCGACGAGCGACCCTGGCCCCGACCCCTCGCTCACACAGCAAGAGGACTGCCACGGCAGGACTCCCGGGTAAGAGAGCACAGATGGATGCCGGGACCACCCACCGACCCGACCTGTCGGCCAGATGCACCGCAGCTGGCATCCCGGCTGCCGGGAAGAGCCCGCTCGGCACAAGCCGCCGTCCCAGCCGGTTCGACGGACAGGCTCGGGTCTTCCCCCAACACTGGGGACACCAGTCAAGCCACACCCCTGAGCCTAACACCTCCTCCACCAGCAAGGGCCCCGTGGGACAGGCCCTGCGCCATCTTCCACCCAGCGCCAGCCCTGCCCAGGAGGCGACGTCCCCAGGGTACGGCAGAGGACACGGAGGCTGGTCAAGGCAGAACCCCGACCCAGTGTCATCCGGCTGCTAGGACTGACCCGGGTTTCCACCAACCTATGAGGAAGGAGACAGACCCAGGCAAGCCTGGTGACCAGAAACAGAGGGGACTTGGGAAGAGCACAGGGAGTGCACGTCGGGAGCTACAGGCGAGTCGGCTGAAGGGTCAGGGCAGGGGCTCTTGCGGGCGTACGAAAGGGGAAAATCCGGTTAGGAGCCATGGGCAAGTTCAACAGCTGAAAGGCGGGAAGAGATTCTCGCCGGTCACTCCCTGGATGGAGACAGCGTTCAAAGTCCTCAAGTCCGCTGTTCCGTGTGAGACTCTCCACTTCGAAGCCTTCAGTCCCATCTTCGGCTCATTCCAGTCCTCTCGGGTCCCCCTCTGGTCCCCATGTTTCCCAGACGGCCACCCCGATCAAACAGTCGGTCCGGGCGGCTGCTGTAGGCAGAGATGTCCGTAGCTGGGAGTGGATGGCGGCCCTCAGAACTGAAGGGACATCCGCAGATGTCTGTCCCCCACAGGACGGAAATGGCAAGAGGTATCAGACCTCACTTGAACCACCAATGGTCAAGAAATGGGGAATCTCAGTCACGTGTCTCCCACTTGAACTTCAGAAGTCTTGGAAAGGAAAAGAACTTGTTTGTACCTGCGTCTGGGAGGATTATACCCGGGGCCAGAAGTGCAATTATGGCTCCTGGCTGGAAAACCTCCTCAACCAGTTTCCCCAACGGCCCACATTTAAAAAGCTGAAAATGTCCCAGGTCCTAGGGGACCTGGCTTATTTCAGTTCACAGTCCAATATTACCTTTTGTTATTTTCCATTCTTGCGTTATTTCCCCCAATTTGTTAACATGAAGACAGCGTTCTGCCCCCCCACACTGTGTAGGGTGAAGGCACAGGACTGCGGTCTTGAAGCCCGCTCCCGCGACCCTCTAGCTGGGCTTGCGGACGTTCAGAAGCTCGAACGGGAGCAGTAAGGGTCGTACCTCGACCACAGACTCCGAGTTGCCTTTACAAGTTCTGCGACCCAACCCAAGAAGGGCACACAGCTCCGGCAAATCCCTGTCTATGGGGCTATTTGCGGGCAGGCCCCCAAAGTGCTACCCAAGCCTGTTACCACGTGCTCTTCTGAGAGAGCAGGAGAAAAGTCCAGGCTAGACGCAGGGCTGGGAGGAGGAAGGGTTCTCCTGGTTTCAGCTGCAGGAGTGAAGGCAGTGACTCCAAGCGTCCTTTCCAGGGGGAGTGTGGAGTGTATGTTTTTGGCACACAGAAAGAAACAACTAGTGTTTTCCAAAGACAGGACGTCGGGTAGACCCCTTTGCCCAGATTTTTCCCCTGGAATGAAAAAGAGGACCTCATGATCAAACACAGTCATTTACACACAATGCGCAGTAGCCAGTGCTTTCAGCACCACGGAAACGATTACAGGAATGTCTTAAATTTCAGTATCTCTGGACCACCAAGTGAGTTTGGTGTTCGTGGGTGAGGTTCCAACGGAGATCTGGGGATCTTCTGGGGAGAAAGTATGTTGAATTAACTTGCCGCCATTCGCTGGGTTTTGGAGCAGCTCGTCACGAGGCACCACTGAAAGGAAGCACGTCGGCGACCCTTCCCAGTACAGGAAGCTACAGGAACGGAAACCTTGTCAACTTAGATGCCCGTGGGGGGTGTACTATCTTGAGTCCGGCACCACCGTCATCACACGCGCTTACTGGGAGGCAGGCCTGACCTCTGCTCGTCCTGTCACTGTCTGCAAAGCACGGGGAAAGGTCTTGGGCAGATGCACAGACTTGAGCGAGGGTATTCCTTTATGGGTGACGAGCACCCAGTGGAATGCTGTAACGTCTGGCGCCAATCTGCCAGAAGGGAGAACATGTACGGCTTCAAAGGCATGAGGGGAAAGCCCTGTCATCTCCACCAGACAGCTTCTGCCACCCTTCCAGGCATAATGGCCGGCCACCAGTTCGGGCTTCTCGTTAGTGTTCCCGCCAGCACAATCCAACAACGAGAAGGGCCTGTAGAGTGGGAACCAAGGAGTGCGTTACGGGCGAACCAAGGAGGGGCAAGGAGACCAGCAAAAGGACCGTCACAACTTGAGACAGCAGGACTCAGCTGTTGGGCGACACAGAATCCCACGAAGTGGGAGGTTCTACAGGCCTGACCCCAGTATCTTGGAAAGGCTGACTCCTTCCAATGTCACGTATTTCAGTCCTTGAAAATTTTCAGCTTTAAGCTAAAAGTTGGGGTGCAGGTCCTCTCAGGTTTTGGGGCCTTTTGAGAGGGCACATGTGAATCCAGGAGTCTGTCTCTTGGAACCTGGTGGCACTGGGGTTCCTCAGTAACACCTGGTAGGCGCCCTTCCACTGAGGCCAGAGTGAATCTTTATGGAGAGGTCTCTTCCAGCAGATGAACTCTCCTGGCTATAAAGTGCGACGTCTGACGTCTCTTGTCTCTTGGGAGCTCGCTGTGGAAAGACTGTTCTACCCTACCGCAGTGTGATTATTCTCAGTGGATTTAATTAGACCCTTGCAATATTCCTCGTATGTACTCGTCTTTTCTTCGTGGGTCAAAGGAAGCAGGAGCTAAATGCGCTGGCTATCCTAGAATTATTTCAAAAAGCAGAGTTTATGAATCCTGAAGGGAACAGACTGAAGGCTTAAAAGAAGCAGGAGCAGTACTTTGGCCAAGGAATTTAGAGGGTTTCAAGTAATTTAGCAACCTGGATCTTTACGATTCTCTTTGTACGTTAGACCAGTCCTGAAGTCTGAGGAGAAAGAGTAGAAATGTCGTAAAACTGGCCAGATGGCACGCACTCGTCCAAGGAAGGGGGTCTCCTGGTCACCACAGCACTCCCCACGTGGGAACAGTCTTTCCTCAAAGGACTTTTGCTAAGGAAGAAGCAGTAACCTTTCTACATGGAAATGCTCCAGTCCAATGTAAAAATATGCAAATTTCACTACAACATACTTATATCCGTGAGATAAGGCAAATGTATGAACGTCATCTGCCAGGCCTTGAATGGTCCACTGGGTAAATGGCAGTGTCCCGGGGCGGTGCCAACAAACTTCCTGGGCTGAACTCAGGTCAGGGGGAACACGCAGGCAGCACTTTTCGTGGCCTTGCTGATGTTTTCCACCAGTACTAATCCGTAAACGTTATCATTTCTCAGTGGACCAATGGTTTAATTCAGGCATAGTGGTCAATAAGGAAAACTTGAGAATTTCTGGAAGGACCAGCTCCTTACCGGGTCCAAAGCAGAATCCTTCTTCTTTGTGGTACCAACAGCCTTCAGATTTCCAACTCTGCTTCTCTCTTCACAGGCCAGCTTTGCTCTTCCCTGGTTATTCCCTTAGGTCCTCGCTGGGAGAGTAGTCTTCTGGGCCACAACAGAAGTCTGGCCAACGGCTTTCTTAGGGCAGCAGTTCTGATGGGGGTACTGGCGAGGTAGATTCCTTTGGCTTCCAGAGAATCAGACTTCAGCAGTTAGAGCTGCTGGGGGCAGTATGGCGACCAACAGATTTGAGGCACAGGAGCCATTCTTAATTTCACCTCCAGTGTAAGTGAAGAAGCCCGTTGTTTCCCCTAACATTCTAAAATCACGGGCCGCTGCAGAAGCATAATGGCAATCAGAAGTGTTTGCGGTCTTGCTTTTGGCTAAAAGGCATGCTCAAGTGAGGCACCCATTTCAGCAGGTTTGAGCTGAAGCGGCCAAAGGTTAAGAGTCCAACCCCAATAACCTCCAAACTGTTCTCACAGACCCAGCAAGAAACTCACACTTCCCCAGTTCAGGTAAGAGTCACTGTCCACCAGGAAAGGTCAGTGTGTGTCACAGGGGTTTCTTCTAAGCCCTCGCAAGGGGTCAACAGGTGATCTGTGAAAGATCGCCACGGGCAGCAGGCTTGAGGCCACAGTGAACGAGTGATGGGGTGGGCAGTGGGGGTCAGCAAGGGACCTGACAGGAGGAAAGAGCTTGCTGAAAGGTGGGGGGTGGCGTGACTTCAAGAGAGCCTCACCGGCCTTGACGCCGTCAAGAGGGCCGAGGAAGATCCCCTATCCCTTTAGCAGCTTTGACTAGGGGTGGTGGCCAGGGCGCTCCAAGGCAGGGAGATGTACCCTCCGGCGGTGGACCACACTGTTGGCCGGAGTGACCTAGGGCCGTGTGCCCGCCCCATGTTTGGGGCTAAGCTGTCTGAGGGTATCCACTTCCTCCTCACCTACAAAAGGGAAAACATAGCTGACAATCTGGGTGTCTGAGGATAGGTGGACTTACGACCCCCCCTCCAAGTCTTAAAGGAGAAGTTACAGGGGTCACCCCAACAATGGGGTCCGGTTCGGTGGTCTTCTGTACGGCACAAAGGGGCTCAGCCGCTAAGGTCTGGAGTCCGACTGTGGCCGGCCCAAGAAAACCCTGTAATTCACGTTTGATGTTGGGGCGCAGAAAGTTTAAAATGCCTTGAAGTCTTTCAGGATCTTGAAGTCTTTCAGGAAATCTGCGATTAAATTGTCCTAAATCTCGGACCAGAGGTTTGAACAAATTGCAATTTTTTGCTCAAGACCTTGTGTCCATTAATGACTAAGAGTTTTAATAGGTGAACAAGGTCTTCTTGAGAGTAGCCTTGTGAAGGCAAGCAAAGAACGAAATCAGCTACACTTCTGTAGTAAGATGAAGCCTCTAGAGAAGTCTGTGTTACTTAGGTCGGCCGCTATAATCTATGTGGGGTAAGAACTCTCAGTAAACCCGTGAGGCACGACTATCCCTGAATAGTCTCATCCTTCCCAGGTAAAGGCCAAAGGGCCATTATCTTTTTATATATACCGCTTTCAAAAGGAATACTACAAAAATGCACTGCATAAGGTAACTACAGTTAAAAAAAAAAAAGACACCTCCTCCAGTGGACGGGATACCACCAGTGAGTGCGGCTTAGACACGACTGGGTGGAGGAATTAGTGTCTACTGCCTTAGCATGCCGGACGCCGGACCGAGCTCCGACCCTGGGCACAGAGTTTTTACGGGTAAAATAGGGGTATTTCAAGGACTAGTGCAAAGACAATGAGTCTTTACTGTCTTCTAGGATAGGCTCTATGCCCTGGTAAGGCCTCTTATTATTTAAAAGGTATTGATTTATTCTTGGGAGAGGTTCTGATGGGTTGATCTGGATGGTAATGAGAGGAACACAATGAATTTGCCTTGGTCTCTTGAGGATTTTGCCCAAGGAACGGGGGTACCAGGTTTAATAATGGGGATGAGCCCGATGTTTGGTCTACTTTGGTTTGCAGAACGCAATAAAGGGGCCTGAACGTTCCTGAGTATTAGATTTGAACTCAAGAAATATTTCCCTTTTGGGAAAGGAAAAGAAATACAATGTATTTCCCCGGGAAATCTCATCCTAGATAAATGTACAGGAGCCAAATTGCTGAGGAGAAATGGTTGGTTGTCTGGCAAAGATCCCAGATAAAAGGATATGGGCTGAGAAAGAGGGATACGTTGTAGTTTATAGGAGACCCCACTATTTGCTTATGGATCACTCCGAGGAAGGGACAGTGTAACTTGGGGTTGGGTACTAACAGAACAGTTCCTGGGTTAACTAAAACTGTGAGAAAATCCATCCCCGATCTGCAGAGTAGTCACCCCATTCTAAATAATTCCCCTCCCGCAAGACTGGGAAATGGTCCTCGTGTGCCCTCAGGGTCGCATCACTGGGGTGGGTTTGGCCATTGCCTGGTTGGGGGAGGGGTTGCAACTGCTTGGACTTCAATTTATGGTGACCGTTTTCCCAGGGGGCAGACTGTGCGCAACAGTGGCAGGGTCATGTAGGACACACCTGCTCTGCAGTCACCGTCTAGGGAGGCTCGAAGCCTGTCCCGTACGGGCTACTCCGACGAACGGTTTTAAGGCCTTGCTTCGTCCCATTTACTACCACGAAATGAAACCTCACTGGGGTGGACTCAACATCTATGGGAAGCCTGGAATTTTCCTTGAAAACAACTTAAGAGTCATGAAGAGCCGTATAACATTCACGGACAGATTCAGCAGGGTTCCGGGTGTGCACCTGAATCTTATTCTAGTTCCTGGGCTTGGGGACTGCCCTAGGGACGACTTCACGTAGCCTTCTGGCTATGCTGCAAACTTGGTCAAGTACAAGGGCTGGTGGTTGGTCTAGTTTAAACCCTAGAGGTTATTTTCATCCAGCACTGGGCCTGACCTTCTCCAATGAGCATGGGGACTAACTGACAGAGATCGGAGACCTGGTCTATCAGGGTTACAGCACTGAATTCCTCCACCCACCTACGAGGACCCTCAGTTACCATGGGGAGGTCCTTCATTATAGCCCTAAGCTCAGCTTCTGTCCATGGGGTGTAGGCACTTTGGGGTGGTTTAGCGGCATCCTCAGAAGATCTAATTTTGAAAGGAAAGGTTTTAAGGGGTTAAAGTTGATGAGGTTTCAATAAAAGAAAAGAAAGGAAGGTCAGACAGAGGGGAGGGGTAAGGAGGCCAAGAGGGATATGGAAGGAGGCGGGGCAGCGCGGGTAGGAGGGAACCTTGGCTAGCACCAAGAAAGAGGCCTCTGACACTTTATTTTTATCCATCTTAGTTGTTTATTTGCTTCAGTCAGTTTGGAAACAATACTTTGTAAGGAGGCAATTTTAGAATCCTAAACACGTTTAGAAACCTCCAGATAGTAATGAAAATAACTATCCCACTTGAATTGTTTAATTTTGTAGCCATGATCTTCTAACTTAGTTGGGAGCAAGAAAAGTCTCAAAAGACGAAAGGTTCCCCGTAACGGCCACTAGAGCCCACAGTTACCCTTCTCAGTAAGACTGATACTCACAGGCAAAAACAGGCATGAAGGAAGACCATCATTTTTAACACTGGCCAGGTTCCTCAAAGGGGGGCACCCTTAGAACATTCAGATGACTGAATGTTCTTTATAAGCTTAAGAACGAAAGAGGACTGACAGATCCTGAATAAAGTTTGAGAGGTTGATTAGCGGAGAGACTCACCAAACTGAAAGTTATGGCAACTGGTGGAAGCAAAGAGCACAAAGGGCTCAAATGGGGGCGCCTCGCTCGATTCTGGGGGTCGTCGCTCCTTGTGGCTGGCTCTTCAGACCCCCTCGTGACACCATGTAATGTCAACCTAAAAGAAAACAGGTAAACTGAGGCAAGGTCGAGTCACCAGACATTGAGTTTCTACGGGAACAGCAGAGGAACTGTGATTTGGGACACGCAAACTGCAGTGAGCTGCGGAACTACTTAAGCTTTAGGGCAGACCGCTTTCATGCAAAGAGTACAAAAGGGGAAAATCCAGCAAAAATGTCAGCCAATGAGTTCACCGGCTCAAAGATAAGGCGATTCTCGGCCAGGCGCTCACTAATTGTAGAATATGTTCTGATCTTCTGTAAATCAAGGATTTGTGAGAAATCAGTCTCAGTCTTATTTTTCTGAAAGCGTGTGCATGAGATTGGCCATTTCATTTCCTTTGGTTCCATTTTAGATTAAAATCCTTGCACGTTTCAGACCCAGAGCCTCCTGACCTTTCCCCACCAACAACCACTTCACTTCCTAACGCCACGTCCACCGGCTTAACTCAAGACGGCTGCTGCTGGCCCCGGAACAGCCCGGGCAAGTGGGCATCCTGCAGCGCAGCAGCGTTCCCGAGAGCTGCGCTGTCTACAGAAGTGGAGAGTGATTGCTCCTCCTCGGCTGTGCACGGTGTGGTCCCAGGGCCCAAGAGCTGCTGAGTGACCCCCCGCTGCACCTTCCCGTGGAGGGACGCCACCCCAAAGTGACAGACTCCGCTCACACAACGATCCACCTGACTTCCAACTATGTGAAGCCACGCGCTATTTAACACTAGTTCTGGTGACGGGATGACAGAGCAGTTAAGTCAGACCCAACACGACACTTGTGAAAACAAAGTGCTCAATCAAGGACAGAAGGAGAAACACAAACACGACGATAAGCTTGCTTACACAAGGGGAAAGAGACTACGTTTGAGGACTCCACACTAGAACGCAGGTGCCACACAGCGACCTGGTTCTGAGGCCTGCCCCCGCCGTCTCCTAGCTGTGCAACCAGGACTCCGACACCCACAAACTAGAGGGGGCCTCCCGAGGGGCTGCTGTGGAGACGCGCCCAGGCGCTCCGCACCCGGCCCCCCCGCAGGCCTGCTCCGGCTCCCACAACTGCTTACGCACTGCCCGCGGCCAGGCAGAGCCCAGCAAGCCGGGCTCTCTCACCAGTTCCCCCTTTATGTAAGGGAAGATGACTTTTAGAGTTGGTGACATTACAAACGAGCGAGAGTTCCATTTGTCAATTTTCACGTTTAGCAATCTGGACTCGTCCAAATAGAAAGTTACAAGGAACTACCAAATTTGCAGGTTTGAGAAAGACAACCATCCGTTTGTTTTAAATGTCGGTATGCTGAAGCCTCATCTGAAGGCCTGCTTCAGATGCCTAAAAGGCAATCATATTAAAATATGAACAGGCCACCACGCAAAACAATATTCAAAAATATAAAAGAATACGGCAGTTCAGGTCCCTCCTAGGACTAACAACGTTAACTGAGTCTACAATTCTAAACTTGGATCGGCATGCAAATTTCCATGACTGCATGAACAAATGTTTTACTTTAATTTACGTTAGATACCTCACAACCCCATTTTTGGATTTTTAACCCAACCAAAAAAAAATTGTTTCCATGGGGAAAAAAATTTCATTTTTGTGGCAAATTATCCATATATAACCAAATTCCTAATTTTGAAAACAGTCTACAGGGCACCAGTCAAGCATCCAACTCTTGACCTCAGCTCAGATCATGATCTAAGGTCATGAGTTCAAGCCCCAGTCGGGCTCCCAGCCCTTAGTCGATAGCTACAGTAAGCATCTAATTTTGAACTGGGCCATTTCTAAGAGACAAAGAAGGAGTAAGCTGGGGAATGTGGTCATCCTTCACATAACCAAAATTTTCATACGTTCTCTATCTTAAGTCAAAGGTCCTCAATGTCGTCCCATGAAATAACTGAATAACTAAAATTAAGTTAAATGCAGCCCAATGCCTCTGTAAGACTCTAGAATCTCATTATAGTCTATAATTTTTATCCAATGAAGGTAGTGTTAAGGAACCCTATAGCATAATCACACGGTTCACATAAAACTCTGAGGGATGATAATCCCATCCTATGAACCTAAGAGGGAGTGTGATCAGCCCTGGCGTACAAGTCCAAGTCCTCCAGGAGTTCTGGATCATGTTTTAGCTTAAGATCACATCAGAAAGGACCAAGGAACCACCTAATCTAAGAAGGAATCAGGAAACCCCTTGCAAGAGACCCCAATGTTTCCACTCACAAAACTTGGCCAATATATGAACCCCTGGGACAATCCAGATCTCACTCATATTGCCCTGACTGGCAGATTTTTTATCTAGCCTATCATTATGTTCCTGAGCATTAGAAGGTAATTGTGTTGTATTCAATATGCAAGCAAGCAAGCAAGTGAAAACATGTCTAAACAACCAAATAACTTACCTAAGTTTCTAAACTAATGAGAAGTGTCCTTGTTGATAACTATGCTTAGACTCTTAGCAGAAACAGTGCCCAAGTCGTAAACTCCTAAAGACAGTTTTGAAGTTGGAATGAAACTGATTTCAACTGTATAGAATAATTGGTAATCTAATACATATGTTTTTCCTTTTTCTTTGGACATTTATAAAAAGTGTCTTTTAAGGTTTTATTTATTTGACAGAGACACAGCAAGGGAAAACAACCAGGGGGAGCGGGAAAGGAAGAAGCAGGCTTCCGGCTGAGCAGGGAGCTGGACGCAGGGCCCAATCCCAGCACCCTGGGATCACGACCTGAGCCGAAGGCAGTGGCTTAACGGACTCAGCATCCGACTCTTGGTTTTTGCACAGGTCACAATCTCGTGGGTAGTGAGATGGAGCGCCAGGTCAGGAGGCAGCTTGAAGATTCTCTCCCTCTACCCTCCGCCCCAACTTGCACAGGCGTGCGCTCTCTCAAATCAATCTTAAAAAAAATAATAAAATAAAAAATCGTATGTATACGTTTATAGATAAACTAAGATTGGCAAATAGTTCATTACTACGGGTGGGTGTTAAGATAAAAGATTACTTTTGTATATGTTTTAAATTTTTTATTACCACTTTTTTTTTGAAGGATGGATAAACAACGCAAATCTATCTTCCCACTGAAGAACAAGTTCCATGAGGGCAGGGAGCCGTCCACTTGCTCAATGCAGCAACTGCGGGAGCCTGCGGAGGACCCGGCGGCCAGGCAGTCTGCTTCCTCTCACTCCGTGCTGAGGAGTCGCGCGCGTCCCTGCACCACATCAGGGCTCACACACGCCTTGGTCTCTCCCACGGGGCTTCTGAGCCCACGGAGGACGCTGTGTCTGCTTAGTCTGCTTAGGCGACACAAATCGCCTCTGCCGAAACTTGCAAGAGACCAAGCCCTCAGTTTTCCAGAAGAAAATAGAAAACTTATTTCCTTTCCTTAAGCACTCCATTTTTTACTCAAAGTGGCTCTTCATTCCCGCCACTCCTATTTCCTCTTCCACTCTCTCTTCTCTGCAATTCATTAGTATGTGACTAAACGAGGCAAACATTTCAGTTTCCCTTACTACAGTATTTAACAAGTTCTGTCACTCTGTAAGATCTTCCCTCTTTACCCTATTTAAAAATCACAACTGGGGCGCCTGGGTGGTTCAGTCAGTGAAGCGTCACCTTTGACTCAGGTCATGATCCCAGGGTCCTGGGATGGAGCCCCATATGGGGCTCCACACTCAGCAAGGAGTCTGCTTAAGATTCTCTCTCCCTGGGGCGCCTGGGTGGCTCAGTGGTTTAAGCCTCTGCCTTCGGCTCAGGTCATGGTCTCAGGGTCCTGGGATCGAGCCCCGCATTGGGCTCTCTGCTCAGTGGGGAGCCTGCATCCCCCTCTCTCTCTGCCTGCCTCTCTGCCTGCTTGTGAGCTCTCTCTCTGTATCAAATAAAATCTTTAAAAAAAAAAAAGCTCTCTCTCTCCTTCCTGCACGCTCTCTCTCTAAATAAAACCTTTTAAAAAAATCACAACCAAAAAAAAAAAAATCACAACCACCCAAGCCCTTACTCCTCTACTTTTCTTCTCAAAAGCACCTGCCACCATCTAATTTGTTTCTAGGTCTCCTACTACAAAGCTGTATGAAGGCGAGGCTCTTTGTTTTATTCAGTGCGATACCCCAGTACCTAGAACTGTGCTGAGCACAGAGGGAGGCTCACGAAGGAATGAAAAAGTAGATACTAGGCATTGAAAGCTATTTTCTTACACATAGCAGTGGTTTAAGGCATTAATACAACTGCATTCTTAAAACCTCTATATGCAAATGTTTGAGGTGCACAATCGATCTACCACAAAACTGATGGAAATATTTTTTGGATAATATTAAAATGCACAGTACATAAAAAAAGTCATGAGCCCAGAACGGAAGCACATTTACTTTCAACAGCTGGTAGGGCATTCTTGTAAGAGGAAATTTAAGGCAACACAGTGAGTGATCAAGATCAAGAAGTACAGGTCACAAAGTGGTCTCTTACTGGTGTCTTACTACAAAAACACACCAATTCTCCTGCTACTAAGTACTCATGAAATTAAAAAAACATATACTCATGAAATTTAAAATTAAATGGCAAAGGAAAGCAGCCCTGCCTTCTCTAAAGAGGACAAGGTAGCAAACCAATGGCTGTCAGGGAAACCCATGTCATTACAACGTACTTCTCAAAAACTTCCTAGCGATTGCTCAAGACTCCTCACTGCCCACTGGCAGGGGTCCACCACGGGACAAGGACAGGTCCCCCACCTGCAGTTTGCGAACACAAGTACTTGCTAAACCAGGAGAAATCACACAGAGAGAGGGAAGGCCGGGTGACAGTGACATCCTGCGAGGACCCTGCTCTGGCCACTTATAAAACCTCCCAGGGCTGGAGCGGCCAAGCTGGGTAATCACCACCCTTCCACCGTGGACGCCTAAACACATTTCCCACCTCAAGCAAGCACCTCTGAGTACCAATCCAGACCAAACTCCCCAACAAGCTCCTCGCTGCTGCCTCATCATTCCCGGCCCGGCGGCCCGGCCAGGGCTGGTTCCCAGCAGACCCAGGTTCTGCCTATACCACAGAGCTGCCCGCCGGACACTTTGGGAATTTACATCACCCTCCTGCCCACAGACACTACATACTGTTGTCAAACCAAACCAATTTAGGTTCTCTGACAAAATTTTTGACAATCCAACATAAGCTTCTGAAAACAGTTTTAAAACATTTTAAAATCGTGGACAACAGAGAAAGCAAGGAAAAAACTCTAAAACTAAGTAATTCTAAACTCTATTATGCCATTTCTACATTCCCATTTGCAGTCACCTCCACCCGATCCTGATACTAAGAGACTATCAACCACTCGGGAGAAGAAAGGACGTCAGCCCAGCACCGGCTGCTCAGCGCTGCACAGACTGCGACGGATGCGCTCCCAGCACCGAGGGGCGGCTGAACCCCGACCGCTCAACCCACACGCTGCCAGACATTCAGGTACAAATCCACACACTGCGGTGGCGAACACACCCCAAGTCTAGCTACTTGTCTCCACAGTCGTGAGCTTCCTCATGTGGATAAAAACCCTTCCCCTCAAATTGCCACGGAACAGACTGGGAATCCACACGGCCCATCTACAAAACTAAAAGCTGTCTGTACATATTTAGAGGACATAATCCCAAGGCAGAAGTAAACTTTTCGGGGTTCAGCTTAGTGACATCATCAACAAGTTAGCGAACACAAAGAAACCAACCTCTCCGACCACTATTCTTTATTCCTTTTGAAAAACAATGCAAACTTCAAGAACGTGTTCAGATGTCATTCTACCGCACGGAGGTACACATAAGTGCAGACATTCTGAACCAGTATGACTGGTAAACCGGGGGAAAGACTGCAGATACGTGCGTAACGGCAGGTGCCAGGGCAGCTCTGGGCTGCTGGAGGAAGTACCCGTTCACGCGACCACAAATAACTACTTTAAGAATACTTGTTTCCATCACAGCAGGAGAAAGAGCCTCAAAATTCTAGTTAAAACCTCCCTAAGCAATCTACCTACTTTATCTACAGAACGAATCCCTTCTGTCACTCTAATGTGGGAAGAAATTAAATTCTGCCAACAGTATTTCCACCGACCAAAAAGGTCTTCTCTTCACCGATCCTGGGATCGCGTGCTGGGATCATTTACCCCAAAAGATAAAAGAAAAAACATTTGCTCAGCCCCAAACCAGTAAGAGAGAGCAAACGGAGATTCACCACGGCGGGGTCTGCGCTCCCGGCTGGGGCGCACGTACGGCTTCATTCCCGGCCTGGGCCCTCCGGCCGTCGGTCGGGCTCCCGGACACCTGCAGAGTGTCTCCCGCACCAGCCGCCACGCACCGCGGGCGGGCACAACTTCCAGACCGCACTGCGGGAAGCACCTAGCGATCGCTAAGAGTCCCAGAGGTCGGAGCTGGACGCGATCGCCGGGCCCAAACCCTCCCGGGCGGGACGGAGCTCGGCGCGGCGGAACTTCTCGCTCCCCTTCTGCGCAAGTGGGAACGCCGGGGCCGCTCCCCGCCGCGCGCGGGCACGCAAGCGCTCCGCCGGGACGGGCCCTGTCCTTGGCCGGCCAGCGCCCCGGGCCTCCCGAGCAGGGGCCGGGAGCACGCAAGTCCCGCGTCACTACGGAACCAGGGAGCACGTGCGAAGCCGCGGCCGCGCCCCCCGTCCGGCGGCCCCCCGACTCCCGACTCCCCGAGCAGAGCATAGCGCACGCCCGCAGCGGCGCGTCCCGGAGACACCGCCCCCCGCCCCCCGGCAGACGGCCGGGTCTTATCGCGGCCACACGGTCCTCCGCGGGCGCGCAGAGGCGGGCGCGCTCAGGGAAGCGAGCCCCGGGCGGACGGCGGCTCGGCAGGCCGGCGAAAACGCCCCGCCAGGGGCGCCGCCGGCGTCTCCGAGCTCCAAGACAGACATGGAACTTTGCCGTCCCCGCCCCGGTGCCGGTCCCGCAGGGCGGCTTCCCTGCAGGCGCCACCCCGCGCCCCGAAAACAAAAGGGCCCCGCGGCCGCCGCTCCCCTCGGGGTCACGGCGCGGACGGGCCGGCCGGGCAAACGGCCCCGCGGGAACAAAGCGCCTCCTGACCTTCAGGGCCGCGCCGGGGCGGCGGGTCACCCGCGGCCGCCCGCTCCCCGCCGCCGCCCGCCACCCCGGGCTCCCCGCCGGCCTCCCCGCCGCCGCCCCGCCCCTGCGGCCGAGGCCTGCTCCCGCGGCGGCGCCGGGCCTCGCGCCCGCCGCCCCGGGCCCCCGCCGTCCCGGCCCCGACCCCGCGCCGGCCGCCCCAGCGCGCCGTTACCCGGTCGAGCGCCTGGCGTCCGCTCCTCACGCCTCCTGCGGCTGCGGCAGTGGCGGCGGCGCTGGCCTCGCTCGCTCCAGGGGCTGCGCCGCCGTGGCTGCCAACAACACCGCCTCCCATTGGCCGAGGCCTCTGGCCCCGCCCTCCGTAAGCAAGACGGGCTGCGGTTGGGCGGGCTCGGCGCAAGTCAATACGTTTCGGCGCTGCCGGCGACGACCAATCAGAGGCCGCGTCGGTGAGGGACGTCACGCTGCGTCGCTCGCAGACCCGCAAGCCATCTGTAAATACGCGCGTGTGACGTACGGGGCGGTACCCGCCCGCCTTCCTTCCGCCTGTTTAAGGGGCCGGAGCGCGCGGAGGACCCGTGGAGGACACCTGCGGCCGGCCGCCCGCCTCCCGCCTCCCGCCTCCCGCCTCCCGCCTCCCGCCTCCCGCCTCCCGAGGCCGCCGTGCTCTTCCCGTTCACCGCCGTGCCCAATAACGCGCGCGCGGACCCCGCGGACCTCCGGCGACCCCTATGCCCACCCTCCTCGAGTCCGGGCCGACCACCCGTCGCCCCATCCTGTCACCCCATCTCACCTGTGACCCCAATTCCCCCACCCCATCCCCGTGACCCCATCCCCTCTTACCCCATCCCCCCTCAGCTCTCCCCATACCCCGTCACCCCATCCCCCCTGTGACCCCAATCCCCCCACCCCATCCCCCGTCACCCCATCCCCTCTCACCCCTCCACCATCCCCGTCACCCCATCCCCTTGTCACCCCATTGCCCCTGTGACCCCAATCCCCCCACCCCATCCCC